>OZ018335.1:17330364-17660364 GCA_963969495.1 Ceratothoa steindachneri | reverse complement strand
CTTTTCAAGACTTTGTCTAGTCTTGACTTGAACTGGTCAACAGATTCACTGTTGACAACTTCCACTGGAAGTGCGTTCCACTTACCGCAGATACTGTAGGTGAGAAAGTTTCCACACAGATTGCGGTTGTAACGCTTCAGTTCAAGTTTAAAGCCGTGATTGCGCGTTCTGTTCTCACTCAGTGTGAACATATCCCGGTAGTCAACATTGTCGAACCCTCAAAGTATTTTGAAAACTTCGATGAGCTGACCACGCAGTCTACGGGTTTCCAGCGAGAACAGATCTAATTCCCTTAGTTTTTCTCGTCCCAAGCCCTTCTTGATCCTGACCCAAGAAAAAAGTCTCTAAGTTAAAAAAAAACTTCTTAAGCAAAATTAAATATATTTTAACTAAACTAGTTAACACAAATTTAAATAGGAATTGAAACTAAATCAGTTAACGATAGCTACCGATTCTTCAATTTTGCGGGCTGTTCCTATACTTTTAATTAGGTTATTTTTTTATTTTTTTTTAAATCCCTGTTTTTAAGCAAAATTAAATATGAAATATCCACAAAATAGAGGCCCATCAGTTTCCTAACGTTTACCAAAATTCTAAGTAAAAGTAATAAATAATAATTAATCACAATCGAAATTGAAACGAAAATACCAGAAATCGAAAATAACAATTCGATGCTCCATGGATGGGCAAGTCACAAGCTACGGGATGATGATGACAGGACCCTAGGTCATAGTCCTGCGCCCAAGCGACCTACCACCCTTGTCTAACTCCGCATACCTGTGAACTTTGCTATGCGTATAAGCGTTGGGCATGTTGTATGTGTTACCTGTGTCTAGTACCTGCTGTTAATAGGTGTAAATGCGTGTCTTTCATTCTGGTGTGGTGCTAGTACGTGTGTAGTTGCTAATTGTAACCACGTTGTAATGTTGCCCAGGCGACCCTTATGTGACCTGGGAGGGACGTTTTCTTTGGGTCGATGCTTGCTGGATCAAAGATCTGGTAGGCTTGAAGTGTTGTATGTGAATTATTTTGTGATGTGAGCAAGAATGACTTTTGGTTGAAGATTTGTAGTATGGCCCGCGTTCTTTGTAGTGTAGGAAAATGAGTTGCCTAGATAACCTTTAGATTACTAAAATTGAATTGAATGAAAGGGAAAAAAATATGCGTTATTTAATAAACTTTAATGCACGCAAAAATTATGATTAAAAATTAATCCAAGCTATAGACCTGGCCATATTTTTTTAATGCCAGTTAATTTACCCTTGAATCAATTAAATCGAGGCAGATCGAATAATCAGGTATAAGTTAATAATGTTGCAAAGTAAATTTCTGCCTTGTTAACACATCACGTCAAATTAAAGATTGGGAAAAAAAAAAAGGTCTGTCATGGTGAGTAGAAATAGCATAATGAAACGAACATAAAATTGGGCTAAAATGGATTTAAATGAACGAAATTACATGGTGGGAACAATGGCTGGTAAGCCCCCCAAAATTTCAATTTTGACGGTTTTGCAGTATTCAGAATATAATGTCATCACTACTTTCTTACATGCAGCTTAACCACTCGGTGGCATTCTACATATTGCCACATTTGGTGGCGCGTATAAACAATATAAATATTGTAAGCCGTCATTTTCACTAAATTATATACATATGCGTTATAACAATTTCTCTATTTAAGGCAAATGGAGCCAACTTAAATTATTTAAATTCTAAATGGTCATTAATATTATAGCAGCAGGTAATCTGCTATAGTGGAACAGAACTAGGTTCAGGAGAGAGAACTTTCGATCTTCACCATTTTCTGTAAGAACCACTCCACTAAAACGTACTGGCGAAGATGCACTCATTGACTTTCGCTTTAATTCAGGGTAAAAAAAAAACCCCAAAACCCCGGCTACGTTCTTCTTATCCCACCCGGAAATCACTTTAGATGCTTAATGGTAAATTTCGAAACTCAAATCACCTGATGAAACCAAACACGGTCTTCTTAGACCTTTAATACCATCTTTCACCAGTAGTTAGGTCTATCCAAGGATGTCCCGTTAGCCCGAACCATTTCATGAACGGCTCGTGACAGTTGAGTGATGGATCTTCCACTAGTCGCAGGATGACGTGACGTTAGTCGAGAACCGTATCTAAGAAGATCTTCAATTGAGATTGAATAAATTAACTTTGGATTCTCTAAAGCGGCTCAAAGCAAAGCGAATAAATTTGCGTGAGTCTCTACGACTGCCCCTGAATTTCTTACACGCAATTGACCCTTTGTGCCGATGGGTCGCTTTCTTGTGCTGTAGCATATCATCGATTCAGGGTCCATTCCTGAGCTGTAGGCTACAAGCACCATCCCTCTATGCAAACCTTGTATTTGGGGTTTGTGGCACAGTACCGAGATTGCTTGAAAAAAGAGCGATTACAAGCCTTATGGGTTTGTAATATTGAATGATGAACAAATTCCTTGCTGTTGATGATTCCCTGCGAGAAAAGGCGGTGTGTAGGACTAGAAGTGTTTAATGAGGGATGGACTGTTGTGCGAAGCGAGAAGGGAAAGGAGTAATAATGATGTGGTTGCAAAATCAAATCTAAAATGAGTAAAAGTGTGGATTCTTTGTATATGAGGAAACATGAAGAGGAAAGAAGGACGAGTTTATCAGATGAAGCGAATGTGAAAAAAGAATATTGATTCTTGAAGTTTCCAGAAAGAATGAATTTTGTGTTTCGAAAGGTATTGGTTGACCCAGCTGGAGAGTTTAGGAAGACGCATGATTTTATAGGGCAATTACGTTATGATGAGCCAAAGTTTGAGGTTGTAATAAAACGTATTGATCAGGTGAAAAGGATAAAAGATGAAGGACTTTGAGGAGGCTCGAATTAATAAGAATAAAAGAATTGCTAACCATCCGCACCTTCTTGAAACCATGGCAAGGAACTGATATGAAGATGAAAATGTCAATGATTGCAAGCTGTCGATAGCAAAGGCTTTTGACACTGCTCCCAGCGATTGAGATGAGTGTTTCCCAAGAAAAAGGAGAAAATTCTGAGGACAAATTAATGCCAAGTGGGAAGATGTGATGGCGATAGATGAAGACCGACACTATAATGTATGATGGACGAATGAATGAACCTAGTGATAATTTTGAATTAAGAAAGGATCCAAGGAGCTACGTCACCCTCAATTTAGTCCCATTCCCTGTACCCGGGTATGAGAATAGGTGATCGTCCTACTCTTTAGTGGACGCGCCTATCTCTATTCCTTATTACATACCCTAGTCTACATCCTTCTAACATTTCGTTCTGCTCTCCAGAGATGCTATGTTGTCTCGGCGCACTTCCTAGCCGAGTGTCAGGATATTCTGTTAATTAGGCCTCTACCTGCTGCTAGGGCCGAAACCCCGCTGGCCAGGCGAGGTATTAGGTACGGGATGTCTTGGGTTGTTGCTTCTGTTGACCGCTTCCAGTTCACATAGGAGGGGGTCATAGTATCTATATTCTGTGCGCCTTTTCGTTTTCATTTCGATATGGCCCCAACTGAAGGGAAATTAATAGTGTTCAGTGTCAAAATGAGAGCTGCTTCCAAGCGCGCCCTCGTCCCACTAGGTCTCGGGGGAGGACGAGGTTCCTCTTCGACCAGTGGAGCAGCTCTCCTCCTATCACTCGTTGGAGTACCCTGTATAGAATGGTACACATGCTACCTAGAAGAGCTCAGCTTAGCCTCTCTTCCTTCCTTCAAAACACTTTTTTCCTCTCTTTTCATACAACCTCTCCCACAACTTTCTCTGGTCAACCTCTAATTTCACAGGGTAGATGCTGACCTTCTTCTCGGCCAACCGTCCCGGGTCGGGGCTGAGGGGGGAGGGGACAATGTTCCCTAACCCCTGAGCTCCGGTCTGGGGTGGTTGGTTTTTAACTACCTGCTTCATCCCCACCCATACCTTCCTCACATCCCTTTTCCTCTCGTCTTTTTTACGCCGTGTCTAAGGTGGAGCCGACATGCCGATGGACTGCCAGGCCACCAGGCGGGAGGGGTGGTCCCAAATGGCGGCGCCTGGCTCTGCCGGGCGTGCAAGCACCTCTTGCAGTGCGGGCAACTGTGAGAGGTGGTGAGCTGTTGCGTCCCGTGTAAATAAGAGGGTCACCATGCCCAATGATGAGTATCAAAAAAAAAAAACAACCCCCAACTTCCCCAAGAACATCAAAGGAGCCGCCCTCGGGCAGCTCCACCAAAAAAATGGAGGTAACCCCCCCCCTTGTGCTTGCGCAGGGGACCCTCCATACTTCTTTAACCGGAGAGGAGGCTTACTCCTCTCCTACGCCTACGGGTGTAGGGGACTCCCCCTCACTCCCTTCTCTGGAGGTGCTTTCGGGCACCTCCCTATTTCCAGCGGCAGTCCCTCCTTTTCTTTCTAAGGGGACTGCCAAGAAAGCAAGCAGGCAGCCCATTGCCGACCGCCCTTCGTGTAAGCGGCTCGGTAGGGCAAACCCCCTTAGGGGGGAGAGGGAAGCCAGGCCCCTTCGGTCGCTTTCCTCAAAAGACCTGCTGACAAGGATATTAAACCTTGCCGGGGTTAAGGCTTGTGCCTCCCCACAAATGACTCTTGACGCTGCCAAGGGGACCTGCGATGTCCTGGGAGGGGATGGCCAACTGGAGGCCCCTCCTGTGATAGACATGGTCCTTGAGGAGAACCAGCCTCAGAGGGTAGGGCCTTCCATGGGGGGAATCCGGGCTCGGCGCCAAGCACCGAACCCGAGTCCGCCCCTATGCAAGGTCCCCCTCAAACGGCTGTGGGCTCCGAGGCAATACAAGGAGGGGAGGGATCTCCTCCGACAGGTGCCCCCACGACTACCAGGAACTTCTCCATTTCGGAGAGGGACCTGGCTGAGGCCGGCACATCTGGCATGGGGGCTTCTGCCGGCGGAGGTGAGAAGTGGGTTCATTCCCCGCCCTCCTCTCCAAAAAAGAAAGGGACGAAAAAGACCAAAAAGACGAAGAAGACTCGGGGCTCCTCTCCATCCGCGGGGGCTACGGGGACGGATGGGTCTGCTGCCACTTTGGCAAGCGACCAAGCCAAGATCGGCACATCCGGCCCCTCTGCCCCCCCCCCCCCGGGTACGGAGCTCCTGACGATGACAAAGACCAAAAGTGCACAGGGCGAAGCCTCGATGACATCGGGGCCCCTGATTCAGAGGTTACGTGGCGTTTTCGAGCCCGCTGGCTTCAAACGCTTCCTCGTTATTCGCTCCACTGATGGCAGCATGTTGTCCAAGGGCAACATGATCCATCAGAGGAGAGGATTAGCTAGTGCAATTGGTAGAGAGCCGAAGGTAACCCGTTTCTCGGACGGGAGCCTTCTGGCGAATCCCGCCGAGGCGGACAAGATAAGTACTCTTCGAACACTTCATGGCACCCCGGTGAGTGTGACGCCGCACTCTACCATAAACTTGGTGAAAGGAGTAGTTTATGCGAGGGAACTCGTTGACTACTCCATTGAGGACATCACCCTAGAGCTGGCCGACCATGGGGCGGTCAAGGTCGAACGTGTGATGAGAAAACAGGGAGGGGCCTCGAGACCCACCCCTACAACCTTCGTCACGTTCGACTGTGACAAGCTCCCTGAGTCGGTGCGTGCCGTTTGGTACCGCTACCGCGTGAAGGCATTCGTGCCACTGCCGCGGCGGTGCTATTACTGTCACCGCTTCGGCCATACGAATCGCTCATGTAGACGTGCAAAGTCGGGGTCACCCGAAGTATGTGTAAATTGCTCCAAGGTCGCACACGATAAGTCCAAATCGTGTGTGGCCAAGTGTGTCAATTACGGAGAGCCGCACCCGGCTTCTTCGATGCAATGTGGTGCATATCTCCTTGAGAAAGAAATCCTGGCCGTTCAGGCCCAGGATCGACTCTCATTCCGCGAGGCAAAGGACTTGGTCCTGGCGCGCCCGGCTCTGCCTGGGACGTCATATGCCTCAATAGTTAGAAAGGCACCCTCTGCTCCTGGCCCATCCAGGCCAACGAGCACCGTTGTTTCCGCGCCCATTCGGAGCCCTTCTGCGGGCTCTACCCAACCTGGGCGCTCCCCTGGTAAAGCTGGCGGCAAAGAGGGTTCATACCCTGCTCCGGCTAAAACCAGGGCTCCCCCCTCTTCCCCCAGCGTGACCGTTTCCCGTAAGGCGAAACGGCCACGCACCTCCACCGAGTCGTTAGACTCACAGGAGGCAACACTCCTGAAGATGGTCGCTAGGCCATCTTCCGGGGTTCCTAAAGCTGTTCCCCGTAAGGAGGACAGCAACAAAGGAGCTTCGGCTCCTTCGCCCACGCCCCGAGGTGGAGCGAGTTGCTCGGAGACGGTCGTTCCTCGAAAAGAGGGGCCCCCGCCTCCGAAGCCGCAACGCCCGCCTAAGGTTTCGAGGCGGAGAGAGGAAAAGACTCGCATGGTGAGCCCAACCTCCCCCAATAAGTCCTCGAAGGCGACAGCGCCTTCAGCGCTTTGTCCGGCCAACAGCGCCTGGGGTTCTGCCCCCGGGAAGCGTACGGCCATTCCCGTGAGGGTCTTTAATTCGAGGAGGGGCCCCCGCGTCTCCTCCGAGCTAGGCCCGGAGGGCATATTCCTTCAATGGAATTGCCGTGGACTCCGGGCCAACTGCCAAGAGCTGCGGAGGCTCGTCTCGTCCCGTTCCCCGTTAGCTATTTTTTTGCAGGAGACCATGCTAGGCGCGTGCCCGCTGCCTGCCCTCGCGGGGTATAAGGGTCTTGCGACCCCACCACCGCGGGATGGCCGGGCTGGGGGATGCGCGGTTTACCCCCGGCATGATGTCTCCGTTCTTCCTTTCTCTTTAGATACCTCCTTTCAGGCAGTGGCTGTGCAGCTGCACCTGGATAGGAGGTATACTATCATTTCTGCGTACATTCCACCGTCAGCTGACTTCGACGCGGGGGACTTCCGCCGCGTCGTGGCACGGTTGCCCGAGGCCCTATCTCTTGCTTGGAGATCTGAACGGCAGGAATCCTCTCTGGGGAGATTACTCCATAAATCCCAGGGGACAAGTCGTTGCCGATCTGATCGAAGAGCTTGAGATGGGTGTCCTAAACGTGGATGAGTTTACGCATCACTGTCCGAGAACCGCTTCATTTTCTGGCCTTGACCTATCTTTGTGCTCTTCGGATGCACAGCCTGATTTTGATTGGGGGGTGGTCGATGACCTCCATGGTAGTGATCACTTTCCCATTCAAATATCATTTTCAGGGCAACTGCCTCCTTAGAGACCACCTCGGTGGTGCTTGGCGCGGGCGCGGTGGCCGGCATTTCAGGAAATGACTGAACTCTCTATCTCAGTCGAGGAGTTTAGGTCGGTAGATGAGGCCGTTGAGTTCTCCGGCAACCTCATTGCCGTGGGCCTGACTACTATTCCTAGGACGTCTGGCCGTTTTGCACGCCGACCACTCCCATGGTGGTCGGCCGAGTGTGAGACGGCCCTCAAACAGAAGAGTATATTTCCAAGCACGCCCGCCGCTCTTCTTGGCGGGCATACGTGTCTTCACTTAACGGCAAGACCCCTTTAGCTGAGGTGTGGAAGCGAGTCAAAAGGATTCGGGGCAAGTTCTCGCATGACCCCCCTCCCGTTCTCCAGGAGAATGGGACCGCAATCTCTGACCCCGCGTCCGTGGCGGAATCCTTAGCGACCGCTTTTTCCGCATTCTTTAGCCGTGATGCTGCTCCGCCAGCATTCAATGTACGTCGTGATGTCGCGGAAGGCCGCCGGCTGGACTTTACCTCCAGAGGCGGAGAACCCTTCAACGACAAGTTTACTGTGAGTGAGTTGCGTTCCGCTCTCGCTTCGTGCGCGGACACCGCCCATGGTCCGGACGATGTCCCGTACGCCATGCTTCGACACCTTGGTGAGTGAGGCATGGCCTTTCTGTTAGATTTGTTCAACAGGATCTGGGTGGAAGGTCTTCTCCCAGACTCCTGGCGAATCGCTACTGTGCTCGCCTTTCGCAAGCCGGGAAGAGATCACTCTACTCCGACCGGTTTCCGCCCAATCTCTCTAACCTCTTGCGTGTGCAAGTTGATGGAGAAACTGGTAAATGTTAGATTAGCCTATTTCCTGGACAGCGGAGGCCATCTGTCTTTGCACAGTGCGGCTTCCGCAAGTTCCACTCCACGTCGGATGCTCTGCTCCGACTGGAAAATGCCGTCTGCAAGGCTTTTCTTTGTAGACATCACTACGCCACAGTGTTTTTTGACCTGGAGAAGGCCTATGATACGGTATCATGGAGACTCTCCACACGATGGGGGCGAGGGGACGCCTCCCAATGTTTATATCTGAATTTTTGCGAGATCGTCGATTCCACGTACGGGTGGGGGAAGCTCTCTCCGGCCCAAAGGAGCAGGAAGAGGGTGTCCCGCAGGGAAGTCTCCTCAGTGTCACACTCTTTGCCCTGAGCATCAACGGCATCACCTCGGTGCTGCCGGAAGATGTTCTCGCTACGCTCTACGTGGACGACCTTTCGATCTCTTTTGGCGCGGCCCAGATGCCAACTCTGGAGCGTCGACTCCAACAGGCATTGAACCGCGTCTCTCGCTATGCTGAAGCGCACAGGTTTCAGTTTTCTTTGGCTAAGACCAAGGTGGTGCACTTCTGCCGCCATCCACGGCTTCACCCCGACCCAGATTTGTTTCTTAATGGGGTGCGCCTGGATGTGGTTGAGTCGCACCGTTTCCTTGGTCTTATATTCGACCGATGCCTCACCTGGGAGGCTCATATTCGCAGCCTTAGGGTCTCTTGTACCCGCGCCATGGACATTCTCCGTTCCGTGATGTTCAGCGCTTGGGGCGCTGATAGGGCTACTGCCTTACTTTTTCATCGATCCTTTGTTCGCTCGAAGCTCGACTACGGATGCGAGTTTTATGCATCCGCAGCCGAGCGTTTATTGCGGAAGAAGGATTCGATTCACCACACCGGCCTTTGCCTTGCGAGCGGTGCCTTCCACTCGCCTGTACGCGCAAGCCCGGCGCCTCCCTCAGTCGCCAACAGCTCTCACTGCTGCCGCAGCTGATCTCGATGGTGCCTATGCCGCCGAGAGACTGCAGTCATACCCTAAGCCCTTTGGGTTTAGGGCCAGGAAACTCCTTCGAGAGGTAGATATAGCTCTCGGGCCGGTGGCGCCCCTGGTTCTGCCCAGGACGCCACCCTGGAGGGTACCACATTTGGCTATTTGTCGCCACGCCTCTGCTCCCAAAGCTTGTACTGCGCCGGGAGTATTGCGTTCGACCTTTTTGGAGCACACATCGTGTCACGCTGGTACCGTGCCAGTGTATACGGATGGCTCCAAGTCCCAAGAGGGAGTCGGCTTCCACGCCGTATCCCCTCTGTTTGAAGTCAGCGGGGCTCTACCAGGCGCTGCGTCTGTCTTCACGGCCGAGCTGGTGGCAATACACCACTCGGTACGGGAGATTACGCGACGTGACCGGTTAGGAGACCCGATTGTGATCTATAGCGACTCACAAAGCGCCCTGAGTGCTCTCGGGGCATTGGAATCTCCGCATCCCCTGGTTCGCGAAATCCGTGACGCCATGGTTTTGGCGAGCCGGGCAGAAGTCGCGATTATCTTCTGCTGGGTTCCTGTACATGTAGGAATTGCGGGGAATGAGCGCGCCAAAGAGTCCGTGAGGACTCTGCGACCGGACCAGCGTTTCGCTCTTCCTCACACTGACTACATGGCAGGAATACGGGCAGCTCTTCGGACTGCTTGGCAAAGAAGATGGGAGACGGTCGAAGGGAATTTAAAGTTGCGTGCTATTGCGCCGCGACTGTTCCCATGGACCTATCCCCTAATGCCACGGCGGCTTCAGGTTGCTTTCTGTCGGTCTCCGAATCGGCCACACTCGTGTGAGGCATCGCTATTTGATGGAGCGCTCGCCTGCGCCCTATTGCAACGACTGCGTCGTCCCCCAGACTGTTCGGCACATTCTTGTCGAATGTCCCAGTCTGGGTGATCTATACGCACGACACCGGTACCGGGATGGGCGGGGTCGCTACCGCCTGTCCCTTGTACTCCGGACGAGTGCGTGTACTTTGACTGGTGGACTTATTGACTTTTTCGGGGAGGCCGGCCTTCTCCCTTTCATTTAACTCGGTTTTATTGTTGTTTTTGTTATTGTTTTGTTATTGTTATTTCTTTTTATTGTTTCCTGTTCAATTTTTTAAAGTAGCCTAGAACTAGGCTGTTTGTTTACGGCAACTTATGCCTTAGTCGGCAGTCGCCAGATAGCCCCTTAATTAAAAAAAAAAAAAAATTACCTAGAAGAGCTACGCGTCTTCTCGGCCTGGCTCGCTGGGTTGTCTTGAACTCTTTGACTGGCCGGGAGGGTCAGTGTGACCCCCCTTTCCTTCTATGCACGCACTTTTCGCTGTGAGTATCCCCTCCGTCTCTCTATCTCTTTTTGCTCACTCGGTTCTGCTCTGTGCTGAGATCTCTCTGGGTTTACCCCTCCCCCTTTTTTTCGCTGCCAAGAAGGAAGGAAATTCCATGGTTGGCGTTCGATCCTTGGGACAACGCTTGAAAAATGAAAGGGCTAGAAAAGGGTAAAGATCCACCAAATTTCCTGCGCCCTACACGGTCTGTCTGGATAAACCGAAGAACGGCCGGAAGTCCACGACCTTTCTAATTTCAGCCTCGCACCCATTCCTACATGAGTAGGCAATTTAAAACTGGCCCATTGCGTATCCACAATTGTATTGGAATCTACAAAAAATACATCACTACAAGCTTCTCTAAGATCCTGTCCGAATTCCTATCAGAACAAATTCACTCAGGTCATTTCATCGACCGGTCTTTTTACCTCATTAAACCTGGTAATGCACAAACCATATGGAAAGCTGTATGCTCAAGCAAAAAAAAGAGAGGACTTTGGAAGAATTTTCCGCAGATAGAAATATCTTCATCGAAGTTAAGACCAAGTAGAAAGAATACTACTGAACTAGCAGGTGAAAATAACAAGGTGACACCCCCACCTATTTTACAATATGCGCAAAGGGGTCGTAAGAGAACCCGACTTCGACCAATACACCGAAGCAGAATCGAAGGAAAGAGCGAATACTCCGTTACTCAAGCTCAACGAGTCCACAAGTTGATCAATGGCGTTAGAGTACCAAAGCACACATACTTCATCACCCTAGACTTGGACTGTCTGGCAAGGTACTTTTACCTAGGATGGCACAGATTTAGAGTTGGGTGTTTAAGCCATACCTCAGACGTTATTACTGTCAGCCCTACGACCACTCAATAAAAACCTGCCGCCGTAAGCAGCATGGCTTTATGTCTACATGTGTCAACTGCACCTACGCTTCTTACCAGGGTTCAACATCAAGATGCGCAAATTGTGGAAGCCCCCGCTCGTCATCAAGCAAGAAATGCACTGTGTAGAAATTCGAAAGTAGTAATAGTATCCCTTCGGCAGGAGTCTCCCTCCGACCCTGGAACATACCTTTACTTTTTACTTAGTTTTTTTTTTTTTTTGTATTTTATATTCCTTTTGTCGATCTCTTGTTGTTGTTTTTCTTTTTTCTACATAGACTAATTTTTAGTGCAAGATATTTTTATGAGGAGACGTATGCCCATGTAGGCGGCAGTTGCCAGGATGGCCCCCTTAAAAAAAACCACTACATGCAAGGCTCATATCCACGGGGTAAATATGCGCAAAAACGCTCTACGTCCACACCGAGATACTTCAAGGAATCGCACAACCTTATAACCAGGATTTTATTACCCGCAAAACCATCCCGCACCCCTAGCACAGCAAAACTTCTAATCTCTGGGCTTATATCCCCTCCTCAACGAAATCACACCGGCTATCAACTTAAAAAGTAATACCCGTAGCAGGGCTCCGGTGTAGTCCTCCCAAAACTAAACCCATAAAAATACCGCATCTTCCTGACCAATACATCTTACTCTCGCTGCTACCAGGAATCCGACACAGCTCAACATATCTTCTTAACATCCCTCACAGTTGCGCAAAAGATTTGTAGAGGGGTCAGTCATTTCCAAGTGGAAATGACACGCCCATCCCACCTGGATGCAATCATTGAGTTTATACCACCCCACCTGAATATTCCACGTGAAGTTGTTACAATAGAACTTCCACTTCCTAGTTGTTGCATGAACCTCTAGCACAGGAGGGTACTATAAAATTCCCACAGCATGCAACACTCTCCTTCCCCTCTAACCTGGTCCTTCAGAACAGCGTCACATAAAACGCGACCCCTACAGCACAGGCTGTAGGATCAAAACTTTCTCCCTTAATCTCCCAAGCGGTCGGAGGGAGTAGAGATCATTTGCTCCTGAGAAGCAATTAACAACAAAACTACTTCCATAATTAAGAATTCACATTATTTCAGTGGCTGGAACTCTGGTCGAAACCCTTTGGTTACTAGAGTTGGTCGAGTCTGCTGGTATATAGGATGGACCTTACACGGGAGATGAGTGTTCCCGTCACTCATAGAAGTCTTCACAAATGAGTGTTATTTCTGCGGGAGATTTGCTTCTATTATGATAGTTTATCGAGGCTTTAAAAATGAGTTTTTGAACCTTTCAGAAATGATGACTCTCGCCGCAAAATGATGGAAGCCATTGAGCGTTGGCGTGATAAAGTTCCTTACAATCTTCACCCTCAGAGACTCCACGCTCAGAAACTGGAAATCAAATTGAAAATTTTAGAAGTTGAGGTGAAGTAGACGAGTATCGTGTTTGCTGTGAGAAAGGATTAGGCTTCTGAGAATGCCAATAACCCTGTAATGAAAGTATTGTATTTTCCATCGTTTGAACACCGTAAGGGAGGTTAGCTGCTCTTACAGCCATCGGTTAGTTTTTTTCAGGCTAATCGCCCACCAGCTTTCATACATTCGTACATGTTCGAAGCTGGTTTGGGGGTTAGGCTCACCCCCAAGCCTATCCTTTACGGACTTGTACTTCGCCAATCTTTCTTTTTCCTTTAGTATCTTTGTACACCCTCGTCCCGTGGACTATATGACTTTCCATTTTATGTTAACTTTATGATAGGTCACATCTTCCATCGCCGGAACTTGTAACTTGCTTCCTTCTTGTTTTTGTTTTGCCCTAGAAGGCCGTCGTCAGATGGGCACTTAAAATAGTTTGAGCATATTTTTTTTCCATCTAGCCTACCAATAGGTCTTAAGATGATTACGGCGATTTTGCCCTAGTAGGGAGTCGCCAAATGGGCTCTTTAAAAAAATTTAGATGTACTAAATCGAGTCAACCCGAAATATGTTCAAAACGCACATATATTAATATGTGCGTTGTGTGAGACCAAGTGTGTGAATTGTGGCGAGCCACACCCTGCTTTCTCGAAGCAATGTGGCTCGTATGTTTTCGAGAAGGACCGAGGAGGTGGTCCTGTCCGTTCAGGCTCCGGACCGAATATCTTTCAGAGGCAAAGGAATTAGTCTTGTCGCGACATAGGAATTCCTACGCTTTCAAGTTAAGAAAGCGCTTTCTGCTCTTCGCACCGTAGCAACCGCGCCCATTCTGAATCCCTCTCCAGATTCTACCCTTCCTGTGTGCCACCGTGGTAGAGCTTATCGCAACACGGCCACGCGCCTTCACCAAGTCGGTGGACACTGGAGGAAATTCCCTCAACCATTTTGTGACGACTGAGTGGTCCCCCAGACTGTCCGAGTCATTCTTGGAAATCGACCCCTAATTGTCCCGGTACTGGAACGGTCATGCTCGCTACCACTTGTCCCTTGTACTGGGGGATACTTCTGCACGCGCTCATGATTGTGGACTAATCGAGTTTTTAGTTCATTTGGCTTCCTCCATTCTATATAGTTTCTTTGGTGGTTTTGGGAAAATGATCTCGCGTCTGAGGGATGCTGGCTTTTTCCAGCGCCCCAGGATGCATTGAGTTTTTGTATTTTGGTTTCCGTTTGGCTTCGTTGGTTTGTGCTTCTCTTTTAGTTTAAGTTGGTTTTGATTTTTTTTATAATTACCTATTTTAGGCTAGACTTTAAATGATAAAGTATAATATCTGCGATTTATGCCCGTGTAGTAGCAGTCGCCAGATGTCACCGTTTCAAAAAATTTCAAGTTTTACGTGGAACTGGCGGAACAAGGTTGTCCCAAATCTGTGGAAATTGCTCATAAGGCCATATAGGATAGGGTTGTTTCGTGTAGAGGCAACTGTGGGAATTGTGGAGGATCTTACCTTGTTTCATTTAAGACCCGCAGGGGGTAGACCTTTACACCTGGCATTTGGGAAAATAGCACGCCCTCCCGCCCAAGAGCCTCCAGCGTGTCATGCGTAACTATAGCAGAGTTGGCATTCGGAGAACCTTGTTTACACCTGCCCTATCACCCGTATCCAGCCGTCAACAGTGGTGTTAACTGTTACTACCATACTACCAAGCGAAATTGGTGCTTTCTTGCTTGTTCTCGTCTTTGGAACCTCAATCAACAACGCCTACAAGTTGGAAGAGACCACGAATTGATGGGTTCTTTAGCGTTGAAGCGCAAATAATGGGATGAGAGGTTTTGCACCGAATGAACTGTCCACTCCCTTCAGTCGCTCTGGGATGCCTTGTTGGCAATAAAAGTTTCGGATCCCGCCTCTATGTCGAGTTGTTCTTCAGATACGAGTCGTCATAACGACTAATAAAACTTAGTAATGGGTTCTTCCCTCATCTAGCCTGTATTTGACCCCCTGTGTTGACTCTTACACTTAGTACCTGAAGGAGCAATACTTCCTCCCGACCCGAGTGCAAATAGGGAAGGCCACTGGATTGACTTTAACTCAAAGACGTAGCCGACTTTTATCTACCATTATTCTACCTTGTTAAAATAACTATCTAGGAGTAATGACCCTCTCCCTGTCTAGTTCATAAACATGTACCTGGAGGGATTGCACTTGCTCCCAGGATGATGATAATAGGTGATCGCCCACCTTGGTCCTTAGTGGACCCACCTATCTCTAGTTCTCTTTTTCATAGCCTTGTCTAACCTTTTGCGAATTTCGTTCTTACTATCTAAAGCCCTATAAGGGGCACGGTGGTGTTTTCCTAGTCCCCGTACTAACGGGAGTCGGTGCCCCAGCTTAGCCTCTCATCCATCTTCCACTACCATCTACTTTCTGTATCAACTCTCTTCATCACAGGTGAATACCCTAGGTAGCCTGTTACACTCCGTCCTCTCGTCTGAGTTGAAATTAGGGAAGCCCCGTCAGTGAGTTGACTTGAACTCTAACGGGGTCGTGGCAAGTTATTGTGCTTCCACCTCCTTACCTTTCATTATTCCTTTTTCCCCACGACTAAACCCTCAACCCTCTGTCCATGCTTAAAGACTTAACCAGCTACCTCATGTTGTCTCAGAAGAGGGGTCTTGGGCGTTGAGACGCGAATAATGGGAAGATCGGTTTACGCTCCAATAGCCACTTTCCTGCGTTTAATAAGTTGACCCACTCCCGGCGGTCGTTCTCGGGTGCATGAAGCTGTACTGCCTTGTTGGCTTACAGGCCAACTAAAAGTTCTGGGTCTGCCACAACAGCTCTTCAAATCTAGACCTTCTTGTTGAGGATCAGTACGTCCTAAGGTAGAGCCAAGAAAAGTCTGAAAACTCGAGGCGGGAGTGGCTGGACGCGGGGAATAAGAATTACCGTGTGTTGGCGTTTTTAAAAAATCCGGACTACGTCTCACTCTAAATCCCCGCCCTATTTTTGGTGCTAGGGCGGACGAGATGTTAAACTACTACTGATCGGTGGAGGAGCTCTCATCCAACCTCTCCAATGCGACAAAGGGGTTCCCCTTTGTCATCTTCGGACCCTCACCCGGGCAGCTCCGTCTCTGTGACAGAGGTATCCCCGCCCCCGCCTCCTCTGCGCCCAGCTGCTTTATCAGGGGCCCCTGCAAGACTTCTGGCGGAGAGGTTTCTCCTTCTATTATTGACTCGTTCGTTTCCCCCTTATTCACTTTTGTAGAGTTGCCTCCGGGCGACCCTCCATTTGCGGCTGGTCCACCTTTCCTTTCTCAGGGGCCTGCCAAGAACACAAGACAGAACACGTCGCCTCGGTTCCCGCCCTGTCGTTGGGGGTCAAGTGACCACCATAACCCCTTAGAGGCGAGACGCTGCCTCGTTTCCTGGGCTTTATCGCGACTCCTCAGAAACCTGAGGTTCGTGACTGATGGGAACAGACATGCCTGCTCCCCATTTCTTCTCTGCAGGTTGGCATGCCGGGCCCAGCGAGATAGGTGACGGACTATCTGGTCTCTGCGAGGCTTTCCTTTGTAGGCAGCACTACGCCACAGTGTTTTTCGATCTGTACAAGGCCTCTGATAACACACAGCGATAAGGTGTATCATGGAGACTACACGATGTGTGGGTGAGGGGACGCCTCCCAATTATTATCTCTGAATCTCTACGAGATCGTCGATTCCACGTAGGAGGGGCCATGTCCGGCCAATTGGATGAGGAATAGGGTGTCCCGCACTTTTCCTTGAGCATCAACAGTATCACCTTGGTGCTGCCGTGAGATGTTCTCGTCGTCTATGCTCTGAGATGTAGGTCAGTGGTTCCCAACGTTTTTGCACTCACGACCCCTTATCCAAAAGCTTTAAACCCACGCGACCTCCTCCTATCAGCAGCTTGATTTACATTTTATTTTCTGTGAAGGAGAGGGAAAGAAACATCTAACAAAATAAAATATTCAAGAATCCTGTAATTATTTATTAGCAAACTAAATCACAACATTGGTCCAACCTTAATTCACAAAAAAATCGCGATTATTCGTACAATAATATCAACATAGGTTTCAACAGCTATCCAGCCGAGCTCGTGGGATGCCTGATGTTGCATTTGAGCAGAGAGCCTTGAAATTCGTGGCCGAGCGTTTGTTAGAGCCAGTCTCGTGTAATCTGTTCCTATTCTTTGTTTTTCTATTGACAAGAATTGAAAATCCTGCCTCACACAAGAAGGTAGAAGCAAGGACACGTAAGGCTATCATGCTGACTTTTATGAGTTGAAATTAATATTATCCCAAGCCACTTCTAGCAAGGCTACGCGACTTACCGTTTTGGAACCCCTGCTCAGGTAGACGATCTTACAATCTCTCGGTGCATGTCTCGCTAATATGGAGCTCACATGTTTCGGTTTTCCTTGGCAAGATTAAGGTAGTGAACTTCTGTCGCCATCCAGGGTTCTACCCCAACTTGGACTTATTCATAAACGTGCTTCTCCTGGAACATCTCATTGGCCAGTGTCCACAGCCGTCAATGAGGAGGGCAGGAAGAGCTTGAGGTGCGTGGAAAGGCCTCTGGTCACCGATCATATGCGAGAACAACGTTGGGAGCTCTGTCGTCGCCTTCTCCTCGACTTGAAGATTTTGTGGTTCCCGGCCGATTACAGACTCACCGCTGCCAATTATAGGGAGATATTGGTCAAGAAAGTCCTTCCCTGGGTGAGAAATATCGAAGAAGGCGGACAATTTTTTTCACACGACTAAGACCGTGCAAGAGCGGTTGAGGTCGAACATGAACTGGTCAAATTACTTTTGGCCGCTGCAGTCGCCCGACCTCAATCCCATCGACTACAATGTGTAGGCACATGTCGAGGACAAGACCTATAAGGTCCGCCATAGCCTCGTCGCCTGTGGGCCAGCATGAAGAAGGACTTCAGTTCGTAGACGATGGCTGACCTTGTCCGAAACCTGTGCGCGGACTTCAGATCTTGCCTGGAGCTCGTGCTCGTCGTCGAGGGCGGCCACATTGATTATTACAATCTAACGTTAAAAACGTGTCTGAGTGCATCAAAACCATCATTACATCTTTTGTTGAGGGCTTCGTAACGAGTGGAACAAGACTTACAATACCCGGTAGCTACTCACAAAGTGCCCTCAGTCCTCTCTAGCGACTCACAAAGAGCCCTCCCCCCCCGAGTTCTCTCGGGGTATTAGAATCAACGCAATCCCTAGTTCGAGGTATCTGTGATGCTAGGGTTGCCCCCGACTCTGGTTCATGTCGAGAATATTTTGTCATCACTTCCTGCACATGTAGGATTTGTGGGGAATGAGGGCGCGAGGACTGGGCGACCATACAAGCGTTTTGCTTTTACTCACAATGTCTGCATGGCAAAAAGGATGGGGGACAGCCGTTGTTAATTTAAAATTGCGTGCCATCGAGCCTCGACTTGCCGTGGACAATCTTGATACCGTGGCGGCTTCAAGGCGCTTTCTGTCGTTTTTTAATTGGGTTCGCTCGTGAGACGCAGTCATTTGGTGGAGTGCTCTCTAGTACCTTAGTACGACAGCTGCGTTTTCCTCCAGACTGTTCAGCACATCAGCACATTCTTGTTGAATGCAATCTGGGCATCTTCGCGCACTTACCTGTTTCGGTACCGGGTTGAGTAGAGTCGCTACCGCTTGTGCTTCGGGTAGGTTCGTGCGCGCGCACACACACACACACACACACACACACACACACTTGTGGACTCGGAATTTCTTTGAGGAGGATGGCCTCTATTTTATTTCACTCTTTGATGTTGGTCGCATGCTCCAGTGTACGCCGAAGCATGCCACTTTACTTTTGTTTTTTCGTTTGTTAGTTTTTGTTTAGGGTATGTATTGTTTTATTCTGTTGTTTATGCTTGTTTTTAATGAAGCCTAATAATAGAATAAATTAATTACGGCGACTTGTGCTTTTGGTTGCAGTTACCAGATGGGCGTTATGAAAAAAATAAATGACTTAGTGACACTAGAAGGTGTTGAGACCGTGTAAGGGACTTACTTTCATGTTCTTTCACCCAATTCAGGTCATCTCTTTGGCCGTTTTAATCAACAAATACACTTACTGCTCTAGAAATGTCATTTAGACCTCTTTTTCTTTACTGGAATATTTAAGTGGCAGATTAGGGTTTGATCCTCGATCGTTTTTTTTTAAATTGGTTTGTTTCTCATGCAGATGCAGAAGTTGCGGACCAAATACGAGCGAGCGTCTTCCGCTAGTCTGAAGATGAGGCTCTCCTTGGGTCAACTGCACCACCTTTGTTGTTTGCTTGGAAAGTGTCTCTCATCCGCGTGGGGAGTGGCTTCTCTCGTGCGCGTCCCTCTGCTTACTCAATATATCAATCATTCATCCGTTGTTTTGAGGGATATTTTTACCACCCTTCTACCTTGGGCCCAATCCAATCTCCCTGAAGGAAAATGATTTTTCATGGGGGGGGGGTCCCAACCAACCCCATATGAAGCAGATAATTTTTTTTTTAGCGGATTTTTAAGTTTTATCGTCAATTTTTAAAAAAAAATTATTCGTGCCTTAGATACTCTCATCAATGGCAAAATAACGCTTTAATAAATGTTTTCATTGTTTCCATTTGACTAAGCGACCTTGATACATAGGGATTTTACAGCTAAGGCTACCTCCGGTTCTTTTAAAGGAGATCAACGCCTTGTTGGTCGGATCTACTCGAGACATGGGGATAAATGAAGTGGAAAAGAAATAGAAAAAACAGCAGGATACTAGAGAAAATGCAAATGAAGGGAAAAGAAAATTAGCAGGAAACAAAGATAAAACGAGAAAAACTGGAGGAAACAATAGAGAAAATGATGATTCCTACAGCAATCTTCCATACCATAATCTCGCTTCTATAGACTGAGCAACGTAATCTCTTGCGCCCTTAAAAATTCCATTTTTAACTTTGTTATCGCAGTTTGTCTCATAATCAGCACCATTAGTCACAATAAACCCTAGATACTTAAAATATCGCGATTTGTCCAGTTGCATATCATGGCCTGTAATATCCTACCTTCACCCATTTAAACAACACTACCCTCTTCTGCATTTAGTCTTTGAACTCGGTAAAATGCTTCTATCCTTTTCACTCAACGACTAAGACCAAGTTATCATCAGTAGACACCAACATAGAATGCACCATTCGTCATATAAATCACCTGCCCCTCACAAATATTTCTACTCTCAAGATTGCTTCCCTGAATATACTCACCCCACCACGTATATATAATTACTCAATCCTGCTCTCTTTTACCCTAACATATCCCTTACTTCCAATAAAAAAAATTTCAGACCATCCACTGAGATTGCCAGTAATAATGACCCATGTTACAGTTTTAGGTTCTGACCATGATTCACATGATTATGAAGTTCGTCTTGTCGAGCATTATTACTAAGAGCAAAACTGGAAGAATGCGGAACAAAAAATCAATGCTGACTGAGGATATACCGATGTCCGGGAGGCAGAGTTGAGGTACCTTGTAGATAAAACATTTATCCCAGCAACAGTATATATTATACATGTAGGAACTAATGTCTTATTTAAAAGCTACGAGCAGCTCCTGACAAGGTACCGCCAACTGATTGGAAAGATAAAAGGAAAGTATTGGCATTTACAGCTATTCTAGAAGCCCATAATAGGTGCGGCCAATCTTTATGGAAGATTTTCTGCTAGAATGGAGGGGTGTACTTCACTAAATATATTAGAAGAGTTGTACGAGCGTAGTGAGCTAGTTGGAGAGGCCTTCATCGGAACAAAGTATGCTCAACAAAACGGAAGAAATTAAATATTATCTGATAGTTTTTTCGACAAGAGTGCAGAGGAAATAGCACAGTGCCAACCCCACTTTGCGAAGAGTAAGATGGAATAAGATACTCAGACCCCCAAAATAAACACTTTGAAGTTTTATGAAATCTTATAATGGGTTGACACGTTGAACCAAAAATAATATTTGAAGTAACGGAATCGGAATGGATAAGTGCTCTAGAAAGATCACTGTTACTGTATAGTATGACCCCTCTTTTAGGAAAAGTCCGAAAGAACAGTAGTCATATGACCCCCCCCCCCCCTCCTAATCTGGTAGAATCTGTGCAAGCAATGCAATACTACAGTTAATTAATATGAAACTACAAAAATAATAACGAGCGGATAAAAATACAGCCATACCCCTTAAAGAAATGAGGAGAAACTCATGCAAGATTACTTAGGAGCTAAAGCTCTGAAACTAAGAACTATCTTGTAATAATAATTATAAGTAGTGATGAGCATAGCTGCCTACCAAGCTTTTTATTTAATGATAGAACTGGGAAGATATATTCAAACTGCCCCTTTTTATAGGGTTTATTCAACTATATTCATAATACATCTAGAAAAGAAACAAAACAAAATATTAGTAACATGAATACATATGAAGAAATATAAATGAGGGAGGGGGAACATATAACAGTCACTCCCACCAAAACTAATTCATTCCTTTTCAAAACTATAAAATATACAATACACTAGATAGATAAAGTTAAAGTAGAAATTGAAAAGATTACAAATCTAATCGAGGTACAGGTTTATGAGCACGTACAGATCAGCATCATCAACATGATTTTGAATCTGGATAATTCTTTCTTGCTTATTTCCCAATATCTTCTCATTGGCTTGAAGAAAGTTAGTAGTTGTAGATGGGAAGCTGGATCGGAAAGGGTACCTAGACTTCGTGATTCGGAATCATTTGGTGGAATATTCCAAGGACATGGAGCTAAATTAGGCAGAGCGACAGTGCTCTCTCTCCCATCAGGGAATTTCACACGAGCATGTGTAGAGTTAGTTTCAAAGATCAACGACGTCCACAGCTGGTTCGTATTTACTGCGATTACCAAATCGTTTAAGGAGGACTTCTCCAGGTTCAATTAGCCAAGAGGGTAGGGCCGAACCTCTAACTGAACTTCCATCAAAAGCAAAAAGTCGTTCATGTGGCGTGGTATTTGTAGAGGTATAAATTAGTGAACGTATGCATATAAGGCATTAGGTAACAAACACTTCCTGCCATGCACTTAACAATGGCAAACCTCGAGATTCAAAAGCCAAATTCACAGTATTCCAAATAATGTCATTATAGTGCTCACATTGGCTATTTCCACGAGGGTTATATGGAGAGGTGTGGCTGTTGTTTACACCAAGACGTAGTAAAAATTATTTCACTTCCTTGGAAATGAATGGCAGGCAGCAGTTTGAATGGATATATGCAGGTAGACCAAATAACGGAAAAAGATTTGTAAGACATATCTCAGCATGGAAATGGAAATCGGCTAAACTCATCAACGAGTGGTAGGAAACTGGAAGCGGCCCCTTAAAATCAATTGAAAAACATTGGAAAGGCGCAATCGCCTGTATCAAATAAGTTTTTTCTGATTTAAATAAAGCAGTTTAATTTTAGCACATATCTGACAATCAGCAGTAATACGGCGGAGTATGGAAGCTTTTTAACACGAACATAATGTAGCATTCGCTGGACTCTAGGATGATTGAGACTCTTATGAAGCGATTTTAAACTTGTAATATCCAAAGTGGCGTTACAATACGACCGTGATAGTGCATCAACAACAACATTTTCGTGACCCGCGCGATGTTGAATATGGAAGGAAAATGGAAGTAATTCCATACGCCAGCGCATGATCTTATCATTCTTGATTTTACCTTTTATATTGGTAGCAAACATGAATGACACAGCTCTTTGATCAGTTGTTATGCCAAAATCTCTACCAGCCAAAAAAGGTTTCCATTTACACATGTTCTCTACCACCGCATACGCTTCTTTTTCAGCGACGTGGTATGTCTTTTCTGATCAGTTCAATGAATGTGAGAAGAAATCCACTGGTCGTCTGCACTGTGATAAGGTGGCACCGATTGCATTATCTGATGCATCCGTTTCTATGGAAAAGGGGGCATTTTCATCAATAACTTTCACTGAAGATTTGGCAATGTCATTCTTTAAAGTTTAAAATGCTTGACTAGCCTGAGGACAAAGGAAATCTGCAGTAATCTACAAGAGGCCGTACTTTCTTTCTCTGAATAGTTGCGAACCCACTTAGCGTAGTATGAAAATAACCCCAAACAACGCTGCAAGGATTTTTTCATCGAAGGTAATGGGTAATTCTAACAAGGTCTATTACATCCACAACATGAGGGCCAATGCACAAGTAGAGTAATTCTAATTTGTCGGGAAAATTATCAGATATTGTGGAAAGGAAGTAGCAGAAATTTCTATATCAAAGCTTCCATAATTTGCCAGCATGTGGATCCGAAGTAGGTACATCAAACTTCTCAAGTCGTATGATTTTATCTATAATAGTTGATTAAATTGTAATAATAGTTATAAGTAGTAATGAGCATAGCTGCCTTACAAGCTTTTAATGTAATGATAGAACTGAGAAGGTATATTCAAACTGCCCTTTTTTATAGGGTTAAATCACCTATATTCACAATACATATAGAAAAGAAACAAAACAAAATATTAGTAATTTAACAGCTCTTTGCCCGAAAGACCTAACATTTCACCCTGACTCTTGAATTTTTTGAAGGATGACATTGTTACGCAGTTAACTGAGGGAGCACTGACACGCGAACGAGCTAGGACACTACCCACGCGAAACGAATACTTGAATATTCGTGAAGGCCTTGTTCACAAAAAAAAATTATGATACAGCTACCTACCTCTGCTGTTCCTAAGCGGAAAAAAATTAAAATGGTCCTACCGGAATTAGGACACCAAAGCCCTTAACTCTTTTGGATTAATAACCAGGAGAGTCTCCAAAATTCAAACACAATAAAAAAATTAATTACCTGGAGTCCAACACAAAATCTAAATAGATTAACGTTCCACTGCTCTTCAATTATCTTGAACTTGCCTTCTGCCAGTACAATACAAAAAATAAAATAAAAGGGATAGACGTGAATAACGAGGGAACTTCTAATGTCGAAATTAAAATGACACGGGTTTGTAAAAACCCCAAACACACTTGACACCAAAATTATATAAGTACATTAATAAATATATATGTCGTGGTGTGACATTATATTATATCAATACCATATTATATCTATGGTGGAGAGACTAATAACTTAAAGGCGAACCGACAAGATGCGGAACGCCACGAGTTTCGATGCGCGGAGCAGCGAGAAAAGAGTGCAAAACGAGGTCAGGTGAAATTTGGGCAATGGCAAAGCTCAAGGTTATTTAAAGAGGCATGTACAAAAATAAAATTCTATTTATTTACATAAAATAAGAGAATCAATGGGCAAAATTAAATTGGTAAATGAAGGGGGAAATCGCAGAGTTATGCATCAGACTCTGAGGTTAGAAATTAATGCGTTACAGAAGGAGACTATTCCAATGGGGAGGATTAACTCAAATGGGTTGCTGAAGGGGAAGAGGGGATGGCTTACGGAGGATTCTGGGTGAGTCGTCAGGGTAAGGTTTCACGGATGTCTTCTCCAGGCAATAAACGTGAGGGTGAGGGCACTCGGAGCTTCTGAGCAGGAAGTTGACGTGATGACGGTTCTACAAAGTGGAGAGTATTTCGGCCACCCGAAGACGAGGAGGGCTTCGACAGGAGTTGATGAGTGGAGTCGGAAAAATCGCCCGATGGCGATCGTCAAATGGAATTACCTCACTGGCTGGGCTAATTCCAATACACGAAAAGTTCAGCCGTCACTTTGCTTCGTTGTTAAGCACCTGACTTGGAACTAGGGGAATGCTTCTTGGATCCTGGCGGGACTCCTCAACTCTGTATCTCCCACCTGGAAGACGAGCCCTATATATCCGAGGCTCCCCCCGCAGGGGTGGGGGACACATGGGGTGTTTGGCCATTGCTACTCTCGACTGGCCTCGAACCTTCACGCCCAGGCGATTCTAACCCGCGAAAAGGTGGTCCGAGGTGGACGCGGTTCGAGGCTACCGCTTGTGGATTGGGGAAGGGATAAGGCTTACCAATTTAAGCCTAACCAAATTCTAGAATTTGGAAAAGAAATACCACGTGGAATTCCCCCACAATGTAGCAATGCAAAACTTAATATGTTATAAGGATACAAGCGAAATCGCTGGGTTCCCACGCGAATGCAAAAACATACATACATGAGGAAACAGATGTGAGCCAAAGGTCTCGAGACAGACAACGGAGGCAGTGAAAAACAGCTGAACACACATAGAACAGGAATCTGATCTGACCAGCCAGACTTTACATGAATCTGTGAAACTACAAAATTAATCTTGCTATGAATGTCGGCTTGATAAGATCGGTTAGATGTCAAAATGAATACTCATTTAGTGCATAGGTGCCTCCATTGAACATGCACACACCCTTTGACTCTGCCCAGCAGTCTTAGTAGAGAACACACGCACAGGTTAAGTTTCGCCCCGCGTTGAGTTTAAGAGAAGAGAAGCCACGCCCCCTTAATTGGCGTTGGTATAAATGGAAGGGCAGAAACATAATGATTATTATTCTCATTCGGATTTGTATATTAGTAAGCCGAGATTAAAGCCTACAAAACCGCCATTTTCATTCCGCGTCCTTCCTTTGACAAGCAATAACAAGGTTACCATTTCAACCCAGACTATGGTTGCCAACTCTGTCAAGTTTCAATAAAGGACAAATAAAAAAAAATGTCTATACATAATTTTTAATTTCATTCATTTCATATATATATATATATATATATATATATATATATATATATATATATATATATATATATATATATATATATATATATATATATATATTACCCATTTAATGAAACCTAAAACTAATCTTTTGTTTTTTCAGCAAATTCTAGACAATTATCTTTAAAGTTGAAGAATATGAAAATTTACTTTTCATTAGTTCTTCGGGGCATCTGTTTCTTTCATTTCGCCATTTAAAAGATGATATTACACTAAAATTCCTTTCACAGTATGCTGATGTTCCAGGAATTGAAAGCACAAATTAAACCTTTTTGAAAATATTCACACAAAATCACCACTTTATAAAATCAAGTTCCATTTGCTGCTTGTTATTTTGCATCTTGTAAAGAGGTCATACCTTTGAATAGTGTCAAAGTTTTTTTAAATTTATGTCACTTCATCAAAGAGGTCATCCATCTTAAAATTCAGCTTTTCTTTTAGTTTTAAAACTTCAACACCTTGAACAAATTTCTGGTATTTTGATCATTTTCCAAATGTTGAATTTTCATCAAAGTCGCTGTTTTTTTGGTGTTTTTTTAAATGTGAAATTGCTGAAATAAAAAAAAATAACTTAGTCTTCAATAGTCTTTCTAGCCTCAGCAGTATCTAATTGTTTTATAAGTTGGTTAACATTATAGCCAAAAAATTCCTCAGTATAATTTATTTCATAAATTGAAAAAAATCTGCTGCTGAAGTTTCACATTTCGCAAGTCCTTCAACAGATAGTTTAAATAGGTCCATTGCATGTTGCGAGAACAACAAATAAATTTCAATAGCTTCGGAATTTATGTTGAATCATCATTAATTGAAAGAAGTTTGAATAATTGTTAGTCTGCTTAAGGAATAAGAACTTAAGGCATTTCACTAAATTCTGTCTTTACAAATGAATGAAAATCTTTAAGAGTTTCACGTGTCTTTGCTGACGTTAAAAATGGTCATAAATCTTTAGGATAATATTTTCTATGTACACAAAGCAAATTTTACTGGGGTATGTAAAATGTGTGCATTGCAATTAGCTTTTACAATACCCTCATTCTGGGTGAGGATATTAGTATATAAAGAATGTTTTATTCAAAAATTGCAATTTGTGTTATCTGCACTAAAATAAGAAACTTTTCTAATGAAGTTGCAAATTGCTCATACTGTTTCTAAAACATTTTAACATTCCATCTGCACTTTCATCAGCATTCTCGAAAAAGATCAATTATTTAATTAACTCTGACAAATTCCATATTAAAATATTGAACACATACTGGCAACATTTTCATGTTTTGGTGATTTAAAGCATCGATTTGAAGACAAGAATATAGACGAGGATCCTATTGTTTCAAATCATTCAAAACTACTTCTAATGCCTTTTTACCGATCACATTTGTAACGATTGCCTCTGATTTGGTTCGACCATAAGATATTTTGGCTGCTAATTTTGAATCCCGGTAAAGTTTTGAATTTAATTTCAAATTACATTCGAGTGAGTTATAGGAATGATACATTTGAGCTATTTCCTAAGCAACTATAATATCATCTTTTTTAGAATTTTCTTTTACGATAAATTTATCACTTAAAGAACTGAAAGATGAAACTCTAATTTTATTTTTATGACTATCTGAATTTTTATGTTGTATTATTGCTAAAACACCCATGTATCCCATTTTAAAAACACTTTGGCAAATAATACACTTTGCTTCTTGTGGATTATTTGTTGCCGGCAACCATTCATAATCATTATCTCTTTTTTTATTATATGAGCAGAATTGTTTTTTTTTTTCATTGCGGGTTCCATCATTAAAAAAAAAAATCATTAATAGTTTTAGAACTACATATTAACATTTAACGAACTGAGCTAGGTAATAAGAGTTTCAGTTATGTATTTACTCGTGTAATTAATCGTCTTAAAAAATGCAAAAGGATAATAAAAATAAACACCGAGCCTAGTTATGACCTACCTACAAGTACATAAGAACGTAACAAATTGAAGCAGCAAGAAAAGACTACAAGGAACCAGTCACCAACAAGCCACAAACCAACAACCCCACACAAATTAATACATATGAATATACAGTGAAATAAGTAGATTAACCCCAAAGGACCGATAAAAACTTCCTCAATCACAGGTTTTACACATACATATATCTTCCAATACAAAACAGATTTGTGGTGCACCTAATATGTGCGCGCACTAACACATGAAGTAGTAATGTGTACACTCAGCCAATGTAATAAATTTATGTGTGTCAAACGAAACAAAAAGAAACTTAAATGAAACATTGAGATGTAAAAGGATATTTTAGAACAGTTCCTTTTATTTTACGAAAAGACCAAAGTCGCGGTGAAAATGTAAACTAGGAATGGGACTAATTATTCTGTGGTTACAAAAGGGAATCTTAAAATGAGTTAACTCGATCGTAACGACATTCGGTGAGTATCAAATTACAACCACAATATTATATTTCTATTTTGGTAAGGAAGACAGATAAAGCGTTTGACCAAATTTCACCGTTACAGTAAATTTTTTCACAAGAGAAAAGGTTTTCAAAGGTATTGTATATATATATATATATATATATATATATATATATATATATATATATATATATATATATATTTTGTATGTGTGTGTGTCCAAGTATAAAACGAGCAAATCGACGAGGGGAGACATGATTTGAGAGAAATCATTTACTCCGCATTAGGAGATAGCTTTTACGCAACTGATCTTACATCAAGACGAGTCTTATTCATTTATCGTACCAAAGCAACGAACATTAAGAGAGTTGTATTTAAGCATCATCAAAGATAAGCCCGTAAAATCGATAAACAAACTAATTCGAACTCCTCCTCCATTTGCTACCCAAAGTCACTAAATAAAGAGAATTGCAGTTTTCTTGTTTCCATCACCATTTTGCTCGAAAACAAAATCACATCAGAATTTCTGCTCATCGCCCAGCCAAAAATATTCCTCCATTACCTTTTGGAGTCGGGTAATAATCTCTCGGAACGTTATCGTATCACCCAAATCCGGTTTAACGATCAACGTTTCGCAATAATCTTATGGGGAGCGCAATAGCAAACAGGATCACAAAACAAGGTGGAATATAAATATATCAAAGTGATCCTCTCAACATCCAAACTTCAAACCTCATACAAATCTTCCAAAACCTCTTTACCCCCCCTCCCCCAATCCCTCCCATAAATTGGTGATTCCTTATTAGTGATCGAAAATCGAGTAAGAAAAAAATAATATTTGATGGATTCAAGAACAACCGAACAAATATTCCAAGAAGAAGCCACAAACTCCATTGTAGTCAAGCCTCCGATTTTCAACGACACAGCGGTAGCTGGTGGTTCAGAATCGTGGAAGCACAATTCACATTGCAAAATAACCAGATAAGACACCAAATTCT
The DNA here is from genome assembly GCA_963969495.1 of Ceratothoa steindachneri. NCBI lineage: Eukaryota > Metazoa > Arthropoda > Malacostraca > Isopoda > Cymothoidae > Ceratothoa > Ceratothoa steindachneri. The sequence goes on along the minus strand of OZ018335.1, from coordinate 17,631,461 downwards.
TCTATACTCTTGCAGCACTATCAGCGGAAACAGCCGATCGTCTCCCTAACGCACTTCTTTCATCGCGGAAATATACACAACTGAGGACTGAAGTTATCAGCCTATTTGAAAGGACTAAACCCAAATTATTCGAGAAATTGATAGCTTCATCTCCACTCCACGGACGACCATCGGTGAAACTTGAAGATTTAAGGAAGACGGCACTCCAAGTCGGCGTTGGTGAAGGTCTGGTGAGACATAAATTCATTCAATCTCTACCTCTGATCATCGCGACGCAAAAGGAATTGACACTCAAGCAGATAGGAAAAATAGCGGACGAACTAATGCCGTTTTATAAACCTCAATATGGTAATGTAAGTAACAAAAACATTTGTTCTATTCGCGAAGATAGTACTAGTGATTACAATAGGCAGTGCGATAATTCGAATCGTAATGTGAAATACGCGAAGGATGCATGGTCAATGTCCAGTGGCGCGTACACTGACACGAATAAATTTACAAATAAGCGTAATAATAGCATACAGCAAGGACTTAAACCGTTTCGTAGCGATCAAAAACCTTTAGTATGTCGAGCCTATTTAGATTTTGGTCCAGAGGAAACATTACAGGCCGTGGTGCAAATGGCCTAAACGGGGAGAAAATATAGAAATCTTACCATCATCTAGACCCTCATCTCCTATTACCTTGCAAAACTAGTGAGGCGTGCTGAAATTAATGCGACGACCGGTATGCCAATGTTGATCACTCTCGCTATTCAATTAAAAGGAGAGAAAGGCGAATTCCTTATAGACACTGGCGTAGGCGTCTCGATTATTCCCATCAACCTCGTACAGTATTGCGAAATGAGAAAGTAGAGTGAAAAACTGGCTACAGCCAACGGTGGTAAGATCAAAGTACACGGTGAAGTCATGCTAGACATAGTCATACCCAGTTTACGCCGTACCTTCAATTGGATGTTCGTAGTCGCGGACATAACATCACCCATTCTAGGAGCAGATTTTCTCGCTCATTACGATCTTTTGATAGACTGTGGTCAAGGCATTCTAGTAGACAAATGCACCAAGTTATCTTCTAAAATTAAACAAACAGAAGTTCCGTTAGTCTCTATAATTAGCAATGACCTTTCACACATCCCCGAAAAATGCAAGACAGTGATTCAGAAATTCAACTCAATATGCAACCCGCAACAAGTAGACGTCGTTAATCCTCCACCAAATTCCGTGTTGCATGCCATTGAGACAGGAAGTTCACCACCAACTTTTTATCATTATTTTTAAAGCATGTTGTATACCGATAGACTCTTGTGAGCTAATAACGAATACATTTTATTCTGTATTTCCTTATGTTATCAAGATGTAAATATATAAATAATAGTATAGAATATGTTTGTTAACGCACACAAATATAAAGTGCACATCCGTTTGTACAACTATATTATCTTAGTCGAACTGGCGAACCCCGAACTTTGCTTGTATATACAGGGTGTGGCAGAACCGATTGAGCAGTTTTGAGGAGTCAATGCTCGGGCGGAGGAGGGGGAAGGGAGGTGTCCCCTTGCCGGTTGCCGAGGAATGGCTCGCTCTCCTGGGCGAATCCCCCAGGGCTCCCCTCGGGAATGAACGCCCCCCAAATATAGCGTACGGTCTCTATAGACTCCCCTTACTTTTTTATAACTCCTTAAAACTGCTTAATCGGTTCTGCCGCACCCTGTATGTGTAAATATGTTCATTAGTATATGATATGTATATATTCTATATTAAAGATACTAAGTATCTCTCTCAGGGAGAAGTGATATGGTGGACACAATATGTGCACACACAAACCCATGAAGTAGCAATGTGTGCACTCAAATATGTAAATAAATTTATGTGTGTCAAACGAAACAAAAAGAAATTCAAATGAACCATTGAGATGTAACAGGATATTTTAGAACCGTTCTTATTTTTTATTTCATGAAAAGACCAAAGTCGCGGTGAAAATGTAAACTGGGAATGGGACTAATTATTCTGTGGTTAAAAAAGGGAACCTTAAAATGAGTTAACTGGATCGTAACGACATTCGGTGAGCATCAAATTACAACCCCAATATTATGTTTCTATTTTGTTAAGGAAGATGGAAAAAGCGTTTGATCAAATTTCACCGTTACAGTAAATTTTCTCACGAAAAGTATTATATATATATATATATATATATATATATATATATATATATATATATATATATATATATATATATATATACATATATATATATATATATGTGTGTGTGTGTGTGTGTGTGTCCAAGTATAAAACGAACAAATCGAGGAAGAGAGACAATTCGAGAGAAATAATTTCGAGGAGCAGTTTCACATATCGCTCGGGCCATACCAATCAAATCATTTACTCCGCATTAAGAGTAAAATTAAGAGAGTTGTATTTAAACATCATCGAAGTTAACCCCGTGAAATCGATAATCAAACTAATAATCAAATAGAACTGAAATCTTCTTGTTTTCATCACCATTTTGCTCGAAGGCAAAATCACATCAGAATTTCTGCTCATCACCCAGCCAAAAATATTCATCCATTACCTTTTGGAGTCGGGTAATAATTTCTCGGAACGTTATCGTATCACCCAAATCCGGTTTAACGATCAACGTTTCGCAACAATTTTTATGGGGAGCGCAATAGCAAAGAGGATCACAAAACGAGTTGGAATATAAATATATCAAGGTGATCCACTCAATATCCAAACTTCAAATCAATCCCTCCCCCCCTTAGATTTTGTTATCATGAAACCTTAAATTTGTATATACCTATTAATAAAGAAGGACTCGTCATTTGCATGAAACTCTAGTAAACATATACATGCTTAATATATATCCCTATGGCCGATCGCTTAAACTCTTCTCTAAATTTGTTTTAAACCCAGAAGAGTGGAACAATTAACCAGTTCTGGAGACAAATCACCCCATGCATCAACACCCTTTTGCTAAAAAAGAATTTGCTCAAAACCTGAAAACAATTTAAATACCTGAATCAGATCCTCCCTTAGCATTATATTTTCTTAACCGAAAGCATATCCAGTCTTTGTCGTCTGGTCTCATAACTTTGTTTTCTAAACCCATCTCTAAGCTTAGTAGCTCTTCGCTGCACCTCCTACAAAAATTCTAAATCTTGCTGATAAGGAGGTGTTCAGTATGTAGTCTAATTTAGGCATTATACAACTTTGTAATCACTTCCTTTTTTTTATAGCTGATATTTGTCTTAATTGTGCCTAGCATTCTATTTGCCCTCTCCCGTGCTTCTAAGCATTGTCTGAAACTTTTTAAATCATTACTAATAATTACTTTTAAGTCTTTGAATGACACAATTCAACCAATTGCTTTCCATCTCATACAAAACCTTTATTATTCTTACCAATATGCATTGGCTTACACTTCTTAAAATTGAATTCCATCTTCCACTTATGACTTATCGACCCATGCAATCAGCTTATTCGTCCATCTGTAACTATATACACCCTTCACCACCACAATCGTCCCTTGCATAGCCTCAGCCATACTCTATACTTTGTTAAAATATATATTCAATATAAAAATATAAGAGCCTATATCACTTGCTTACAATTAAACAATAATCTTTGTACTCACCAAGTTAAACTATAATGATCAACCAGTGACCTAAGTTCGATCCAACATTTCGCCTTGGTTATTAATTAGTAGTTACTCTTTTATAGATTTACAAGCCATGGCTTCGCTCCCCTCCCCCCACCTCCCGCCTACGGGGGAGCTTGCGCTTCACTACCAGACCTTCAGGCTGTTGGCTTCCGGTATCTTTGTCAATTCAATACCCTTTTCATAACGGTTTTAACTATTTGTTTTACACCCTAATGATCCCCTAAAGAGAAGGAAAATACATAAATACACTAATTCTTTTTAAAATTCAAAAGATTTTTATTTATTTACTTCATATATATATATATATATATATATATATATATATATATATATATATATATATATATATATATATATATATATATATGTGTGTGTGTGTGTGTGTGTGTTTGTGTGGAAAACTCAAAAAGTATCGCATGAGTAAGCAATATATACAACAAAGCCCACAGGGAAAATTAATACGAGGATTCCAAGTACTTTCGAACTTTATTTCGAGTTCTTTGTCATTCCTTGATAAAGAACTCAAAATAAAGTTCGAAAGTACTTGGAATCCTCGTATTAATTTTCCCTGTGGGCTTTGTTGCATATATATATACTCGTATATATATATATATATATGTATATATATACAAGGTGTCCCAGAAAAAAGTTAACCGTACTTTGAATTAGTATAACTCAAAATTGATGGGAGATTTTTGAGTTCTGTAAAACAAAACAAATTTAGAAACTATTTACCTGTTGATTCCAGAAATTTCATTAAATTCCCTTTTACGATATTGATACACTAATGGGTTTAGTGGAGGCTATCGAAATTATGTTTGCGCAAGGAAGTAAAATAATCAAACTTCGAAGTTTAAAATCAACAAATATATTTAAATCCATTTTTTACAAAAACATCTCTTTATATGGGTAATACAAATTCATTTTGTAATTTTCTAAGCATTGTTTCCTTCCACATGTCCTCCATTTCTTTCCAAGCACATTTGCGCCTTTGATCGCATTGATTGAACAACTTTTAGGATTAACATGTGATTTTCCTTAAGTCTATTGACTTCACGTGTGATACTATCTCTTAACTGGTTGATGCTTTGTGGTAGAATAGAATACACTTTATTCTTTAGATATCCCCTAAAGAAATAATCGCACGGTGTTAAGTCAGGGGATCTTGGAGGCCATTCAATTGCATGATTTAGCGCGCCAGTGCGGTTGTCAAACGTTTCTCTTAGTTTTGTTCTTACAGCAAGCTGTCTATGAGCTGGTGCGCCGTCCTGAATCCACCAAAGTCTATTGAATTGATTGCTGTAAATCTGGCGGAGTTCCGGGAAGATCCTTTCGTTGATCATGCTCAGGTAGGCAGCACCATTCAAGTTATTCTCGTAAAACAATGGGCCAACAAGATAGCCATTCCCGCATATTCCGATCCACAGAGACACTTTCTGCTGACAAATAGGTGTGTCAAAGTTGAATACTGGGGCGGGGGAGGGGGGGGTTCAGCAGTGCATAGTGCCGAATGTTCTGGCTATTTACCTTTCCATTCATGAAAAAGGCTGCCTCGTCACCAATCACAATGTTTTCCAAGAAACGAGCAGGTTTATGGAGAAGCCATTCGACAAATTGTCTACAACGAGGAAAAGCAGTTTCAAGAATCTGGTGTCTTGCATGCATCTTATCGGGATGCCATTTTAAGTCATGTTTAATAATGCGGTTAAATGATAACTTTGAGAATTGTAACCCATTCTTTATGACTGATACATGTGGATTTTGAAGAAGTGTCATCTGAACATTTTCGATATTTTCTGTTGTTCTTATGGTTCTCATACAACCCGAACGACCTTTATTTAGATTTATCATGTTCCTTCATGTTGGTATTTGCGAACATTTTTTCAAATTGTGGGCTTGCTTGGTGGGTGCCTATTTGGAAAACGTTGTTCAAATGAATCTTGTACTTGTTTAATACTGCCAGTCTTAATAAAGTTTGTGACTACAAATACGCGTTGATCTTTTGTTAACTGCATGATTAAAAAGGTTCTATGGAAGTAAACTTTTACACAGAAACGCTTTGATTTGCTTAGTAAGCAAAATGACAAGGCCATACCACAGCGAGGCTGAAAAACCACCGTAAAATGGCCTAGGCTTTGCTTGAAGAATCGCACAGTGACCTAGTCTACCTAGGCTGCCTATGCTTCTCTTGAAAGTGCACGGTGGCCTAGCCTTCCTAGGCTTCATTTCATTATTTTAGTTCCTTGCGCAAACATATTTTTGATTGCCTCCACTAAACCCATTAGTGTATCAATATCATAAAAAGGAAATTTAATGATATTTCCAGGATCGACAGATAAATAGTTAATAAATAAAACACTTTTGGCAGGACACCAAAATCTCCAATAGTTCTTGAGTTATACTAATTCAAAGTACGGTTAACTTTTTTTCTGGGACCCCCGGTATATATATATATATATATATATATATATATATATATATATATATATATATATATATATATATATATATATATATATATATATATATATATATATATATATATATATAAGTTAGATCAGGGGCTATGTAATCAAAGCGGATATTAATAGATGGAGCAAAGCAAGTAATTCAATAAAGTTAAAATTTAAGTGATTGAACTTTCAATAAATATGAGTAAACTAACGCACGAAAGTTTAAATATTAAATAAGCAATAATGGAGGGGCCGAAGAGGACAACTAAAACATTAAATTAAGGAAAAGTCATTTGTAAACTAGATAATTTGGATATAAACGGGACAAACTACAATAAAAACAAGAATTCCTCTGCACAACACTAACCTCATTTCGTTGCAGCTGGGAGTATCAACTGATATTACGGACAGAACTAGGCAGAAGGAAAACTATTAAGGGGGATGTGGTTGGTTGTACGTTTGTGTATATAGTGAATAATTTGAGGGATGATGAATAATCATTGAATTCAGGGTTTATTTGTTTAATGAAAAGTGATTCAAGAATTTTTAAATCCAGAGAAGAGGAGGCAGAAGAGAGTATACTAAAATTTAATTTAATTCATGTTTATTATTCAAATTTGCTGCTAATGGGATTATTTAATCATTTTTTTGTCACTCTTATTAATCGATTTTTTCATCCCTTGCTTTCGACTTTATTGCTATAGTTTATAATTTTTGTATTCCAATACGAATTTAATTCATCTTTATTATGCATATTCCATACTCATGGGATTATTATTTAATTTAGTTATTTTTACGACATTAATCAAATTCTTATCAATAGATTTTCACCCCTTTGCTTTCAACGGTTTAGGATTATATATTTCATTTTAACTTCTTGCTTTCGGTTATCATTTTCGATTCCTGTCCTGTTTTGTTTTTATTGCTGTGTTTGGTTATTCTTATAAAATAATTCTTTGTATTTAGAATTCGCTGATCATAGTCATCGTTAATGACCGAAACGTCCGGAAAATTAAATGTTCGTAACCATCGCATATGTCTCCATATTCCTACTACTAATATATATATATATATATATATATATATATATATATATATATATATATATATATATATATATATATATATATATATATATATATATATATATATATATATGAATGCAATGTCCTGCAGGAAAAAATGAAAAGGTGTTTCCAAGTACTTTCGAACTTTATTAAGTTCCTTATCAAGGATAACTACAAGAAATAGTATTATATTAGAGGTATATATACGAAAGAAAAGTATGAAAGACCGCCTCAAAACCAAGAAATCACCAATGAGGAAGATTGAAGGGGGAAGGTAAAAAAACACATTAAGGAACTTAATAAAAGCGAAAATACTTGGAAACACCTTTTCATTTTTTCCTGCGGGACATTGCATTCATTTGCTACCCTCACGTGATACTTTGTGAGTTTTTCATTTTTTATATATATATATATATATATATATATATATATATATATATATATATATATATATATATATATATATATATATATATATATATAAGGGTTTAAGGTAAGGAACCAGTGTGTTGCTGCCCAATCCAAATGGATTCTATATGGCAGCTAAGATAAAACGAGGCAAATCATCTATAAAAGGTGGAGGAGACCACTTTGTGACAAAAATTTAAAGAACGACGGGTTAAAAGATTCTTCCGCCAATATGAGTCGAAGACGGGTGTGTTGAGGAATAGTTAAAAGGGTCGGGAAACAGGACAACTGGAGGATGGTGAAATGTGTGCAATCCAATAAAAGGTGGGCAACCGATTGGTCCCCACCGCAAAAACGACAGCAAGGGCTGATATGGACACCACCCGAAACAAGATGGCCGTGGGTAAGTCTCGTGTGGCCAATGCGAACTCGGCAAAGGGCCACCTCCAACGACTGCATTCTATGACGGCTTGAGGGCCAAGAGTGAATAGAATTTTTAGTTTTGTATAATTTAGATGATGAACAGTCATCTCATTCATTCTGCCACATTTGAAAAATATATTTTCTTATTGAAGGAAGGTAGTCCCTAAAAGGCAGAGCCGTGTTCTCAGGAGGCACAGAGTGTGCTGATCGGGCCAACCGATGAGCCCTTTCGTTACCCAGGACCCCCACATGCCCAGGGACCCAGCAAAAAGTAATTCTATATCGGGACGCATTAAAAGATATAATTGACTGTAAGACACTCCTTGAGACGGAAAAAAATGACAAAATCACTAAAAGGTAAAATTTAGATGAAAATGGATGCTGCTGGTAGCAAAGGTAAAGTTAAGAATTCTCCTCCTGGGCAGATGGCTGCGGCGCCACACAACCGTCCGACTTAGAGGCATCCGTGTATAATGGACAGCATTGTTTGTGTGAGGTCGAATGTTCTAAGAACAGGCTCTTAATGATGCGAGGGTCCATATAAGACTTATCCAGGCTCCACATGCTGGTACATACTGTGGGGAGAGGAGCACGCTAACTAGGGGTCAGTAAGGATGGAAGGGTAAGGACCCTTGGAGCACCCAGGTTAGAGAGATGATCTCCTATGCGAAGGTTCAAGGGGCGGGGTAAAGATGGCAACTTATCATATGCCGCCGTTGATTCGGCAGCATATAGGAATCTGTAGATCTCTGATGCAGGGGCTTGCTGCAGTCGGCAGAGGTATCGCATGCAGATTTGAAGTCTATGGTAGGGCAAAGGGAGTACCCCACTTTCGCAGTAAAGGCTGTTGACAGGACAAGTACGGAAGGCTCCACTGGAAAGGCGAACTTCGAGGTTTCGAAGGGAGTTCAGCATTTTAAGGGCTGAAGGGGAAGCCGATAAGTAAATTTAATAGCCATAATCCAATTTGGATTGGACGAGGGTTGTGTATAATGTCCACAATGTTTGTCGGACGCTGCCCCACGAAGTGTGGGAGAGAACTTTTAAAATTTCTAGAGCCCACAGATAACCCGCTCGAAGTTGGCGTAGGTGTGGTAACCAGGATAACTTTGGATCGAGTGTTACGCCAAGAAAACGAAACTCGGAGACAAACTCTATATCTTCGACTTGCGGGGAGATAGATGGCGGGACAAGAACTCCTCTGCCCCGGTGAAAATACATTACTTTGGTTTTGTTCATGGAAAAGCGGAATTCCTTAAGTTGTGCTCTTTTGGAGACAGCATCGACCGCCAGTTGTAGTCGACGCGCTGCTGATGCAAGGCGAGGTGAGGAACAGTATAGTGATAAATCATCGACAAAGAGAGTTGTCGATACACCCTCTGGGAGAGACGAAAAATTTTTATTGATGGCAATTATAAAACATAAGACACTTAGAACACTACCCTGAGGAACTCCCTCCTCTTAGGGTTGCAGGTCAGAGTATGCGTCTCCAACACGTACCTTGAAGGATCGAAATGCTAAAAAACTTTGAATAAGTGACGGTAAAAGGCCTCTCACTCCCCAGACGTATAGCTGCTTCAAGATGCCGTATCTCCATGTTGTGTCGTAGGTTTTCTCGATATCGAAAAATATGGCTAGAACTCGGTGCTTTAATGAGAAAACTTTCCGGACCGATCCCCCGAAACATACTAGTAGGTCAAGGGTACTATGACCTTTGCGGAAGCCACATTGAAATGGAGAGAGAAGGTGATTGGTTTCTAGGAACCAGTCTAGGCGCTCCAACACTATTTTTTCCAGCAACTTACTCAAACAGAGGTGAGAGCTATGGGGCGGTAGTGATCTGCGTCCAACCCGTCCCTGCCCGGTTTGAGACAAAGGGAAGGATGATCCCAATGCGCCATGGTGAGGGGTAAAACCCCCTCACCCATATAAGGTTGTACAAATCAAGTAAGAAGAGAGTAGAGTGTGGATGTAGGTGCCGAATCATATCGAAATGAATCTCGTCAAGGCCAGGAAAAGTAGATCTACCTAGGGACAGAGCGCTACGCAGCTCATGGATGCTAAATAGAGTGTTATATGGAAGGTTAGATTTTGTTGTGAAGTTGAGAGAATGAGACTCTTCCTTTGATTTGTAGGGTGAAAAGCCTTGTCGTAACGGCTGACACTGCTGACGGCGTAGAAATCGTCAGCAAAAGCATTGCTGACCGCCAGGCTGTCATTCTCCAAGGAACAGTGTAAGTTTTTTTTTTTTTAAATATCTCATCTGGCGACTGCCTCCGTGTAAGTTGAGTGTGGGGGTACGATGATCACCATAACAGCCCCTGATCTAATTAATTCTCTTCCAGATCTTAACGGTAGGTGTCATAGAGAAAAGTTATGAAATGTATCTGCGCCATGAATTTCGGCGAGCCTGACGAAGGGTTCTTTGGCGAAGCGCACGAGCTCGGTTTCGGTCGACCTTGTTGCACAAAGTTGCGTTCTTTCGGAATCGGGTATGGGCTAACTTGTAGTTTTTGATAGCTGTTGCACACGCTGAGGTCCACCAGGGCACAGTTGAGCGACCCATGGTGGGTCGCCACCGTGGGATGGTCTGAGTTGCTGCATTGTAGATAGTCTATGTAAAGTATTCTACTGCCGCGTCCTCTTCATTTAAGGTCCCCAACGATGCACTTGTGAAGGACGTCTCTTGGAAACCTTCCCAATCTGCATGACCTAAGTCCCACTTAAGGGGCATGGTTGTATAGAGATCGTCAAGAATTGACCATCGAAATTCCGTGAAGTAATCTGGGAAACAAATAGACAGGTCAACACAGCTAAAAGAGTCCGTCTGGACATGATAAGGGGTAAAATCGCCAGTGTTTAAAACACAAGGAAAGTCAGATAATTAAAGAGACTATAAAACACTGCCTTTGGCATTTCGAGTGATGTCACCCCAGTACGGGTGACAGGCGTTGAAATCTCCTAGTAATAAGAATGGGGAGGGCAACTGGTCTATAAGTTCTAAAAGGTCGGGTCTTGACAATGATAAACAAGGGGGTAGGTAAATAGAGCAAATGGTAAAAAGCTTAGTAAGAAAACCCTCAAGGCAATAGCTTGGAGGGTAGATTATTGGGGGGTGGGAGAAACATGGTGGGATGAAGATACCATGATTGACCCCCCCCATGAGAGTTGAAAGTGAGAAAGCCGGGTACCGGCGGAAAGGGCCGTATACCCAGTTTATTCTCTTGAAGGAAAATAACAGCGGGGTGGATACTGGTCAAAAGAATTTTTGAGTTCTTCCCACTTTGGAAGAACTCCTTGACAATTCCATTGTAAAATGGATGATATTATGTGGGACGGTTAGATACCACTGTGGATATCTTTTTCTCTTTTGTAGTCGATATTGTATTTGAGGTTCGCCCCAAAGAGCTTGTGAGACGGATAGCAGATTTTGAGGAGCCTGCTTTTGCAGGGTAAGAGATTCTAAAGGGAGCAGTAATTGGGGCTTTTTTCGAGGGTTTTGGAGAACCGACCGAGGCCCTTGATTGTAATTCGGGCTCACAACCTGGCGGAAAAGGAAGGTCGAGAAGGGATTTTCGGCCAGTAGATCCGGATTCATGGGTCGAGGGTATTTTCGGTGTCTGAGGGGATGGTCCAACCGCCACGATTGGTGATGTTGGAGTATCAACTGTTTCCATTGGATCATGAGTAGAAGGGCGAGTGGAACGAACAGGCGATCTGAGCGAGGTGTGTGGACCTGGGTGTATATCTGTTATCGTTTGGATCAAGATGAGGCCTAAGTCCTGTGAAGGTTGGGACGGACTTAAGGGCATAGAATGTTCAGCCATAAGAGAAGAGTCCATTGCATATTCTCGGGGTTCGGCCGAGTCAGCTCCAAAGGTTGCCCGCTTATTGGTGATCGATGACCCAGGTGAGGAGTCCTTACTCTTACCACTGGGCTTTGGGTCTCGGGACCGGGTGGATGAACCTTCACTAGTCGATGTTGAGGATTCTTTCAAATAGCGTCTGATATCTTCAAGTGTCTCACCCTGAGTGTCTCTTCCAGCTAGAGCTGCTGTTGAGAGGGGGGCTACATTGGTTATCTCGGTGTGCGAGCGATGCTTCGACTGCATATCCTGAATGTTTCTGCCGCTGCGAGTAGATGTAGGATGAAGTGCTTCAAGCTGGTCGGAACTCGAGCGCGATGGTCGGTTTCCTCCAGCGTCACGTAAAACGTCACAGAAGAGCCGGCCGAGTGGTGAGGTTTGTGCTCGAGCACGCTGGCGGGCCTCTCTTATATCTAGACGTAGGAAGTCGCGCAAAGCGGGCACCTTCTTTTCATATAAAAATATAGAGCAGAGTTTTGACGCAGCACTGTGGCTACCTCCGAAGTTGGCATAGCGAGGTGTTTTGATGCATTCGGGGCCATGGTAGTCAGAGCTACAATTCACGCAGGAGCGGGCGTGCCGACAGGCGCGGCCAACATGTCCAAATTGATTGCAATTGAAGGAGCGTCTGGGTAGTTTGATGTAGGGACTTACCGGGACACAGAGGTACCTAACTTTAATATACTGCAGCAGTTCTTGTTGTTCGAATGTTAAAATCATTGTGGTGGTTGGGACTCTAGTGGAGCCTAATGTTTTAGTCACCTTAGTTCGTTTGAACGGACGACACCTTTAACAAAATTCAGACGCGGGTGGGGCGAGGCAGTTATTGGAATTTCAGCTATCGAAGATAGGTTTCGCACAAGTTTGTGTTGAGAGTTGGATGACACCTCGACTACGACATCACCACTACCTCTTGACCACATCCGGCGTGGTTCACCACAGCGGGACTCAAAAGATTCATTGACGTCAAAAACATCGACTTTTGCAAGTGGGGTTCGGATGATGAATTCATGACAAGAAAGCGAAGATAATCTAGATCTGGGTCTACCTTGTTGGAATAGCGGTCTAACGAGCGAGGGAAGGCTGAAAGGGGAGCTAAGGAACATTTGGCACGAGAAGCCTTACGAGAAGGGGAGGTTTTTGGTTTATGGCTAGCCATTACAAAAAGAAAAAAAACTTCGCATTCTCCCTCGGGACTCCCCACCATGGAGGCCTACAAGGGCCCGGCACTACTGCAACTATACAATCAGTTACGTCCGGTATTTTCTCTTGGAGAATGGATACGGATCCACCACACCATCTTTAAAAACCTAAGAGGCTGCCCGAGTTCTCCTACGAACGGAGAAAAGGGGTCAACGATGGGTTTCTCCTTGGGCATTCGTTGACGAAGGCGGTGGAGATGCCCAGCCTCTTTCACCTTCATGAAAGAACAATTCGGAATGAATCCATTAAACGAGCATCGGTCGGGTATCCATAAGGACCACTAGATAGGTGAAGGAAAAGGGGGAAATAAATGGCAGTGGAAGAACGTAATAGGGAAGGAAAGAAAGAGGGGCATGTTAAAAGTCTTGTTGGCAGCACCATGGGTCCCCTAAGTGCCCAGGGCTGACCCCCCTCCTCGCCACGAGAAGGCCAGAGCCTCTCTGGGAACAACCCCTGAAGAAAAGATCCGAGAGGGAGGAGGTTCTAAGAAAAATAGAATTTTAATTGCAACATGAACAAAAATTGAAATTTACCACACAAACTACACAGTTTTAAATCAAACAAGTTTAAGTGAGACTTATTAAATTACACAATTGAATACACAGTAATGGTTGACCCAAAGCTCACTTTAATATTGAACGCTAATTGACCTTCCCCCAAAAGAGATGATGGAATTCATTTACCTTTAAAAAAACCCGCACGCGAATCGGGTTTGAGACTGACCTTGGACTCAATTTTTATGTCTCCTCAAGAATGTTGCATTCGGAGAGGCGCGTGGACTTTTCCATGCCGTTCCAGATGTTGTTTGGCGGGGGATAACTTTAAAGCCACAGAGGAATTCTGTGCGTGCGACGGATGGCGTTAAGCACGTTGTCTCGGCAAGGTGATTTCACCAACGGGACAAGGAAAGTATGTTTCTTCCACTCTTCGGGTTACTCTGGGAATAATTCCAAACAAGTTTCCAGGGTAAAACTTGCAAGACAGTTACCTAGGTCCAATCTTTGTTTTGTTTACCCTGCGCCTATTTTTATATTACGAAGATTAGTTAACTAACTTGTAACAGTTTGCAACTGCACTTCCCATTATTTCTATCAACGAAATCCTCGAACAGTTAAGTCTACAAATAAACACACAAAAGACTTTCAAAATTACCTGTCACAAGATCATGTTAGCACTGACACTGTTATTTCAAGTAGGAGACAATCTACAAGTTACATATCATCACGTGCCTCATCATTGCTCGGCAACCAAAACGGAACTTATAGTCAAACGAACAGCGAACTACAACGTTTAGTTCCGTTTTCTTCGGGTGATTCATATTGTCAAGCATCATGATGTAATATTAATTATATATGTTATAAATAACAAGGACGGGAAAGCTGAATTTAGGACTGCCCTTTCCAATAAAGGACGGTTGGCAATCCTAAGTCAGATCAAACTTGACTGTAAGGCCGCCTTGCCTACCCTAACCGATACCCATAAACTGGTTGGTAACCCATCGTCATCCCATAACTGGTGACCATCTTATAAACTACAATCTTATAAGTAATCTGATCTCAGGATCAAAGAATTGGGCTGAGACAATGCCAAAAGTGCGTTCCGGGAATAGATGGACAGCATGAATTTAGTTGAAAGTAGTAGGTAGACTTATCAACTGGTCCTCTAGATTGAACTACAGCTCTTTCGTGTACAAAGAGCACCAGGATAGGAGGAAAAAGTATCGTATCCACAACAACAACAAAGAGAGCAGACGAGCAGTAAAGGCACAAGAGCCATTGGTGAAGATGCCCATTACCTGGTAGTGTTGGGCGCATGGCAAAGGAACTCTGATATGATAATCTAGCCGGCTTAAGGGTTTGCCACCTGGCAAGAGATGGTTTTAGATTCTTGCTAGGGACATCGTTCACGGAGGAACCCCCGTCAAAGTGATCTGATAGACTAAGGGGGGATGGAACACTAGGGAAGAATGGAGAGAAAATCACACTGTAGACACAACCCGATTCAGAATTGAATTAAGGTGACAGAGGGTCGATGGTGATGCTGAATTATACACAGCCAACTCCAGTTTGGACTGATCCAAGGCACTATATAGAGAAAGCAAATTGCGGCGGTCAATGCACTATGCATTGTGAGACAGATGACTGAAAGAGTTAAGATTGGATAAAGAGGTGGGAGACGTGGGGCTTCCGTTAGAACTCATAAAAAATGAGGCTAGTAACCTCGGATTGTTTTCCTAGTATGTGGGTAGTGGGGATATAAGTAAGATTGGAACGTCGGTATGTTAATAGGGGAGATAAAATAGAATGCATGAAGACATGGGTGAGACAGAGAATCCCTAGGAAGTATCCCACAAGACCCCCTCATTTATAGCAAGATCCACCCGTCTGGTGACCGTGGGAAGAGACCTACTCTAGTAGTATATCACCATGCGCAGCGTAGTGTGTGTTGCTAATGAGAGGGGACGATCGTTTTCATGACAAAAAGAGTTTAATGCCCAGGAACGAGCCCAGACGAACGCCTTCATCATGTGATAAGAGGAACCGGCACCAACCTCTAAGGAACGGTTCACAAGAAATGAGAGATGAATCCGGCTAGGAATCTAGGAAAGTCTAGAGATCATTGAGGAGCGGCGAGTAGTTTTGCAGGCCTCTCAGATGTTTGCAAAAATACACCCGATGACCCGACGGCGCGAAAATGCATCCTGGACATCGTAACTAACGAGGGAGGAGGGGATCCAAAACGCTGCGAAATTGTCGGAAGCTAGCATGCCTATCAGCAAGAGAATAGTGAATAGGACTCGGCTTAGTAAGAGAGGCGTGAAGTAAATGTCCTCCCCATGATATTAAACGACGAGCATCAATATAGAAGGGTAGGTTTTGGGCCCCAAATGCTCATGGAATAAGAATAATCCACTATAAATTGTAATGAGAAACAAAACAACGAAGTATGAACTAACCGACGACAAGAAATAATTTAATATATAGAAAACAATAAAATAATCACATAGCACCAACCATCAATGATAAATAGATGAGGACGAGAGCAAAATATTTAACACGAATATAAATAGATTTTACGTATTTATAAAATAATCGGATTTATAATTTAATATGATGAAGTTTGGATATAACACATTCTTTTAGTCAATATAAAATTAATTTATATGAAGTTAGATGAATTGATAGAGACGAACGAAAAATTATAATTAAATTATACTGCAATAACGCGGCTAGGAAATGCAGTTAAAAGATTTTTTTTTTTTTTTTAAGAGCTCATCTGGCGACTGCCTACTTGGGCATTAGTCGCCGTATTAAAACTGGCCTAGTTCTAGGCTACTTTAAAATAAAATTAAAGAGAGAAAAAAAAAACAACACCCCAAAAGGGGGAAAGGAAGCAAGCTGGTGCGTCGGGGAGAGGTCCCCCCGGCGCACGAGCGTGCGACTAAAGGAAAAAAAACAAACAAAAAACAAAACAAAAAAAAAACAAATGCAAAAAAACAACAAAACAAAACAAAAAAACAAACAAACCTTGCTTAAATAATAGGGAGAAGGCCGGCCTCCCCCAAGAAGTCAACAAGTCCACAAGTCAATGTGACGAATCTGTCCCGAGCACAAGGGACAGGCGGTAGAGACCCCGCCCATCCCGGTACTGGGACAGGTATCGTGCGCGAAGATCACCCAGACTGGGACATTCGACAAGAATGTGCCGAACAGTCTGGGGGACGACGCAGTCGTTGCAATAGGGCGCAGGCGAGCGCTCCATCAGATAGCGATGCGTCACACGAGTGTGTCCGATTCGAAGACGACAGAAAGCAACCTGAAGCCGCCGCGGCATTGGGGGATAGGTCCATGGGAACAGTCGCGGCGCAATGGCACGCAACTTTAAGTTCCCTTCGACCGTCTCCCATCTTCTTTGCCAAGCAGTCCGAAGAGCTGCCCGTATTCCTGCCATGTAGTCGGTGTGAGAAAGAGCGAAACGCTGGTCCGGTCGCAGAGTCCTCGCGGACTCTTTGGCGCCCTCATCGGCGCGCTCATTCCCCGCAATTCCTACATGTCCAGGAACCCAGCAGAAGATAATCTCGACATCTGCCCAGCTCGCCAAAACCGTGGCGTCACGAATATCGCGAACCAGGGGATGCGGAGATTCCAATGCCTCGAGAGCACTCAGGGCACTTTGTGAGTCGCTATAGATCACAATCCGGTCTCCGAACCGGGCACGTCGCGTAATCTCCCGTACCGAGTGGTGTATTGCCACCAGCTCGGCCGTGAAGACAGACGCAACGCCTGGTAGAGCCCCGCTGACTTCAAACAGAGGGGATACGGCGTGGAAGCCGACCCCCTCTTGGGACTTGGAGCCGGTCGTATACACTGGCACGGTACCAGCGTGACACGAGGTGTGCTCCAAAAAGGTCAAACGCAATACTCCCGGCGCAGTACAAGCTTTGGGAGCAGAGGCGTGGCAACAAATAGCCAAATGTGGTACCCTCCAGGGTGGCGTCCTGGGCAAAACCAGGGGCACCACCGGCCCGAGAGCTATATCTACCTCTCGAAGGAGTTTCCTGGCCCTAAACCCAAAGGGCTTAGGGTATGACTGGCGTCTCTCGGCGGCATAGGCACCATCGAGATCAGCTGCGGATGCAGTGAGAGCTGTTGGCGACTGAGGGAGGCGCCGGGCTCGCGCGTACAGGCGAGTGATGCACTGCACGCGGCGCAGAGCAAGTGGCATCTCCCCAGCATCGACCAACAGGCTCTCAATGGGGAAAGTGCGGAAGGCACCGGTCGCAAGGCGAAGGCCGGTGTGGTGGATTGAATCCACCTTCCGCAATAAACGCTCGGCTGCGGATGCATAAAACTCGACCGTAGTCGAGCTTCGAGCGAACAAAGGATCGATAAAAAAGTAAGGCGGTAGCCCTATCAGGGCCCCAAGCGCTGAACGTCACGGAACGGAGAATGTCCATGGCGCGGGTACAAGAGACCCTAAGGCTGCGAATGTGAGCCTCCCAGGTGAGGCGTCGGTCGAATACAAGACCAAGGAAACGGTGCGACTCAACCACATCCAGGCGCACCCCATTAAGAAACAAATCTGGGTCGGGGTGAAGCCGTGGATGGCGGCAGAAGTGCACCACCTTAGTCTTGGCCAAAGAAAACCGAAACCTGTGCGCTTCGGCATAGCGAGAGACGCGGGTCAATGCCTGTTGGAGTCGACGCTCCAGAGTTGCCATCTGGGCCGCGCCAAAAGAGATCGAAAGGTCGTCCACGTAGAGCGTAGCGAGAACATCTTCCGGCAGCACCGAGGTGATGCCGTTGATGCTCAGGGCAAAGAGTGTGACACTGAGGACACTTCCCGGCGGGACACCCTCTTCCTGCTCCTTTGGGGCTGAGAGGGCTCCCCCCACCCGTACGCGGAATCGACGATCTCACAAAAATTCAGATATAAACATTGGGAGGCGTCCCCTCGCCCCCATCGTGTGGACAGTCTCCATGATACCGTATCGCCATGCGGTATCATAGGCCTTCTCCAGATCAAAAAACACCGTGACGTAGTGCTGTCTACGAAGGAAAGCCTCGCAGACGGCATTTTCCAGTCAGAGCAGAGCATCCGACGTGGAGTGAAACTTACGGAAGCCGCACTGTGCAGAAGACAGATGGCCTCCGCTGTCCAGGAAATAGGCTAATCTAACATTTACCAATTTTTCCATCAACTTGCACACGCAAGAGGTTAGAGAGATTGGGCGGAAACCGGTCGGAGTAGAGTGATCTCTCCCCGGCTTGCGAAAGGCGAGCACAGTAGCGATTCGCCAGGAGTCTGGGAGAAGACCTTCCACCCAGATCCTGTTGAACAGATCTAACAGAAAGGCCATGCCTCGCTCACCCAGGTGTCGAAGCATGGCGTACGGGACATCGTCCGGAACATGGGCGGTGTCCGCGCACGAAGCGAGAGCGGAACGCAACTCACTCACAGTAAACTTGTCGTTGAAGGGTTCTCCGCCTCTGGACGTAAAGTCCAGCCGGCGGCCTTCCGCGACATCACGACGTGCATTGAATGCTGGCGGAGCAGCATCACGGCTAGAGAATGCAGAAAAAGCGGTCGCTAAGGATTCCGCCACGGACGCGGGGTCCGACATTGCGGTCCCATTCTCCTGGAGAACGGGAGGGGGGTCCTGCGAGAACTTTCCCCGAATCCTTTTGACTCGCTTCCACACCTCAGCTAAAGGGGTCTTCACGTTAAGTGAAGACACGTATGCCCGCCAAGAAGAGCGGCGGGCGTGCTTCGAAATATACCGGAACCTAGCCCTAGCCCGACGAAATTCAGCGACAGTGAAATCGTTCGGGCGGCGCTTATAGCGCATGTAGGCATAACGCTTCTGTTTGAGGGCCGTCTCACACTCGGCCGAGCACCATGGGAGTGGTCGGCGTGCAAAACAGCCAGACGTCCTAGGAATAGTAGTCAGGCCCACGGCGATGAGGTTGCCGGAGAAGAACTCAACGGCCTCATCTACCGACCTAAACTCCTCGACTGAGATAGAGAATTCAGTCATTTCCTGAAATGCAGGCCACCGCGCCCGCGCCAAGCACCACCGAGGTGGTCTCTCAGGCGGCAGTTGCCCTGAAAAGGATATTTGAATGGGAAAGTGATCACTACCATGGAGGTCATCGACCACCCCCCAATCAAAATCATGCTGTGCATCCGAAGAGCACAAAGATAGGTCAAGGCAAGAAAATGAAGCGGTTCTCGGACAGTGATGCGTAAACTCATCCACGTTTAGGACGCCCATCTCAAGCTCTTCGATCAGATCGGCAAGGACTTGTCCCCTGGGATTTATGGAGTAATCTCCCCAGAGAGGATGCCTGCCGTTCAGATCTCCAAGAAAGAGATAGGGCCTCGGCAACCGTGCCACGACGCGGTGGAAGTCCCCCGCGTCGAAGTCAGCTGACGGTGGAATGTACGCAGAAATGATAGTATACCTCCTATCCAGGTGCAGCTGCACAGCCACTGCCTGAAAGGAGGTATCTAAAGAGAAAGGAAGAACGGAGACATCATGCCGAGGGTAAACCGCGCATCCCCCAGCCCGGCCATCCCGCGGTGGTGAAGTCGCAAGACCCTTATACCCCGGGAGGGCAGGCAGCGGGCACGCGCCTAGCATGGTCTCCTGCAAAAAGATAGCTAACGGGGAACGGGACGAGACGAGCCTCCGCAGCTCCTTTCAGTTGGCCCGGAGTCCACGGCAATTCCATTGAAGGAATATGCCCTCCAGGCCTAGCTCGGAGGAGACGCGAGGGCCCTCCTCGAATTGAAGACCCTCACGGGAATGGCCGTACGCTTCCTGGGGTCAGAGGCAGAACCCCGGGCGCTGTTGGCCGGACAAAGCGCTGAAGGCGCTGTCGCCTTCGAGGACTTATTGGGGGAGGTTGGGCTCGCCATGCGAGTCTTTTCCTCCATCCGCCTCGAAACCTTAGGCAGGCGTTGCGGCTTGGGAGGCGGGGGGCCCTCTTTTCGAGGAACCACCGTCTCCGAGCCACTCCCTCCACCTCGGGGCGTGGGCGAAGGGGCCGAAGCTCCTTTGTTGCTGTCCTGCTTTCGGGGAACAGCTTTAGGAACGCCGGAAGATGGCCTAGCGACCATCTTCAGGGGTGTTGCCTCCTGTGAGTCTAATGACTCTGTGGAGGCGCGTGGCCGTTTCACTTTACGGGAAACGTTCACGCTGGGGGAAGAGGGGGGAGCCCTGGTTTTAGCCGGGGCAGGGTATGAACCCTTTTTGCCGCCAGCGTTATCAGGGGAGCGGCCAGGTTGGGTTGAGCCCGCAGAAGGGCTCCGAATGGGCGCGGAAACAACCGTGCTCGTTGGCCTGGATGGGCCAGGAGCAGAGGGTGCCTTTCTAACTATTGAGGCATATGACCTCCCAGCCAGAGCCGGGCGCGCCAGGACCAAGTCCTTTGCCTCGCGGAATGAGAGTCGATCCTGGGCCTGAACGGCCAGGATTTCTTTCTCAAGGAGATATGCACCACATTGCTTCGAAGAAGCAGGGTGCGGCTCTCCGAAATTGACACACTTGGCCACACACGATTTGGACTTATCGTGTGCGACCTTGGAGCAATTTACACATACTTCGGGTGACCCCGACTTTGCACGTCTACATGAGCGATTCGTATGGCCGAAGCGGTGACAGTAATAGCAGCGCCGCGGCAGTGGCACGAATGCCTTCACGCAGTAACGGTACCAACCGGCACGCCCCGACTCAGGGAGCTTGTCACAGTCGAACGTGACGAAGGTTGTAGGGGTGGGTCAAGAGGCCCCTCCCTGTTTTCTCATCACTCGTTCGACCTTGACCGCCCCATGGTTGGCCAGCTCTAGGGTGATGTCCTCAATGGAGTAGTCAACGAGTTCCCTCGCATAAACTACTCCTTTCACAAAGTTCATGGTAGAGTGCGGCGTCACACTCACCGGAGTGCCATGAAGTGTCCGAAGAGAACTTATCTTGGCCGCCTCGGCGGGATTCGCCGCATTCGCCAGAAGGCTTCCGTCCGAGAAACGGGTTACCTTCGGCTCTCTACCAATTGCACTAGCTAATCCTATCCTCTGATGGATCATGTTGCCCTTGGACAACATGCTGCCATCAGTGGAGCGAATAACGAGGAAGCGTTTGAAGCTAGCGGGCTCGAAAACGCCAGGTAACCTCTGAATCAGGGGCCCCGATGTCATCGAGGCTCCGCCCTGTGCACTTTTGGTCTTTGTCATCGTCAGGAGCTCCGTACCCTGGGAAGCAGAGGGCCCGGATGTGCCGATCTTGGCTTGGTCGCTTGCCAAAGTGGCAGCAGACCCATCCGTCCCCGTAGCCTCCGCGGATTGAGAGGAGCCCCGAGTCTTCTTCGTCTTTTTCGTCCTTTTCCTTTTTGGAGAGGAGGGCGGGGAATGAACCCGCTTCTCACCCCCGCCGGTAGAAGCCCCCAGGCCAGATGGACCGGCCTCAGCCAGGTCCTTCTCCGAAATGGAGAAGGTCCTGGTGGTCGCAGGGGCATCATCCGGAGGAGATCCCTCCCCTCCTTGTACTGCCTGAGAATCCACAGCCGTTTGATGAGGACCTTGCATAGGGGCGGATTCGGGTTCGGTGCTTGGCGCCAAGCCCGGATTCCCTCCCATGGAAGGCCCTAACTTCTGAGGCTGGTTTTCCTCAAGGACCATGTCTATCACAGGAGGGGCCTCCAGTTGGCCATCCCCTCCCAAGACATCGCAGGTCCCCTTGGCAGCGTCATAAGTCTTTAGTGGGGAGGCACAGGCCTTGACCCCGGCAAGGTTTAATATTTTTGCCAGCAGGTCTTTTGAGGGAAGCGACCAAAGGAGCCTGGCTTCCCTCTCCCCCCTAAGGGGGTTTGCCCTACCGAGCCGCTTGTACGAGGGGCGGTCGGCAATGGGCTGCCTGCTGGCTTTCTTGGCAGTCCCCTTAGAAAGCAAAGGAGGGACTGCCGCTGGAGATAGGGAGGTGCCCGAAAGCACCTCCAGAGAAGGGGGTGAGGGGGAGTCCCCTACACCCGTAGGCGTAGGAGAGGAGTAAGCCTCCTCTCCCGTTAAAGAGGTATGGAGGGTCCCCTGCGCAAGCACAGGGGGGGGGGGACCTCCATCATTTCTTTGGAGCTGCACGAGGGCGGCTCCGTTGTTTTAGGGGGAATTAAGGGGAGATGTTTTTTTTTCATCATTGGGCATGGTGACCCTC
Organism: Ceratothoa steindachneri; assembly: GCA_963969495.1. Lineage (NCBI taxonomy): Eukaryota > Metazoa > Arthropoda > Malacostraca > Isopoda > Cymothoidae > Ceratothoa > Ceratothoa steindachneri. The sequence continues at coordinate 17,608,672 of OZ018335.1, read as the reverse complement.
TTTGTTTTACGAGACGCAATCGCTCACCACCTCTTGCAGTAGCCCGCACTGCAAGAGGTGCTTACAGGCCCGGCAGAGCCAGGCGCCGCCATTTGGGACCACCCCTCCCGCCTGGTGGCCTGGCAGTCCTTCGGCATGGCGGCTCCACCTTAGACACGGCGTAAAACAGATAGATTGTGAAGAGGAGAGGAAAAGGGATGTGAGGAAGGTATGGGTGGGGATGAAGCAGGTTGTTAAAAAAACCCATCCCGAACCGGAGCTGAGGGGTTAGGGAACAATGTCCCCTCCCCCCTCAGCCCCCATCCGGGGTGGTTGGCTTGAGAAGAAGGTCAGCATTCTACCCTGTGAAATTAGAGGCTGACCAGAGAAAGTTGTGGGAGAGGTTGTATGAAAAGCGACGAGGTAGGGGAGAAATCGGGCTATCTGAAGGAAGGAAGAGAGGCTAAGCTGGGGCCGGACGGAGCGCTGGATCCCGTCAGCACGGCGGCCAGGATGGCAAATCACCGCGCCCCTTACGGGGTGCAGTTAAAAGAGCAATGGTTTTCCGCCTAGGAGTCGCTCCTCATTCAGGCTAAGCAGGTGGCAGTATCAAAATAGAGCAATCTAACAGCCATAAAAAAGAACTCTCAATTAGTTTTTAGTAGTCCCCCGTACCGTCACGTGACACGAGATCGCTATATGTATATTTTTTAATTAAGCTGCAATGACGCAGCTATGAAATGAGGTTAAAATAGAAATGGTTTGCCCCTCGGCATTTAATAGGAGACACTCCTCATCCTGCTAAGCAAGAAGTTGTATCAAATAGACCAAGCTAACAGCCTCAAAAAGAGCTGTGTTAGTTGGATGTTTTAGCAGGCACAGGGCACGGGATCGTTTTCACCGACCCATGTGGGCACGCCAATTGACACAGTTCTTTAGGGTTGTTAATAATTTTATTGAATAATCAAAATGTGAATCCGAGGCAATACGTAAGCGGTCAGAATAGACAAAGATGAAAATATTAGACTGACAAGATATATAAATCTGACTCACTGTAATACCTGAAATCTGAGTTTAATATAAAATGGGATAATTTTTGTCAAGATTTGAAATTGACTTAAATTAGCACGACGATTATAAAGGAATAAAAAGAACATATATTACTACAACAATTAGCAAATCAGAAAATGGACGCATGGACGAAAATAGTGAATGGTGGTAAGATAAATTTTGGACGAATACTATTGAATTATCATTAAATTCATTCAAAAAAAAAATCCCAACACTCAAAGCTTTTAAGATTCTTGAATGAAAAGAACGTAATTAGGATACATGGATGAATAGATTAGAAATTTCAGTTCAGGTTTAAGACATGATAGTTTATTATTGGTTCGGGCAAAGAATGAATGAATGTAAAAAAAACAAAAAAACAGTATCCTAGTCATAGTAAGAACCCCGTTGAGAACGTAGAAATACTTGTTGGCAGTAACCTGACCAGGATATAGCCGCCCAAACCATTACACATCCGCCCCAAATTTGACGGGGAAAGCAAGCAGTCCGGATTGTAGGCTTCCTTTCGTGTTCTGTGGTGTCCACATTGTAATAAGGAATAAGTGACTCAAAGAAACTTTAAAAATGAGCCCTTTGATATATTTTGTGAAATAATATAATGGGTTCACGTCGAACCAAAATCATATTTAACTTAAGGGAGGCTGAACGGACAATAGTGGACTGGTCAAATAGCCGGGTTCTTTTGATCCCTATTATACTGCGATATGTGCAAACGTTGCAACTAAGATAAATAAGCATGCAAAACTGCAAAAGCAATGTTGAGCGCCTATAGCTACTGCCCGACCCCTTAAATTAATTGATGAGAGTTGGTGCTCGGTCTTAGGAGCAATGAGCTGTGAACTAAGAGCACCGCTTTCCTTATGTTCAACACTGGGCCCGAAAAGTAATTAGTAAATTTGATACAAATAAAGACCATCGTTATAATCGATATGTCATCTAACGTAAAAGAATAGTCTCAGTCGTATTTTTTCAAGTTAATGTCATTTTGTAAGCAGTTCATTATTTGGTCAATAACTAATCTATTTTTTTCCGTTAATTCGAGGAACCTTAACACCATTTAAAAAAGAAACAAAAAACAGGAATTTAAGATTTTAGGTTGAATTATATATATAAAAAAATGTACGTGTGTAGGTAATAATTACAATGCAATGACATCTATATATTTAATTGAAATCAAATGAATGGAGGATTTGATAAAGGGAACTTGTGCCTTGAGCACCAAATGAGAGATGTGGCGGCCTTTTGGCAACTATTAAACGAATGTTTCTCAGATATCACTATTTCAATTATTCAGGTGTTAAAATTTACCTTAGTAAATATTTTCAAATAATATAATAACATTGTTTTATTACTGGTAAGATTAATATATGAAAGGAAAAACAACGGATATGCGATAAAAATAAAGTACGAAAATCTGTATTCAGAACGATTAAACTTTTTAGTTATGATCAAATTTAATGGAGAAAATTCCAATGAAAATAACCTTATTAAAATACTTGCATTATAATTAAATGACAATTCTAAGATGCTAGAATAATGTAAAAAATCGAAGAAAAATTAATGTAAAGAGAGTCTACCAATTTAATGTCATTTAAAATTAATCTTTGTTACTATTTTGAGCTAATTTAATTTCTGATACCCTTTCTTTCTTTATAATGCCGTTTAGCTCATTCCTATTCAATCTATACTCATATAAATTTTTAAGAGTATTCTTTACCTGTAATTTCGGATATGCTCTTTTCTTGAGATTTTTTTCTAGTTATCTCGTGATTCTACCATAATGGTTTCCTACCTTTCATCCGCATGGCCCTAATAGGGATACATTGGTTCTGGACTATATTTAATACATGCTTAAAAGTATTTTATATCCCATAAGCATTCTTTCCTCTAAATTAGCCATCCCAATTAACCAAATTTACCAACTTTCGAAGCTTTACATAAACTCCCTTATGAAAATTGAGCTCTTCGTAGTATTCTTAGACTTTTTAACTTACCTAATTCCCATGGTGATGAAAGGAAGGTCAAAAGAACTAGTGAAAAGACACAGCAGTGCACGCATTCCAATTTCAAGAAGGAACGAGGTGTTTAAGGCCGAGCAAGTTGAATTTGACAAACCTAATTCAGAAGGCATGGTGACCACTAAGCACCTTCTCCCCCCTCATGTTCGTTCTAAGGGCAGGCATTTTTGAACAGTGGAACAAGGGCAGCACTGCTAGATTTTATCCTTACTCTCTAAGAATTGAATTTGTATTAATTAACTTCTTTGTAGTGCAGAAAAAGTCGTTCAGTATAAGCAGCGAGAGACCCCAAAGAGAACAATAGTTAGTGTTTCACAGGTAGCCATTTCTATGCAGCGAAGAGAACAGTTTCTCCCTGTTCCCTCCCTTCTATTGTTAACTGTATTTTCTCGTCACGGAGAATCAAGATCATGGCGAACTAATTGATGAATAGCACAGTTGCAGCCTATCCGAGCTGATCAACTGACGTGGCAAGAAGAAGTGCAAGGAAAAAAAATCGTGAGCATGGAAGTTACGAACAGAAAAATTGCTGACAAGTAACTTGCCAGTCTTTAAATTGTTCACCTAGCTATTCTTCTACTAGTTTCTCACCCTTCTCACTTTCTTCCGAAATAGCTTCGTTCCCGTCTGGATCCTCATTCATCTTTTGTCCTAACGCTCCATTTGCTGCCTTCCTTGTTTTATCACTTGTTTCACTTTCATTGTCTAATATATCTATTATAAATTATAGTTATAGCGTGAAGAACAATTAACAACACTCACCATAGATGATGTGACCTGTTCGATGTAATAATAAGTATCACGATAAGTGTTAGTAAGGCATATTAAATAGAGTATATCATTTAGGTATTATAGGAACAGGTAGAGTAAGTTGTTGTGCCTATAATTTTTTTTCTTAAATAGTGCGTTCTTAATCTCGCTAGAGTGGGCGACAGGCGTAGACTGACTAGGTATTTCTAGGACCTTGAAAGGCCACCTAGTATCGAAGTACTGACAAGAAGATTATAGTCAACCGAAAAAAAATAGATCACGTCATTACACCTTGTATGCATATAACTGCATCGCCCTGTCAGTCTCATTGAATTATTAACATTTGAAACTCCTTTTTTACCTTCCACTACACTTTTCATGCTATATTTCTGGCACATTTCTTGCATTACCTACCACCACTTCTTTAAATTTATTCTAGAATTGTATAACTCCCTGCTTGCATTTATTTCAGCTCTTTTACTCTCAAGGATACTCACATACTCTCTCCTTTTTCTTGAATTCAATAATCTTTCATTTCTGATTATCCCTTTCCTTCCACAAGTCTTCTCATCCATGCTCCAACCAGTTTAACATTATACAGCACAATCATGTGATTAGTGTCCCATACTAATACAGCTTTCAAATCACATACGTCTTGCAACATATGCTTTCTTAATAGGTACAGATCAATCATACTCTTTAAGTTCAATCCCTCTCCTTTGGCCAACCCTTGTGAATGTATGCACATCCTTCGGCTGAAAGTGTGCCATTTACAGGGTTTTTTTTAAGCGCATTCTTCCCCACTCCCCTAGTCATAATTTACATTATTTTTTGCTGTACCAAAAACTCCAAGTTTCCACTCTCAATTTCTCACCTGTCGTAGGTTGAGGTTAGATCCCAATCTTTTCCGAATTCCTCAGCACGAGAGAGCCTATGAACGGATTAGCCCGCTATGAGAGTGGACGAAATTATAAATAGTAATCAGAGTGCAGTTTACGTTGGCCAACGCTTAGCTATCTTGGAAGGTTCTTGGGTAATAGAAACGGAGTACAAAAATATACTTTACTACTATGCAAATCATTATTTACAAAATTAACGGGGGTTTTAAGTAAGGTATATAAACATAGATGTACACGAGTCTCGGCTTCAAAGAGCGATTTGGGCAGTGTCTACCGCCATACACACAAACGGACAATTGACAGATGGGACGCTCAAAGGACCTTGAGCGCACGCAAAGCTAAATGACGGAGGCTTAAGGGGGGGGGTGCTTGCACAGAGTTGCACGTTGCGGCAATCTCGAAGATTTGGTCCGAGGGAGTAATCCTGCTTTGTTAGGGACGGTGCAGAGTCCAAAATAATAGTCTCTTGACGAACGACTATTAAACGAGATGAACTCAAATCTGGCCTTCGGATTAAGAACATCAAATCGAGAATTTGACGCGTGGTGTTCGGGTAACGGGTACCGATGAGTACTGGGTTGACTCATGCGACTTCTAAGAGAATACACGGAGCTTGACGGGTTCTACTAGGGTTCGCGCAGAACTACGGGGACAGGAAGATGGCGGTTACTGTCGTCCAAATCTGGCGTAGGACGTCTTATAAGGGGTGAGACGGAGGGGCTTTTCCCCACTGCTGAAGGCGGGGGGGAGTCCAGTTGACAGACGCTTTGCCGGCGAGGTGAACTTTGCTCGACTCATACCATCGCAGGATAATCGCCGGCGGGACTTTTAATGCTCTTAAGCACATCTCAGCCTTCCGCGAAGTCGAGCCTTTAGACCAGCACGGCCTTCGTTAGCGTGGATTAAAAAGATCGCCCAAGTATCTCTTCTCTCTCTCCTTGAAAGGGTCGACCGCGCATGTCTTTTCTCGCTCTCTCTCTGAGATCACATAATCGCTCCTTTATATTTCCTACAAACATCAACCGATACTCAAATCTATCCACAACTCGTCCCATGTCATTCCAAAACTTATCTTTCTCAGATTCACTTCTATCTTTAGGTCCTTACACTCTAACAACGCACAGTTTCACCATTTCAAAACTTACCTTCACGCCTATAATTCTCGAGCTCACACATTCATACCAAACCATAGCATCTCGAAAGAAGTGTCACATCCTGTTCGCACTCAATCTAAGACAAACTCATTTAATTTCATGTTTGTCTCACAAAATGAAAGCATCTGCAATCTCATTTTTCATGACATATACTCCCTACATGCCATATATTAACTCGATTCACACTGACCTAGATTAACAAGCCTGACAAGAGGGGGAGGAATCCGCGGCAGCCCCGCCTATTACTCATTACGTGACGCGCTCGTATGATTATTTATTGAGTGTAAAAGGGCTTCTTCCCCTTTACCACCACCTGTCTGGGAGTTGGCTATATATCTTCCAAACCATCACGTTCTTTACAGATTGCTCTTTACAAACTTTCTGCATGATAAATCCATGTTGGTATTGATTTAAATTTGAGGGAAAAAATTCGTGGTTTAAATGGTGTCCCCGAAAGCAACAGCCCCCCCCCCCCACCAGAGGCAAAAGATTATTTTATTTTTTTTTGGAGCCCAACGGGCTACTTCCTACTAGGGCAAAAGTCACCTTACTCAGTACAGCCTATGACTAGGCTATATTAAAAAAAAAACAAACAAATAGCAACGATAAAAAAGGTCAAAGGCTGAAAAAAACAAAAAAAGAAAAAGCAGAAAGGCAATTAGAAGGAAGCGCACTCCGGGGTTGGGGGGTAGCCCCACCTCCCCCCGGCGCAGGAAGAAACATACAAAAAAAAACTTAAATAAAGTGGAGGATGCTAGCCTCATCCAAAAGGTCGTATAGTCCGCAAGTCCCGGTACCGGGACAGGTAATGTGCGCGAAGATCGCCCAAGCTGGGACATTCAACAAGAATGTGCCAAATGACGGTGCGTCCCGCGATTGTGTCCAATTGGGAGATGACACAAAGCAACCTGAAGCCGTCGCGGCGCAATGGGGCAAAACTCTAAGTTTCCCTCGACAGTCTCTCATCTTCTTTGCCAAGCAGCCGGGAGAGCTGCCCGTATTCATGACATGTAATCGGTGTGAGATAGAGCAAAATGATGGTCTGGTCACCCAGTCCTCGCGGACTCTTGGGTGCCCTAATTCCCTACATCTCCATGAACCCAACATAAGATAATCTCGATATCCGCCCGGCTTGCCAAATCCATGGCGTCACGGATATCGCGAACCAGGGGATGCGGACATTTCAATGCCCCGAGAGCACTCAGGGAGCTTTGTGAGTCGCTATAAATCACAATCCAGTCTCCGAATCTGGCAGGTCGCGTTATCTCCCGTACCAAGCGGTGTATTGCAACCAGTTCGGCTGTGAAGACAGAGGCAGCGCCTGGAGAAGCCGCTGACATTATACAGATGGGATACGGTATGAAAACTGTGCCCTTCGTGGGGTCACGGTTCCAGCGTGACATTAACTGTCCCCGAAAAGGTAGAAAGCAATACTCCCGGCAATGTAGAAGCTTTGGGAGCAGAGGCGTGGCGACAAATAGTCAAAGGTGGTACCTTCCAGGGTGGCGTCCTGGGACACCACCGGCCCGAGAGCTAGACCGAGCTCTCGAAGGAGTTTCCTAGCTCTAAATCCAAAGGGCATAGGATATAAAGCGTCTCTCGCCGGCATAGGCACCTTCGAGATCAACTGCAGATGCAGTGGGAGCCGTTAGCGACTGAGGGAGGCGCCGGGCTCGCGTGTACCAGCGAGTAATGCACGGAGCAGAGCAAGTGGCATCGCCCCAGCATCGAGAAGTAGGTTCTCAATTGGGGACGTGTGGAAGGCACCTGTCACCAGGCGAAAGCCCGTGTGGTGGATCGAGTCCACCTTCCCCAATACACGCTAGGCTGCGGAGGCATAAAACTTGCATCCGTAGTAGAGCTTCGAAAAGGCAGTAGTCTTATCAGCGCCCTAGGCGCTGAACGTCACAGAGCGAAGAATATGCACGGCGCGGGTACAAGAGCCCCCCATGTGAAGGGTCGGTCAAATAAAAGACCAAGGAAACGGTACGGGTCCACCACTTCCGAGCCGTGGATGGCGGCAGAAGTGCACCACCTTAGTCTTGGCCAAGGAAAACCGAAGCTTGTAAGCTTCGGCATAGCGAGAGACGCGGTTCAATGCCTGTTGGATTCGACGCGCCAAAAGAGATCGAAAGGTTGTCCACGTAGAGCGTAGCGAGAACATTTTCCGTCATCACCGAGGCGATGCCGTTGATGCTGAGAACACTTTCCTGCGGGACACCCTCTTCCTGCTCCATTGGGCTGGAGAGGGCGAGAGGGCGCCGAGTTCCTTCAACACGGCGGCCAGGAAAGCAAATCACCGTGCCCCTTACGGGTGAAGTAGGAGGGAGGTTGAGTGGGTGAGGCAGGCGATTTGGACAAACTACAAGGAACTGGGAGGATTTCTGCTACCGTTTGGACTGGCTAGGGGCCTAAGTCCTGTGAATGGGGGGACGGGCTTGCGGGCAGAGAATATTCAGCAACAGAAGAAGAGTCCATTGAAGATTCTTGCTGCTCGGCCGAGTCAGCTTTAGAGGCTGCCAGTTTATTGGTGGCCGATGACCCAGGTGAGGAGTACTTCCTCTTACCACGGTGCTTTGGGTCCCGGGGCCGGGTAGAATCTTCACTGGTTGATATGCAAGATTCTTTCAGATAACGACTGTCTTCAAGTGTCTCACCCTGAGTGTCGGTCCCGGCTAGAGCTGCGGGAGAGAAGGAGGCAACATTAGGTATATCGGTGTGAGATCGATGCTTCTACGATATATTGTGAATGCTTCTGACACTAACGGTAGATGGGAGATGAGATGCTTCAGGCGTGTCGGAACTCGAACGTGATGGTCGGTTTCGTCCAGCATCAAGCAAAACGTCTAAGAAGAGACTGCTAAGAGGTTTGTGTTCGCGCGCGTTGGCGAGCGCCTCTCACGTCCAGACGCAGAGAGCCGCGCAAAGCGAGGACCTCCTTTTCATATAAGAATATTGGGCAGATTTTTGACGCGGCACTGTTGGTGGTACCCACAGTGCAGCGTCAAAAATCTGCCCAATATTCTTATATGAAAAGGAGGTCCTCGCTTTGCGCGGCTCTCTGCGTTTGGACGTGAGAGGCGCTCGCCAACGCGCGCGAACACAAACCTCTTAGCAGTCTCTTCTTAGACGTTTTGCTTGATGCTGGACGAAACCGACCATCACGTTTGAGTTCCGACACGCCTGAAGTATCTCATCGCCCATCTACCGTTAGTGTCAGAAGCATTCACAATATATCGTAGAAGCATCGATCTCACACCGATATACCTAATGTTGCCTCCTTTAGAGAAAAATACCAGCCAAAAATTGAACTCGGGATCCTTTAACATTCTATTGATATCAGCTGCTGCTAAACCAGTGACCTTTGAGTTAGACGACTCTAGTTTACTGCATCATTCAATGATTATATCTTTCATTTCATACACAGCATTCGCAGTTCTGCTTTTGAAGTTCCAGCGTGTTGTCGAAGGCCGAGGAATAATGTGGGAATCTGCAACACTCTCTAATGTAGCCATTCTTTGTGGGGAGTTAGAAAAGAAAGCTGGTATTCTTGACAAACTGTTGAAAAAGACTAACTTTAGAATTTTGTGATGCTGCCTTTTCCAAAATCAAGTTCGGTTGGTGTACATAGCAATGTACAAATTGAGCATGGCTATATACTTCTTTTATTCTAACTTGCACACCACTCTTAGCTCCACTTAATGCAACTGCACCATCGTAAGTATGAGCGAAAAGCTTATGAGGACAATCAGCAATTAATGTCTGTAGCTCTTCAAATAGCACACTTGATAGGTCTTCTGCAGTCAAGCTGAGAGGGTTCAAAAATCCCCAGAATCTCTCAACAGGTTTTCTATCTATCTAATATCTTAAAACAATTGCCATCTGTGTTTTATCATAAATGTCTGTTGTTTCATCACGCATCACTGCTACAAAACTTGTGGATTTTACTTCTTTAATCATGCTTCTGCAAATTTCTAGTGTTGATTCCAAGATTTCATTCTGCATAGTTTTAGATGTTTCTCTGAATACTCTTGCAGTCTTTAAATGAGCATTTAAGCTAGAATCCAGTTCACAAGCAAACTCTACTATTCCACGAAATACTCCAGGATTCTTGGAAGTAGGCCCTTCATCGTGTCCTCTGAGTGGGAGTTCAAACTTGCCACAGAACTTTACACAATCGACAAGTTTTGAAAGAACAGCTCTGTTTTTCTCACTTGATCCTTGTGCTTTGCAACTGAGAGTCTGTATGCGGAGCTCATTTCAGTAGCAATGTTTACACTGCCCAGTAACGAAAGACTAACCACATTATGTAAGTGTTTGGCTGATTTTTCAGGTTTAACTATTTTCTCTTGTAAATGTCTCAGGTCTCTCATGCCACTCTTCGTCCAGGCTAGGTCCCCACCAAATGAGGCATTGGAAGCAAAACAAAGCATTAGCCTCTTCACATCCACAGAGCCAGTCATTTCTTTCATAAACACCCAAGTTAAATTTGCGTGTGTATTCTAGATTCCTGCTCTTGGCATTTTTTTCAAGGGACAGCACTGGTCTAGGTCTTCCTTTTGTTTTAATGTCAATTTTTTCACTCAGTGTCAGACGAGTAAAGTTTATGCCTTGTAAATACTTAATTGACAGCTTGGACCTGCCATGATTGTTCTTGATCAAACTATGGAAAAGAAAATATATAAATAACCGATAAGCCAAGCGAGAAACAGATTACCTATAAGCCACAACCGAGGCTAAGTTATTTTGATTTTATCAGTATTTGTTAATCCAGGGAAATAACTCACCTAATACAATATTTTCTCTACATGATGGTATATTCCATTTCCTGTGCAAATTCTTAATTTCATTGTTATGATATTTTTCTGTATTATAATTATAAGGTTAGGTTAGGTTAGCCCCCCCCCCCCGCCCATAGCACTGGCCTCATGAGTAGTGACAGCTCAGTGCTCACGCAGCGTCGGATGGCGGGACTGATATAGGTTAATACAGAGAAAAAATCATAACAATGAAATTAAGAATTTGCACAGGAAATGGAATATACCATCATGTAGAGAAAAAATACTGTATGTATTAGGTGAGTTAATTGCTTAATTCCCTGGAGGAGTGTTGATTCGGACTCGGACCTAATATCTATCGTGACCCGATCAAGAAACGGGTTTTATATCATATTATTCTGTAAGACAGTAGGCCTACTTACTACTAATGTGGCCGTACTATAGGCAGTCTTATTTGAATCACAAACGTTACGTTTTGTACCTCATACTTTAAAATGTATGCGTTACCAAAGCTATGAGGAACATTTATCATGTTATTAAGCAGAATATGTAGTATTGAAGTAACCAGGACACTGAAACTAAGCTTCGGTCATCACGGAGGGTGCTAAAACTGGCTAGTATTCACGATTCACGAACGTAATGCACTATTGTTATATATTTGTTTCACTAACACTGAGAGCGGACACACTGTAATCCCGGGGAATCGGGCTGTACTAGTTGCAGCTCACAACGGGTTGGCACTGCCGCCAACCAGGAAAAGAGTGTTTTACTAAAAAGTTGAATAATTTATTATATGTGCTAGTATTTTGTGTTAAAAAGTGATAAAAATAATGAATGGAATATAAAAGTATATTATTTATTTGTATAAATTAATTAATTGTATGAATTAACTTATCTATCGTCTACCTGGCACGGCTGAGACAGGAAGGGCTGCGGCTCACCAGCCCCTGATGACCAGCCGCCCCTGAACACCACATTGATTGCAATTGGAGCACCGTCTGGGTAGTTCAACATAGGGGCTTATCAGGACACGAAGGTACCCAGCTTTAATAAACTGCGGCAGTTCCTGACGTTCAAACGTTAAAATCAATGTGGCAGTTGGGACGCTAGTAGAGCCTACAGTTTTAGTCACCCTGTGTACATGTGTGACGCGTTGGGCACTAAGCATGCTCTGAAGACGGGTGAGGTCGTAGTCCCTTAATTCGTTTGAACGGACGACACCTTTGACAAAATTGAGACGTGGATGGGCGAAACGGCCAAGGGAATATCAACTATCGAAGACAGATTTTGCACAAAATTATGTTGACAGAGAGATTACACCTCGACTATTATAGCACCACTACCTCTTGACCACATTATGCAGGGTTCACCACGGCGGGACTCAAATAATTCATTAACATCAAACACATTCACTTTTGCAAGTGGGGCGTCAGATGACGAACTCATGACCAGAAAGCGGGGATAGTCTAAATCTGAGTCCACATCGTTGGCATAGGGCTCCAACGAGCGAGGGAAGGCTGAAAGGGGAACTGAAAAACGTTTGGCACGAGAACCCTTACGAGAAGGGGAAAAAAGTTTTATGTTTATGGCCTGCAATTGCAAAGAGAAATAACTTCACATTCTCCCTAGGGACTCACCACCACGGAGGCCTACAAGGGCCCGGCGCTACTGCAACTCTAGATTCGGTTACATCCGGTATGTCCTCTTGGAGAATGGATAAAGATTCACTACACGATCTTTCTCCTACGCGCGAAGAAAAGGGGCCAATGATGGGTTTCTCCTTGGGCATCGGCGGACGAAGGCGGTGGAGATGCCCAACCTCCTCCGACCTCCATAAAAGAACAATTCAGAATCAGTCCGAAAAAACAAAACAAGCAGAGGTCAGGTAACCGTCAGGGACACTTGATAGGAGAAAGAAGAGGGGTAAATATAGGGCAGTGAAAGTAATGGGGGGTGGGGGTGGGGGTATTAAAAGTCTAGTTCGCAGCACCAGGGGTGACCCTCCCTCATCACGAGAAGGCCATAGCCTCTCTGGGACCAATTCCGGAAGAAAGAAAAGGTCCCAGAGAGGGAGGGGGTGGAAGGGGAGACCACATTTAGCTCCCAAAAGAGGTGGGGCCTTAGGAGATAGGCACTATCTAGGTTTTGTCACGTTCCAAACATCCGCCGCAATATGGTATTCCTCCAGTCTACTTGGAGGCAAAAACACGTCTAAGAATCGACGAGATTTCTCCAGTTATCAGTCATCGGCCACTTTTTGACCAATCTATCTTAATTAGTCTCCCTCAAATGGACTGAGAGGGTAGAATTAATAAAATGCCAAATAGTTGTCATCCTTTATGTCAGAATAGTGCCAAATGTAAAGGCTCTTATTGTGAGACGTTATCTCCCAAGGCTGAGTGAAAGCCATTAAACAATAACAAAAATAACTTGTATAGGCCAATGGTGGGGATGCATTGAAAGTAGAACTAATCTATGCCTGTGTGTGATCCACTTTGTTCAAACACTCGAATAAGTAAGAAGTAGAACGGGCATCGTTGGAAGAAGTGGATGCCAAGGAAGGAGGACCAAGGTTTGGGCACAAAGCGTTCTTTTCGACAAGACTTGAGCGCAAACTCTGGTCCGAGCCTTCTCCTTTCGGTCGGGGAGGTGACTTCTTACCCTTCACGAGTCGATCGCACTCGTCAAGAGCCTCCAAAATCTTTTCCTCGGCCGTCGAAGGAACACTTTTGCTTTTCTTTCCAACAATTGGATTCGATCCACGGCTCGCATCCGACTTGGAGATTGGCTTAAAATAATGAGTAATCTTCTTTGCGGTCCTTAAATCCTCTTTGCCTCCTTTCGTTTGACCTATAGAGTCATCTGAAAAAAAAGAACAAAAAGTCAAACGACGAATACATTCCAGATCATTATCAGGTTCTCTGGTAGTTCTCGTTAGCCTATTGGATACAGCTCTGGGTTTCTAACGCCTAGGCACCAGATTTCAATCTCAGCCAGAGCGGACACAAAACTCAGGCGGGGGTTGGTTGGACCTTGAACCCCCACGTGAAGTGAAGTACATCTTTAAACACGTTCTCACCAGTGGCGTGCGGTGACTTTTGAAGATGAGGAAGCAATTCAAGTTTTACAAAAATAAATATGTTCATTAAAAATAACTATAAAATTGTAAGCTACTCACATGATTTAAATGTTATTTTTTTAAAGTTTTTTAAATGTTAAAATAGCTTCTGTAAGTATGCACTACCAGCTAGCCAAGATGTTCTATCATATCTGCGTGTGCAACACTGTTTTGGATGACAGATCTAGTATTGCGTAGGCCTACCTGTTTTAATAATAGTTTCTCTTTCATTATAAGTCATCGCACTGAACTTCCTTTTTAATAACTTTTCAATAATGCAATCGCATTTTCTCCCAACTGCATTTGCATCCATTTTGTTTAAAAGGGGGTTATCACTTAAAATAATTAATAAACAATATGCCACACTTATCTAAGCACTGCCTCAGGGCTACTGATTTCAAAGATACTATAGTACACCCGCCAGAGTCCCGGAAATATTAACAAAATGCTTAAGATATAGGAGCTTAACCATATTAGAGTTTTTGCTATTTAGCTGCTTTCTTTCTCAGAACCATTATTTAAATATAACCTAAAAATTTGTTTAAGCTTCAGATCATAATAATAGTTACACGTCAATGTCTCTTAGACATTTTGTTACTTTTTCCTAGGTTCTGGCAACCCGACAGAGTTGCCAAATGCAAGCTAGTGACTGCAAAGCTAAATTTGCTTCCTTTTCCATATACAAATAGGTTATTTTTTTCTTAATTCTAACACGGCGTTGAAATATCTAGATAAAAATCATAAAACTCTAATGACTGTATATTATTGCTAAGAAAAGCAAAACATCTTTCAAGCTATTCATTCCAAAGCACAAAAAAGCAGAACTACTATTGAAATTAAGAGGAAAAAAAGAGAAAAAAGAGAGTAGAAATCTCGACGAAAAGGATGCATTTCTTCAATTGTAGTCGGGCTCATCGAGGCCAAACGCTAATTGGATTGAAAGTGAATGGTACCGTATGGAATATACAAGTATAGGAAAGCATAGATGTGAGAATAAAATTGATTCTGCAGTCGTATTAATTGTTGGGGTGTAATTTCTTTTTCTTTTCTTCTTACATAGGGAAAGCATTGCTTCCATTGACTGCACGCCACTGGTTCTCACCCATATAGCAAATCACAACACCACTGTCTTTTCTTGCCCAGTCTCCATATACACACATTTCCATCTCGGAACCAGCCAAAAAAGTAATATTCCACTATGGGTCAAGAAGGGTTCTCTGCTAGCTGGTGGTATATATACAGGCGCATAATGCACTGTGTACGGTGTAGAGCAAGTGGCATTGCCCCGGTATCAACAAGTAGGCTCTCAATGGTGGACGTGTAGAAGGCACAGGTCGCCAGGCAGAGACCGGTCTGGTGGATTGTCTCCACCGTCCCTAATATACTCTGGGCTACCAATGCATAAAACCCACATGCGTAGTCAAGCGTCTAAAGAACAAAGAATCTGTAGAAATGGATGGCGACAGAAGTACAACACTTTAGTCTTTGCAAAGGAAAACAGAAACCTGTGCGCTTCGGCATAGCGAGAGATGCGGTTCGGACCGCACCAAAAGATATCGAAAGGCCGTTCACGTAGAGCGTAGCGAGAACATATTCCGGCAGCACCGAGGTGATACCGTGGATGCTCAGGGCAAAGAGTGTAACACTGAGGAAACTTCCCTGTGGGACACCTTCTTCCTGCTTCATTGGGCTGGAGAGAGGTCCCTCCACTCGTAAGCGGAATCGATGATCTCGCAGAAATTAAGAAATAAAGATTGGGAGGCGTACCCACGCCCCCATCCTGTGTGGAGTCTCCAATATACCGAATCATCGGCCTTCTCCAGATCGAAAAACCACCGTGGCGTAGCGCTGTCTACGAATGAAGGCCTCACAGATAGCATTTTTCAGTCGGAGCAGAGCGTCCAACGTGGAATGGAACTTGCGGAAGCCGCGCCGAGCAGAAGACAGGTGGCCTTTGTTGTCCAGGAAAAATGTGCTAATATTTCTAAATTTCTCCATCAACTTGCACACGTAAAGGTTAGAAAAGTTAGGCGGAAACCAACCGGGGTAGAGTGAAAAGCGAGCATAGTAGCCATTCGCCAGGAGTGTGGGAGGGTACCCTCCATCGAGATCCTATACAAGAAATATAGCAGATATGCTAGGCCTCGCTCACCTAGGTGTCGAAGCATAGCATACGGGGCATCATCTGGAGCAGGTGCGGTGTTTGCGCATGAAGTGAGGAGATCGCAACTTGCGCAACGTAAACTTGTCGATGAAGGGTTGTCCGCCTCTCGAGGTAAAGTCTAGTCGGTGGCCTTCAGCGATAATCACGACGAGGATTGAATGCTGGCGGAGCAGCATCTCCTGGGGAACAGGAGAGGGGTCCTGCGCTAACTTGGCCTGAATTCTTTAGACTGGCTTCTATATGGTTGGCCAGAAAGAAAAAGAAAAATAATTTATGGATCAACACAAACATTTATTCTTGAAAATAAAGTCGATCATTCTCTACAATCTTCTTTCAGCGATCAGCCAGTATCCGAATTTGTCCCAGATACCAGTCAGCTGGCTTTGAATAAAAAAGTAAACAAGCTTCTTTTACTACATCAAAAGTGTTGAGTCGCTGGTCGCAGAGGAAGTGTGCCATTGAGCGGAATAGGCCTTAGTCATTCAGAGCAGCATCGGGACAGAATGGTGGATGGGAAAGAATCTCAACCCGTCCATCTGTTTTAACTTCTCCATAGTCAATCTGGCAGTGTACGGCCTCGCATTGTCTTGCTGAAACAAAGCCTGACCTCGATTGATCGAAGCAAGATACTCCTTCTTTAGTTTGTCATACACGAGGTCTAGCTGCTGGCAATACAGTTTAGCGTTGATGGCGCAACCATGTGGATTTTTATTTTATTTTTTTTCATTGTGGTAGCCCATCTGGCGACTGCCTACTTGGGCATAAGTCGCCGTACACCACACGGCCTACTATTAGGCTATAATATTAGAAAACAAATAATATGTAACTAACAAATAACAGCGATAAAAAGCAAGAGGACAAGAAGGAAGCATGCTCCGGCGTCGGGGGTAGGCCCGCCTTCCCTCGGCGCAGGAACATGCGACCTACAAAAAGAAGCACGGAAAAAGGTCAAATAAAGTGGAGGAGGCCAGCCTCAAGCTCGAAAAGCAGTACTTTTTTGTAAATTCCACCATCCGTTGTTGAACAGATGCCGGTTTTTCATCTTGCGGAACCTACTTCCTCTCCTGATTGTGATTAACCAAGTACATCCACTTCTCATCTGGTGACAATTAGCCTCCAGAATCGGTCGTTGATTGGGTTAGTGAGAAGTTGGCTGCAAAACTCTACTCTCTGGCTGCCGCTTGTGCTTCTGCGAGGTCATATGGATCCAATCGGGGCTTCTTGTGAACAAAAATCCATTTGATGCAATCGGTTCAGCACAGTCTGATGGGATGACACTCCAAAAACTTTCGCAAGATCACGGCTGCTTGCAGAAGGTTCAACTTTCAATGCTGCCACTAAAGTCTCGCTGTCAAAGGTTGATGGTCAGCCGGAACATAGTTAATCGTCAAGGGTAAGATACCCGGAGTTGAAACGTCTGTATGACCTCGAAACTTTCGCCTGACTGACTGTACCTTCTCCTTCAGTATCGCAAATTTCCTTCACAGCAACTCCTGTAGGAAGTTTTCGCTTTTAACAGTAGCGAATCAAAACTAAATTAAACTTTCTTCCAAACTTATTTCTGTCTGTTAGGGGCTTACACAAAGAGAAATAAATTGGGAAGGAGAAACAAAACACATCAGCGTACGGAGACTGGTAGTCAAATGAGTAAGGCTAACCTAACCTAATGTTGGTGCTGCTCCATAAAATATTTTTGTTTTCTTTCCGTTTCCTAAGTGAGTCAGGACTTTATGGCTAACCATATACATCTCTGCTAGAGAGTTATTCCCGCCAAAAAGACCGGCAAGCGTGCTGACGAAAGTCAGCGACAGTGAAGTCGAGCGCATGTAGGAATATCGCTTCTGTCTGAGGGCCGTCTTACATTCTGCCGACTACCAAGGAAGCGTACGGCATGCAAAACGACCAAATGTTCTAGGAACAGTAGTTAGACCCACGGCGATGAGGTTGCCGGAGAAAAACTCAACGGTCTCACCCACCGACCTAAACTCTACGATTGGGACAGAAAAATTAATCATTTCATGAAATGCAACCACCACAAAAGCGGACAAGAAAATGATAGTTAAATTGGAAAGTGGTCATTACCATGGCGGTAATAGACTACCTCCTACCCCAAATATCAGGCTGTGCATCTGGAGAGCACAGGGATAAATCAAGACAGGTAAATGAAGCAGTTCTCGGGCAGTGATGTGGAAATTCACCCACCTTTAGGACACTTATCTCCAGCTCGTCGATCGGGGGCCCTCTTCGAAGACAAGGAAGACCCTCACCGGAATAGCAGTACGCTTCGCGGAAGAACTCCGGGCGCTATTGGCTGAACAATGCGCTTTTGCCTTCGAGGACTCGAAACCTTTGGCGGGCGGAGATCCAGTCTTGGGTAGGGAAGTTGGAGTCGAAGCTCCTTTGGTGCTGTCCTGCTAACGGGGGAGAGCTCTATGAGACCCCCCCAAGACGATCTGATGACCACCTTGGAGGGGTTTGCTACATGACAGTCTAATGACTCGGTGTAGGATCGAGGGGTTCCACTTTACGGGAAACAATCACGCGGGGGGGAGGGTGGTTTTGGTCAAGGTTGGGTATGAACCCTTAGTGCCGCCAGCTCTACCAGGGAAACACCCGGGGTATATAGAGCCCACAGAAGGGTTCCGAATGGTCGCGGAATCAACCGTGCTCCTAGCCTTGGGAGGGGCCAGGAGTAGAGGGTGCTTTTTTTAAGTTGAAGCATAGGACGTCCCAGGGACCGCCGGGCACGCAGGAATGAGAGACGATCCACAGCCTGAACGGTCAGGCTTTACTACTCCAGGAGATAAACATCACATTGCTTCGAAGAAGCTGGGTGCGGCTCTTCGCAATTAACACAACTGGTCACACACGATAGGGGCTTATCGTGTACGGCCTTGGAGCAACTTAACCACACTTTTTCCGTCTACACAAGCGATTCGTATGGCTGAAGCAGTGGCAGTAGTAGCACCTCCACGGCAGTGGCACGAATGCCTACACGCGCTATCGGTACCAATCAGCACGCACCAACTCACGGACCTTGTCAAGGTCGAACGTGATAAAGTCTGTAGGGGTAGTTCTCAAGGCCCCTACCTGTTTTCCAATCACACGGTCGATCTTGACCGCCTCGTTGTGTGGCAGCGTTAAGCTGATCTCATCTGGGTAGTCCACGAGTTCCCTCGTATAAGCCACACTTTTTACGACGGGTAGTAATCATGGCAGCCTCGGAAAGGTCCGACGCATTCGTCAGAAAGCTCCCGTCCGATTAACGGGTCACCTTTGGCTTTCTATCAATCAAACTAGCTAATGCTCTCCTCTCATGGATCATGTTGCCTTTGGCCAACATGCTGCTATCTGCGGAGCGAATAACCAAAAAGCGTTTGAAGCCAGCGGGCTCGAAAACGCCTCGAGCCTTAGCCAGGACACTTGCCGAAGCGGCAGCAGACCCGTCTGTCCCCGTAACTCTCGATGAGGGAGAGGAACCCCTAGTCCTCTTTGTCTTCATGTTCTTTTTATTTCTAGGAGATAAGAATGTGGAGTGAACACGATTCTCTCCACACCTGGAAGGCGCCCCTAGACAGGACGGACCGGCTTAAGCAAGATCTTTCGCCGAGATGGAGAAGAGCTTGGCTGCCAAGGGAGCATCAGTCGGGAGAGGTTTATCCTCTCCTTGTGAGTCTTCGGGGGCCGTAGCCACCTGAGGAGAAGCTTGCACAGGGGCGGAGGTAGGTTCGGTGTTTTGTACCGAGACCGGGTTCGCCCCCATGCAAGATCCTGCTATCTGGCACTGGGTCACCTCCGGGAACATCTCCAGCTCTTGGGGGGGAGCCTATATGTGGCAATTACCCCTCACCCAAGGCATCACGGTTCCCATTTGAAGTACCTTCAGTCAAACTAGTCTCTCTAGCCGGCGAAACAACCTCCATAGGGGAAGAGAGGGGGACAGGCATGCTGGCTACCTGCAAGGTGAGAATGTATGCCTGCAGGACCGCCGGGGGAGGGCTGACGGGCACCGCAATCCCTTGCTTATATAAGGAGGATGGCCCTATCGAGCTGTCCCACCGGGAGCGGTCGATTTTGGGCCGCCTGCCTGCTCACTTGACAGTCCCCTGTGATAGGAAAGGAGAGACTGCCGCTGATGGACAGAAGGTGTCGCCTAAAGGCGGCTCCGAAGGAGAGAGAAGCGCCCTTTCCGCTTGAAGAAGTTTAGAGGGCCCCATGAAAAAATATAAGGTGAGGTCAGCTCGTTTTTTGAGGTGGAGCTGTCTGAAGGCGGCTATAAATATGGCAAAGAGGAGGCACCTTTGCCGCATGGGGATGGTGACAGGGTAGCCCCTCCACCAGTCAAAGGTGCGTCTTGTTTTACTTAAGGAAGACGAGGCCGCGCTTGGAGGCGGATATCCAACCGCCTCCGGTCGCCTACTATTTGAACCAGTTGCAGCCATGGTAACAGTTTATAAGAAAAATGCATGGAAAGTAGATACTATGATCTCACAAGGCATTGGGAGGTTAAATCAAGTCTTCATAGGATCAGAAAATTACAGAATGTGATCACTTACTCATACTTGCTCCCCGGGCTCAAGTTAAGATGGGCTTTGACAACCCGGCCAGCCATTCAGGCGAAATAGTCCTCGAGCTTTGACCATAGAGGATGGTACCGACGTAGCCATCTTATATGTGTACTGGAATGAGGGGAGCAGAGTCGACGGATCAGCACACCCCTTGCTGAGCCAGCCTCAGCTGGGGGGTTTTCGGCCCTCGCAACAGTTAGGAAAATCACGGTATACACTGCCACTCGACTAAGAACCTATAGGAGGACGAAATTGCGCCGAGCAGCCAGAACTTCTATGGATAGAAAGGCAACTTTGGAAGGGAGGTAAGCAGGTATGTAATAAAGAGAAGTAGAGATTGGCAGGTCTACTAACGCGTAGGGTGGGTGATTACCTATTATTATCATAACTCGGTGCTAGGTGATTCCTGGATATCGTGCAGTCCACCCAGGCACCATGTCTAACAAACCGAACTCTGTCCAGATGAAAATATATATATTTTTTTTTAAGAGCTCATCTGGCGACTGTCGAGATGAGAACAGTTCGTCGTAGAGTAAAAACTTAAAACGTAGCGCTGAGAGGGAGGGAGCGGGGGGAGGGGGACCCGCACCGACACTTTCCCAGGCACCATAAATGTGTTTATGTCAATCCCTAATTTGCACTCAGACTAGAAGGATGTGCAGCTCCTTCAGGTACCAAGTATAACAGGCTACTCTCTTTCGGGTTAATACAGCATAAAGGTGTCCACGTGTGTGTGTGGGGGGGGGAGTATTTTTCATGGCTTGACGAGCGCCGACCCAATCTAGTGAGAACACGGTTGTTTTACAGTTGAGCAAAAGGCAAAACATGGCTTACCTTTCGATGCGCCTGACTTCTCCTCGAACTGGTCGCCGCTTCCTCCCTCTGGTTCCGTATCCGAATCATAGTGCGAGAAGACTCGGTACAAGTATTTAACGAGGTCGCTGCCGTCGGCCTTCTTCTGGGCGCCATATTGGCGCAATGCCATCACCAACTGCCCTTCGTCACCGAAAGGAAAATCAGGCGACGAACATAAAAAAAGGCCTTAATTCTGAGCTCACTTCAGAAATTACTTGGGACGATGTTAAATATGGGGTGAAGATTGAAAAATGAGGATAACGTGTTACTCAGCGCTTGGAAGGAGAGAACGGCGTTCCATCGAACTCTCCACACAAAATTGAGCTTAGGGGAGCGCTCTATCAGATGGTTAAGCGTCCCATATGTGTGTCATATTCGCAGATGACGAGTCCTTCACATAGAATTGGACCATCGTTTCCACGCGAGACGATCCCAATAAATATACGCATGGGTGAAGAGAGTAGCGGCCTTAAGGGCACTACCCGAATACAGAAGGCGGAGCAAACACGAGAATAAGAACAAAACAACTATATTAGTAAAATTTTTAGCGCTAATCTGGCGACTACCTAATGGGGCATAAGTTGCCGTAATCAAGCCAGTCTCATGTTAGGTTAAATAAAAAAAACCAACGTATAAAAGACAGCAAAACAAAACAAATCCAAGACAAAAAAAATGTAAGAAGGAAGTATGTTCCAGCTTCAGCGGCAGGCCCGCCTACCCCCCTCCCAGAACAGAATCATGCGACCGACATCAAAGAGAGTCAAATGAAGTGGAGGAGGTCAGCCACCTCCAAAAAGTCGTATAGTCCGCAAGTCTGTAAGCACGAACCCGTCTCGAGTACAAGGGACAAGCGGTAGCGACCCTGCTCGTCCCGTTACCGGGACAGGTGACGTGAGCGAAAATCACCCAGACTGGGACATTCAACAAGAATGTGCCGAACAGTCTGGGAGACAACGCAGTGATCGTAATAAAGTAGAGGGGAGCGCGCAGTCAAATGGCGGTGCGTCCCGCGAGTGTGTCCAATTCGGAGACGACAGAGAGAGAGCCGAAGCCGTCGCGGCATTGAGGGGAAGGTCCATGGGAATGATACCTATCCAGGAGGTGATGACCTCTGTTCCCTCCGGCCGCTTGGGAGATTACAGGGGAAAACTTAGATCCTACAGAATATGTTGCAGGCCCCGCCAACGTTGCCACACTTAAGTAGGGCTACGCTTTCTGTGGGGCTGTCCTAAGGGGCCAGGTTAGAGTAGAGTTAGGCTGGTGCATGGTGTGGAATTTTATTGGATCCCAGTGTGCTATAGCGGTACATGCACAAGGTAGGAAGAGGAAGCTCAATTGCAACTTAACTTCATGCAGGATACATCCAAGTGGGGTGGTCCCACTCTAGGATTGCATCCAGGTAGTGTCATTTTCAAGTGGAAATGACTGACCACTCTTTTTCTCTTGCCCTACTGGATGGCTAGATTTTAAAAGAAAAAAACAACACAACTTTGCATGCTGGGCATGAGGGTCTCTATGATACCGTATTGACCGGCAGTAACATAGGCCTTCTCCAAGTCAAAAAGAAACCATGGCGAAATGCTACCTTCTAAGGAAAGCCTAGCAGATAGCACTCTCCAGGCGGTGCAGTGGAACTTAAGGAAACAGCAGAAGTTTTAAGGAAAGCCTACCAGATAGCACTCTCCAGGCGGAGCAGTGGAAATTAAGGAAACAGCAGAAGTTTGAAGGAAAGCCTAGCAGATAGCACTCTCCAGGCGGAGCAGTGAAACTTAAGGAAACGGCAGAAGTTTTAAGGAAAGCCTAGCAGAAAGCACTCTCCAGGTGGAGCAGTGGAACTTAAGGAAACGGCAGAAGTTTTAAGGAAAGCCTAGCAGAAAGCACTCTCCAGGTGGAGCAGTAGAACTTAAGGAAAGCCTAGCAGAAAGCACTCTCCAGGTGGAGCAGTGGAACTTAAGGAAAGCGTACCAGATAGCACTCTCCAGGCGGAGCAGTGGAAATTAAGGAAACAGCAGAAGTTTGAAGGAAAGCCTAGCAGATAGCACTCTCCAGGCGGAGCAGTGGAACTTAAGGAAACGGCAGAAGTTTTAAGGAAAGCCTAGCAGAAAGCACTCTCCAGGTGGAGCAGTGGAACTGAAGGAAACGGCAGAAGTTTTAAGGAAAGCCTAGCAGAAAGCACTCTCCAGGTGGAGCAGTGGAACTTAAGGAAAGCCTACCAGATAGCACTCTCCAGGTGGAGCAGTGGAACTTAAGGAAACAACAGAAGTTTTAAGGAAAGCCTAGCAGATAGCACTCTCCAGGTGGAGCAGTGGAACTTAAGGAAACAGCAGCAGTTTTAAGGACAGTTAAGCTCCGCTGCCCATTGAGCCAATCTAACATCTACCAATTCTTCCATTAACTTGCGCAGGCAAGATGTAAAAAATGGATAAAACCACTCGGGGTGGAGTGAGCCCACCCGCACCCGCCTAGCTAATCAAACCAAGCATGGTAGCCATTCGCCTTCGCCAGGAGTCTGGGTGGATACTCTCCAATCTGATCCTACTTAACAATAAGTGAACCCAGCTCATTTGGTGTCGAAGAATGGGGTATGGGATATGATCCAGACCCGGGACAGTATCTGCGCATGAAGTTAGAGTGGACGCATCTTGCTCAGCGAGAACAGGACATTAAAGAGTTAGTTCCCCGCCTCTGGAGGTGAAGTCCAGTCGACAACTTTCAGCCATCGAGCAACGTGCTTGGAGTTGTATCAGAGCAGTATTCGGCTAAAGAATGTGGAGAAAGCAATCGCAAAAGATCACGCCAAAGACACTGGGTCTGAGATGCTAGTCCCTTTTTCCTGGAGAACGGGACGGGAGAGTATCCAGCGAGAACTTATTTCCCCCAAAGCTTTTGATGCGCTTCCACACCTCTGCAAGAGGGAGGGGGGGGGAGGCTTCCCATTAAGTAAAGCCGCACATGGCCGGCAAGAAGGGAAGCAGACGTGCTTCGATCGGGCGGCACTTGAGTACGCTTTTTTTTTAATGGCGCCTATCTGGCGAATGCCTGCAAGGTCATAGGTCTCCGTATTAGATCTCAAACCTAATAATAGGCTACAATAAAAAAAATAACAAAAACACCAAACAAAAAAATGCCAGAAAACAAAAAGAAACAAAGCAAAAGTAAGAAGAAGGAAGCCAGCCTCCTCCAAAGATCAGATACCCCAGAAGCCGGAATGCACGAACTCGTTCCGATTACAAGGAACAAACGGAAACGACCCTGCTCGTCCCGGTACCGAAAAAGGTAACGCGCGAGATGACCCAGATTCGGACATTCAACAAGAGTGTGCCGAACAGTGCGCGGACAACGAGGTCGTCTCATTAAAAGGCCGGGAATCGCTCCATCAAATCGAAGTGCGTCCCGCTAGTGTGTGATCAATTCAAAGGGGACAGAAAGCGACCTGAAGCTGTCGTGACAATGGGAGGTGGGTCCATGGAAACAACCTCGGCGCAATGCCGTGCAAATTTAAGTTCCCTTCGGCCGTCTCTAACCTTCTTCCTGATTCCTGTCATCCAGTCGGTGTGAGTGAGAGGGAAACGCCGATCTGGTCGTCCAGTCCTCGCCCACGTCTTTGGCAACCTCATCCCCCACAATTCCCTCATGCCCAGGAAGCCAGCAGAATTTCTTTTAAGAGCCCACCTGGCGACTGCCTACTAGGGAGAAGTCGCCGTAATTCGCGCAAAGCCTAATACTAAGCTAGATTAAAAAATAAGTAAATACCAGAGATACAAAAGTAAGAATACAAAGACGCAAGATAAAAAAAACAAACACCAACAACAAATAAAAACAAAAACAAGATAAGCGAAAAAGCAAAAAGTTTATTATTATTTGGAGCAGGGTGTAGGCCCTACGCCGCTAAAATCTAAAGAGATTATGGAGCGGCTGGACATAAAAGGGTACAAGGCTCTAAAGTACAAAAAGTGGTAAGGTTAAAACAAAAGCAATAAAAGGATTAAAAGAATAAAGAGGGGACACAGGGGCAATAAACAAATGACGCGCGTTACTAATATTTACATTTCTGGTTAATTAATAAAAGGTCTATTTAAAGCTATAAAAGAGAGAAAAAAAACATATTATATTAAAAATCGGGAGGGAATTGGTGCTAAAAGAGGGGCACCTCAGCAAAGAGGAAGCGCAGTCTGTCGTTACTTGGCAGACGCGTAAAATAGATAGGAAGCATTTCAGACGGAGGGCAGACAGGGAATGGCAGGCCACCAATAGATGACGTATTCAAATGGAAGACGAACAGGGGGGGGGCATGAAGGGGGCGATGTGGGGCACATCGCTACTTAAATGCCCGTGTGAGGCGTGTGTGGCCGATTCGCATGCGGACACCTTACAGCTCCGACGAGGCTGATAACAGCTAGCCCACGGTAAAACCGATGGCTTAACTCAAAGAAGTTTGTTACCAATGCAGCCATCCCATTCTGACTGCCAGAGTGACCGAATGTAGTCCCGAATAAGAGGATAAAAGCACGATAAGGTAGACTGCAACGAGTCTGTGTCCGGGTAACCGCAATTCGAGCTGCCTCATCAGACCGCTCGTTGCCCTGGACTCAGACAAACTAGGAACCCAGCAAAACTCTACTTTGTATCTGGAAGAGTTCTTGACCAACCAGGAATGTATTATGGAGACAAAGGGATGGTCAGAAGTTAAAGAGCTTAGAACATATAATACGCTACTCGAATCAATAAAAACCGTAAAGGCAGTAAAATGCAAAGTAGATAAAAGGCGTAAAGCTAATAAAACTGTATAAAGCTCGGCGGTAAAATTGAAGGTGCCCACGGTAACGACTCGGAGGGAGGGACCCTAGCACTCCTCAACGAGCACCGTCGTTTTAAAAACGAGTGGCTGTCGGTCGGGATTTTCATTTCGAGGGCGTAAAGACCATCGCGCTAGGCAGCCGCGGTCCGGGCACCCACAACATCCAACTCAGCGCGGTTCAGCCTCAGAACGACGCACCCCGTTGAGGCAGGACCGGTACACCGAGAGTGCAAAAAAACAGAACTTAAACCTAGAACACGCACTAGCACCCAGTCAATCATTCAGTCATACACTACAACCGACCACACAGATACGCTCAGGCGCAATCAATCACACTTGAGAAAGTAAAAAAGGGAATGAGATAGAGGGGAAGAGGAGGAGACCGTGAATAACATAAAAATGATAGCATATATAAAGGTCGAGGAGGGAGGAGAGAGGTATAGTAAAACTCCACTTTGCAGCCTGCTCTAATGAGCGGGCTGAGCTCCTTCTCCGACGACAAGACAGGAGCACTCCCGCGGCGAGCATCTGGAAACACCGCGAGCGTAGAGGAGGAAAAGCAAGAAGGAAGCACGCTCCGGCGTCGGGGGTAGGCTCGCCTTCCCCCGGAGCAAGAACATGCGACCTACAACAAAGAGTCTAATAAAGTGGAGGAGGCCAGCCTCCTCCAAAATTCATATAGTCCGCAAGTCTGTGTACACGAACCCGAGTTCAAGGAACAAGCAGTAGCGATCCCGATCGTCCCGGTACCCGGACAGATAACGTGGGGACGCAAAACCCTTATACCCCGGGTGGGTTGTCAGAAAGCAAAAAGATAGCTGAGGGAAAACGGGAGGAGACGAGCCCCCGTAGCTCCTCCCAGTTGGCCCGGATTCCACGGCAATTCGATTGAAGGAATATGCCATCCAGGAATAGCTCAGAGCTGAGAGGGGAGCTCTCTTCGAAGAGAAGACCCTCACGGCATGCAAGTCTTTTCGTCCTTCCACCTCGAAAATCTTAGGTAGGAGGGGCGGGTTTGGAGGCGGGGCTCCCTCCTTTGGAGGGTCCATCGACTTTGAGCCACCCTGCCTAGTTCTGGGTGTGAGTGTGGGCGTAGGAGTCGAAGCTCCTTTGGTGATGTCTTTTCGGTGGGAGGAGCTTTAGGAACCCAAGACGGCCTCACGACCACCTTTAGGGGTCTTGTCTCTTGTCAGTCTAACGACTCAGTGGAGTCTTCGCGGCCATTTCGCCTATGAAGAAAGGATCCCGCTGGGGGGAGGCGGGGCTGGATTTAGCTGAGGCTGGGTGTGAACGTCCAGTCGATCCCTTGTATCGCAATAGCTCAATAATACGTTTCAGAAGATCAGATCATAATAATCACCCACTCAATGATTAGAACCCATATAGAGATCGAACAGTAGATCCTCACCGACTGTCACATTGTGTTGGCCAAGGAAGTGGTGCAAA
Source organism: Ceratothoa steindachneri (assembly GCA_963969495.1). Lineage (NCBI taxonomy): Eukaryota > Metazoa > Arthropoda > Malacostraca > Isopoda > Cymothoidae > Ceratothoa > Ceratothoa steindachneri. The sequence goes on along the minus strand of OZ018335.1, from coordinate 17,581,074 downwards.
TCTGCCAATTCATCTCTCAAAGCGATATCGCCGAATGTGAAGAATGCGACGTCTCTTCCAGCGACCGATGCCGCCGCGATTTGAATCAACCCCTGCAAATGAAGAGCCAGGATAACCAATGCCCTCAAAAGGAGCGAGAATAAAAGGTCAAAAGAATCACCTTGATCAATCTATCTCTCACCGAGAGGTCAGTGGCAAAGCATGAATGCCCTGGGGATCTCTACTTATTACCTCTTTGCATCCTTTTATGCCATATCAAGCACCTACCATTTTCATCATCCTGAAATGGCCTTGCATAGTTATGGAAGGTTATGTACTATAGCATCTCGACCATTCAAAGTTAATACCTGGGCAGAAGGCCCCAAGCAGGCCCCCTCACAAACCCTGTTCATGCAAAATGAAGAAGTTGAAATATGAGTCAAATTTTCCTATCTCACACTATGCACAGAATTTAAAATGGTCATTTTAAAATTCTGTATAAATATTAAAGATATATAACCATACCCTACCCTTCGCATATCCATGCCCATTTGGCGCAATTATGCTGTTACCATGGTTAAATATGCCTAAAAAATTTATATTTATCATATTCTATAGGTGCTTTTCTTTAAGAGTAAACTTAAATGAATAGAATTATATAAGGGGGTAAAAAAAAAGTATGTTGATAGGTAGAAAAAAACAAGTGTTATATTCTGTAGCTCATTAATGAAGCTGTTAAAAATATTTGGGAACAATTTTCTTCTCAACAGATTACATTTGAAGGAATCATGCTCAAAGTAGAATAAGTATTTTGAAAAAATTTTATGAGCCCATCTGGCAACTGGCTAGTTGGCGCATAAGTCTCTGTACTCACCAAAGCCTAATACTAGACTATACAAGGTGTCCCAGAAAAAAGTTATTATTGAATATTATGATTGATTTGGATTTTGACAACTCTTGATGATGATGCTTTTTTTTGTACACATTCCGGTGTATGGTTCGACTTGCATATTTTAGATGCATGATCTGGCACAATCCTATGGATGCATTTTGTGGGTGGGTTTTGACACATGTAGATGACCTTTGTCATCCCTTAAATTATGTTATGTTATGAGTCCTGTAAAACAAAACAAATTTACCAACTATTTATCTGTCGATTCTAGGAAATTTCATTAAATTCCCTTTTACGGTATTGATACACTAATGGGTTTAGTGGAGGCTATCAAAATTATGTTTGCGCAAGGAAGTAAAATAATCAAACTTCGAACTTTAAAATTAACAAATATATTTAAATCCATTTTTAACAAAGACTCCTCTTCATATGGGTAATACAAATTCATTTTTTAATTTTCTAAGTATCATTTCCTTCCACATGTCTTCCATTTCTTTCCAAGCACAGTTAAAAACATAACATAACATAATTACACGGATGACAAAAGCCACAAGGGCCTATCAAAGGTCATCCGCCTCCGTCAAAACCCACCCACAAAAAGCACCATCACCAGGGCAAGACAAAATCAAAGTCCCCCACAATATAATATAACGGATGACAAAAGCCACAAGGGCTCATCATAGGTCATCCGAGTCAAACGGCCTCTTTTTCAAGGCACCCAAACTCCCAGGAAAACTACATCCAGAGGATTGCATCCAGAAACAAGGGTATCACCAATCAAGGCTTGTCAAGAACTAAATCATGCAGCTATAGATATATACAAACAATATTAATATATACAAAACTTAGGAACCATCACAACCTTCCCTTCCCATAAACTCATCCAACCTACTCTTAAATACATTTAGATTTGGACTACCTACTACCCTCTGCGGCAATTTGTTCCAGAAGTCTACCACTCTATTGGTGAAAAAATATTTTCTTAAATCCAACCTACACCCTTGCTTTTTAATTTTCAAGTGGTGACCTCTAGTCCGATTTCCATCATCTAACTCAAAAAACTTGCTAACATCCAATTTATCTATCCCGGAAAAAATTTTAAACAGCTCAATCATATCCCCTCTCACACACCTCCTTTCGAACGAGAACATATTTAATACCCTCAGTCTATCTTCATATTCAAGGTGCCTCAGGGAAGGAATAATCTTTGTTGCCCTCCGTTGCACTGACTCAAGAAGGTTAATATCGTGTCTAAAATGTGGGGACCATGCCTGTATACAGTACTCTAGATGTGGCCTAACATAAGAGTTATAGAGTTTAAGAATAACCTCCTTACTTTTGTAACTGACATTTCTCTTAATAAAACCCAGCACTCTATTTGCCCTATTTCTTGCTTCAATACACTGCTTAGAAAACCTTAATGACTTATCTATTACTACTCCTAGATCTTTCTCATCCTCTACTGAGCTCAGCCAATGCCCATCCATTTCATAGTTAAATTCTCTATTATCTTTTCCCATGTTAATAACTTTGCACTTATCAAGGTTGAAAGTCATTTGCCACTTATGTGCCCAGGATAACAATTTATTAAGGTCCCCCTGCACTTTAAAATTATCATCAATATCTTTAACTACAGCTGCTAATTTGGTATCATCCGCAAAAATTGACACTTTATTATTAACTGCCTCCCCAAGATCGTTTATATAGATGACAAATAATAATGGACCGAGAACTGATCCCTGAGGAATCCCACTGATAACATCCCTCCACTCTGACTTTACACCATTTAGCACTACCCTTTGCTTCCTGTCTTTCAGCCACTCAGCTATCCAATTTGAAACACCCCCACATATCCCAATCATTTTTAATTTATGAACTAGTCTCCTGTGTGGTACCTTATCAAATGCTTTACTAAAATCTAAGTAAATTATATCTACATTCTCTCCCTTATCTACTTGATCTGTTACAAACTCCAGAAAGTCTAGTAAGTTAGTCAAACATGATCTACCTGATCTAAACCCATGCTGAGCATCGCTGATTAACCCCTCCCTCTCTAGATGTTGGCAAATCCCTTTTTTAACTATTTTCTCAAGAATTTTACAGACTACAGGAGTTAGGCTAACCAGTCTAAAGTTATTTGGATCCTCTTTACTACCCTTCTTGAAAATGGGGACTACATTCGCTCTCTTCCAATCATCGGGTATTTCTCCATATTCCAATGACCTAGTATATAACTTGTCCAGAGCTATTGAGATACTTTCTACCCCTTCTTTAAGTATCCTAGAATGAATATTATCAGGGCCGGAGGTCTTGGTAGTATCTAAATCACCTATTAGTCCTTTTATCATCCTCCGATCCACACAAATGTTAGTAAACACCTCTTTTCCTGACCTATGAGTACTATACATAGGACTATTTAGTTTCTCTTTTGTAAATACTGATGCAAAATGACCATTTAGTACCTCAACTATTTCCTCATCAGTTTCTCTCACAAACCCTTCATATTTGATAGGTCCTATTTTAACTCTGCCACACTTGTTATTAATTTTATAGTAACTAAAGAACTTTCTAGGATCTTTGTTGCTATCCTGAGCTAATTTAATTTCTGACACCCTTTTGTTCTTCTTTATAATCTTATTTAACTCATTCCTAGCCATTCTATAATCACTTAAATTTTGAATATTATTTTCTACCTGTAATTTTTTATATGCCCTTTTCTTCTCTGAAATTTTTCTAGCTATCTCCTGATTCCACCATAATGGTTTCCTACTTTTGTTCCTAATGGCCTTCATTGGGATACATTGTTCTTGGACTACATTTATTATATGCTTGAAAGTATCCCACATCCCATAAGCATTTTTACCTCTGAATTCTATATCCCAGTCTACCAAATTTAGCAATCTTCGAAGTTTTACATAATCTCCCTTATGAAAATTTGGAACTTTTTCAGCATTCCTAGTTATTTTACCCTTCTCAATTCCCAAGTTAAAACGAACTATCTGATGGTCACTATTTCCCAATGCTTCCCCAACAGTCAATTCTTGAACTAAATGATCACTGTTAGAAAGTACTAAATCTAATATATTGTTTCCCCTCGTTGGCTCATTAACAAATTGATTCAAAAAATTATCCTCAAAGCATTCTATGAACCTGCCACTTGTTCTATCCCTACCTATCATATTTTCCCAGTCCACAGAGTTTAAGTTGAAGTCCCCAGTTGCGCCTTTGATCGCATTTATTGAACAACTTTTTTGATTAACTTGCGATTTTCCTTAAGTCTATTGACTTCACGTGTGATACTATCTCTTAACTGGTTGATGCTTTGTGGTAGAGTATTTTTTTAAAAATTTTATAGAGCCCATCTGGCAACTGCCCACTTGGGCATAAGTCGCCGAAAAACACGACAGCCTAGAACTAGGCTACTTTAAAATAAAATTATGAAAAAATAACAATGATAAATATTGGAAAAACTTAACAATCAGGAAGCAATCTCCGGCAGCGGGAGGAGGTCCCCCTCACCCCGGTGCAGGAGAGTGCAACCTACAAACAAAACAATAACAAACGAAAAAACAGAAAAGAACCTTAAATAAAGGGGAGAAGCCCGGCCTCCCCCCAAAAGTCAACAAGTCCACAAGTCAATGTGCACGAATCCGTCCCGAGTACAAGGGACAGGCGGTAGCGACCCCGCCCATCCCGGTACCGGGACAGGTATCGTGCGTGAAGATCAATCAGACTGGGACATTCAACAAGAATGTGCCGAACAGTCTGGGGGACGACGCAGTCGTTGCAATAGGGCATTGTGGTAGAGTAGAATACACTTTATTCTTTAGATATCTCAATAAGAAATAATCACACGGTGTTAGGTCAGGGGATCTTGAAGGCCATTCAATTGCATGATTTAGCGTGACAATGCAGTTGTCAAACGTTTCTCTTAGTTTTGTTCTTACAACAAGCTGTCTATGAGCTGGTGCGCCGTCCTGAATCCACCAAAGTCTATTGAATTGATTGCTGTAAATCTGGCGGAGTTCCCGGAAGATCCTTTTGTTGATCATGCTCAGGTAGGCAGCACCATTCAAGTTATTCTCGTAAAACAATGGGCCGACAAGATAGCCATTCCCACATATTCCAAACCACAGAGACACTTTCTGCTGACAAATACATGTGTCAAAGATGAATGCTGAGGGGGTGGTTCAGTGGCGCATATTGCCATATTCCATTCATGAAAAAGGCTGCCTCGTCACCAATCACAATGTTTTCCAAGAAACGAGCAAGTTTATGGGGAGGCCATTCGACAAATAGTTTACAAGGAAAATCAGTTTCAAGAAGTTGGTGTCTTGCATGCATCTTATAGGGATGCCATTTTAAGTCATGTGTAATAATGCGGTTAAATGATGACTTTGACCATTGTAATCCATTCTTTCTGAATGATACATGTGGATTTTGAAGAAGTGTCATCTGAACATTTTTGACATTTTCCGTTGTTCTTATGGTTCTCATATGACCCGAATGACCTTTATTTAGATTTAAGGATTTTCCTTCATGTTGGTATTTGTGAACCTTTTTCCAAAGTGTAGGCTTGCTTGGTGGGTGCCGACCTAGAAAACGTTGTTCAAATGAATCTTGTACTTGTTTAATACTGCCAGTCTTAATAAAGTTTGTGACTACAAATACGCGTTGATCTTTTGTTAACTGCATGATTAAAAAGGTTCTATGGAAGTAAACTTTTACACAGAAACGCTTTGATTTGCTTAGTAAGCAATAATGACCAGACCATACCACAGCATGGCTGAAAAACCAATGTAAAATGGCCTAAGCTATGCTTGGAAAATCGCACAAAGACCTAGGCAACCTAGGTTCTCTTGAAAGTGCGCGGTGGCCTAGCCTTCCTAGGCTTCGTTTCATTATTTTACTTCCTTCGCAAACATATTTTTGATAGCCTCCACTAGACCCATTAGTGTATCAATATCATAAAAGGAAATTTAATGAAATTTCCAGAATTGACAGATAAATAGTTGGTAAATAAAACACTTTTGGCAAGACCAAAAATTCTCCAATAGTTTTTGAGTTATGCTAATTCAAAGTATGGTTAACTTTTTTCTGGGACACCCGGTATATAAAACATATATAAATAACAAATAACACTAAAAACCAACAACAAAAAGAAAAAGCAGAAAGGAAGCAAGCTCCGGAGTCAGGGGTAGGCCCACCTTTTCCTGGTGCAGGAACATGCGACCGCAATAAACAGTGCACACAGACTTATGGCCTACACGACTTTTTGGAGGCCAGCCTCCTCCAAAAAGTCGTGCTCTGTGTGCATGTATCTGTCCAGAGTACAAGGGACAAGCAGTAATATGCGCAAATATCACCCGGACGGGGACATTCAACAAAAATGTGCCAAATAATCTAGGGGGACAGTGCAGTCAAGTGCTCCATCAAATGGCAGTGGATCCCGCGAGTGTGTCCAACCTGAAGCCATTGTGGATCAATGGGATGCAACTTTAAGATCCCCTCGACTATCACCCATCTTCTTTGCCAAGCAGCCTGGAGAGCTGTCTGTATACCTGCCATGTAATCAGGGAGTGAGATTTCTTTTTCTATTTTGGAGCTACTGAGGGCGGCTCAGATGCTGGTAAAGGGGAAGGAGAGAGTCTTTTTTCATTATTGGGCATAGTGACCCTATAATTATCACAAGATGAAAATGCTCTCATCATCCCATGCAGTAGCCTGCTTTGCAAGGGGTGAGAAAAACCAGCTGCTGCCATTTGAGGCCACTCCTCCCACCTAGTGTCCTGCCAGCTTATCGGCATGGCAGCTCCACTTTAGGCACTGCATAAAATTGATAGGCAGTGAAAGGAGAAAGAAAGGGTATGTGAGGAAGGTGTGGGTGGGGATGAAGCAGGTCGTTAAAAACCCACCACCCTAGACTGGAGATCAGGGGGGAGGGAACGTTGTCCCCTTCCCACTCAGTCCCAATACGGGATAGTTGGGTGAGAGGAAGCTGGTCAGCGCCTACCCTGTGAAATTAAAGGCCAACCAGAGAAAGTTGTGGGAGAGGTTGTAATGAAAGTGACGAAGTAGAATAAACACACAGGCTGTCAGAAAGAAGAAGCAAATGAATGAATGAATAGTGCCAAAAATAAATGCTGCAAAGGCCAAACGGACTAGCCCACAGCCGAATTCAAGGACAGGTAATTTGCATGAGTGTTCTCAATAAAAATATAGACATCTGGAGAATATACAAAAATATAGCTATGAAATTAAGATCAATAGAATGGAAGTACAGGAATTTAGAACTATCAAGGGGTGTAAAAGGATATAAAAATAAACTATTGAGAACTTGACAAAGGATAAAAACGTAGACTATAGATGGATCAACAATAGATACAAGAACAGAGAAAATAGAATCATGAAACAATATATTAAATTTTGGCTAAAAGATTAGATTCTTCTAATAATTTAAAAATTCTATTCACACTAAAAGAGACACGAGTCTCAGACAAGATGCCCCGCAGAAAGAAGTAGTTAAGCTGGGGCAGGAAGGCAAATCACCGCAACCCTTATGTGGTGTTCAGTGAGAGGAAGCTGGTCAGTGTCTACACTGTGAAATTAGAGACGACAGACCAGAGAAAGTGTGGGAGAGGTTGTATGAAAAGTGAGCAAAAATCATCCTTTTTAAAAAAATTTACGAGCCTATCTGGCGACTGCCTACTTGAGAATAAGTTGCCGTACTCACTACAGCCTACGACTAGGCTATATTAAAACAAATAACAAGGGTAAAATGATCATAGGTTAAAAACAAAAAAAGGTAACAAGAAGGAAGTGCGCTCCAAAGTTGGTGGGTAGGACCGCCTCCTACCGGCACACGTGCATATAATCCACAACAAAAAGTCAAATAAAGAGAAGGAGACGGACTCCTCCAAAAAGTCGTAAGGTCCAACAGTCAGTGTGCTCGAATCCATTCCGAGTACAATGGACAAGCGGTGGCGAGCCCTCTCGTACTAGGGCAGATAATGTGCGCGAAAATCACCCAGCCTGGGACATTCAACAAGAATGTGCCGAACAGTCTGGGGGATAACGCAGTGATCGTAATAAAGTAGAGGGGAGCACGACGTCAAATGGCGGTGCGTCCCGCGAGTGTGCCCAATTCGGAAACGACGGAAAGCAACCTGAAGCAGTCGCGGCATTGGGGGGTAGGTCCATGGGGACAGTCGCGGCGCAAAGGCACGCAACTTTAAATTCCCCTCAACAGTCTCCCATCTTCTTTGCCAAGCCGACGGGAGGGCAGCCCGTATGCTGCCATGTAATCAGTGCAAGGAAGAGCGAAACGCTGATCTGGTCGCCCAGTCGTCGCAGTCTGTTTGGCCCCCTCATTCCCAGCAATTCCTACTTGTCAATGAACCCAGCAGAACATAATCTCAACATGCGACGGGCTTGCCAAAACTGTGGCACCGTGGATAATGCGAACAAGGGAATGCGGAGATTCCAATGCACCAAATGCACTCACGACGCTTTGTGAGTTGCTATAAATCACAATCCAGTCTCCGAACTGGGCACGTCGTGTTATTTCAGCCGTGAAGACAGACGCAGCGCCTGGCAGAGCCCCGCTGACTTCAAACAGAGGGGTTACGGCGTGGAAGCCGACCCCCTCTTGGGACTTGGAGCAATCCGTATACACTAGGACGGTTCCAGCGTGACACGAGGTGTGCTCCAAAAAGGTCGAACGCAATACTCCCGGCACCGTACAAGCTTTGGGAGCAGAGGCGTGGCGACAAATAGCCCAATGTGGTACCCTCCAGGGTGGCGTCCTGGGCAGAACCAGGGGCGCCACCGGCCCCAGAGCTATATCTAGCTCTCGAAGGAGTTTCCTAGCCCTAAACCCAAATGGCTTAGGGTATGACTAGCGTCTCTCAGCGGCATAGTCACCGTCGAGATCAGCTGTGGATGCAGTGAAAGCTGTTGGCGACTGAGGGAGACGCCGGGCTCGCGCGTACAGCGAGTGATGCACTGCACGCGGCGCAGAGCGAGTGGCATCTCCCCAGCATCGACCAACAGGCTCTCAATGGGAAAATTGCGGAAGGCACCGGTCGTAAGGGGAAGGCCGGTGTGGTGGATCGAATCCACCTTCCCCAATAAACGCTCGGCTGCGGATGCAGCCCTATCAGCGCCACAAGCGCTGAACGTCACGGAACAGAGAATATCTATGGCGCGGGGACAAGAGACCCTAAGGCTGCGAATATGAGCCTCCCAGGTGAGGCGTCGATCGAATACAAGACCAAGGAAACGGTGCGACTTAACCACATCCAGGCGCACCCCATTAAGAAAGAAATCTGGGTTGGGGTGGAGCCGTGGATGGCGGCGGAAGTGCACCACCTTAGTCTTGGCCAAAAAAAACCGAAACATGTGCGCTTCGGCATAGCGAGAGACGCGGTTCAATGCATGTTGGAGTCGACGCTCCAGATTGGCATCTGGGCCGCGCCAAAAGAGACTGGGAGGCGTCCCCTCGCCCCCATCGTGTGGAGAGTCTCCATGATACCGTATCGCCATGCGGTATCAGTGGCGTCGTGTTGTCTACGAAAGAAAGCCTCGCAGACGGCATTTTCCAGTCGGAGCAGAGCATCCGACGTGGAGCGCAACTTGCGGAAGCCGCACTGTGGAGAAGACAGATGGCCTCAGCTGTCCAGGAAAAAGGCTAGTTTAACATTTACCAATTTCTCCATCAACTTGCACACGCAAGAGGTTAGAGAGATTGGGCGGAAACCGGTCCGAGTAGAGTGATCTCTCCCCGGCTTGCGAAAGGCGAGCACAGTAGCGATTCGCCAGGAATCTGGGAGAAGACACTCCACCCAGATCCTGTTGAACAAATCTAACAGAAAGGCCATGCCTCGCTCACCCAGGTGTCGAAGCATGGCGCACGGGACATCGTCCGGACCATAGCCGGTGTCCGCGCACGAAGCGAGAGTGGAGCGCAACTCACTCACAGTAAACTTGTCATTGAAGGGTTCTCCGCCTCTGGAGGTAAAGTCCAGTCGGCGGCCTTCGGCAACATGACCACGTGCATTGAATGCTGGCGGAGCAGCATCCTGGCTAGAGAATGCGGAAAAAGCGGTCGCGAAGGATTCCGCGATTGCAGTCCCATTCTCCTGGAGAACAGCAGGGGGGTCCTGCGAGAACTTGCCCCGAATCCTTTTGACTCGCTTCCACACCTCTGCTAAAGGGGTCTTCCCGTTAAGTGAAGACACGTATGCCCACCAAGAAGAGCGGCGGGCGTGCTTCGAAATATACCGGAACCTAGCCCTAGCCCGACGAAATTCAGCGACAGTGAAATCGTTCGAGCGGCGCTTATAGCGCATGTAGGCATAACGCTTCTGTTTGAGGGCCGTCTCACACTCTGCCGACCACCATGGCAGTGGTCGGCGTGCAAAACGGCCAGACTTTCTAGGAATAGTAGTCAGGCCCAAGGCGATGAGGTTGTCGAAGAAGAACTCAACGGCCTCATCTACCGACCTAAACTCCTCAACTGAGATAGAGAATTCAGTCATTTCCTGAAATGCAGGCCACCGCGGCCGCGCCAAACACCCCTGAGGTGGGCTCTCAGGCGGCAGTTGCCCTGAAAATGATAATTGAATGGGAAAGTGATCACTACCATGGAGGTCATCGACCACCCCCCAATCAAAATCAGGCTGTGCATCCAAAGAGCACAAAGATAGGTCAAAGCAAGAAAATGAAGCGGTTCTCGGACAATGATGGGTAAACTCATCCACGTTTAGGACACCGATCTCAAGGTCTTCGATCAGATCGGCAAGGACTTGTCCCCTGGATTTATTGAGTAATCTCCCCAGAGAGATTACTCGGCAACCGTGCCACGATGCGGCGGAAGGCCCCCGCGTCGAAGTCAGCTGACGGTGGAATGTACACGGAAATAACAGTATACCTCCTATCAAAGTGCTCCTGCACAGTTACTGCCTGAAAGGAGGTATCTAAAGACAAGAGAAGAGCATAAACATCATGCCGGGTGTAAATCTCATATCCTCCCGCCCGGCCCCCATCCCGTGGTGGTGGGGTCGCAAAACCCTTATACCCCGTGAGGGTCGGCAGGGGGCATGCGCCCAACATGGTCTCCTGCAAAAAGATAGCTAACGGGGAACGAGAGGAGACGAGCTTCCACAGCTCATCCCAGTTGGCCCGGAGTCCGCGGCAATTCCATTGAAGGAATATTCCCTCCAGGCCTAGCTCAGAGGAGATGCGGGGGCCCTCTTCGAAAAGAAGACCCTTACGGGAATGGCCGTACGCTTCCTGGAGGCAGAACTCCGGGCGCTGATGACCGGACAATGCGCTGAAGGCGCTGTCGCCTTCGAGGACTTATCAGAGGAGGTTGGGCTGGCCATGCAAGTCTTTTCCTCTCTCCGTCTCGAAACCTTAGGCGGGAGGGGGACCCTATTTTCGAGGATCCACCGTCTCCGAGCAACCCAGCCCTCTACTGGGCGTGGGCGAAGCAGCCGAAGCTCCTTTGTTGTTGTCCTCCTTTCGGGGGGGAGCTTTAGGAACCCCGGAAGATGGCCTGGCGATCAACTTCAGGGGTGTTGCCTCCTGTGAGTCTAACGACTCGGTGGAGGCGCGTGGCCGTTTCGCCTTACAGGAAACGGTCACGCTGGGGGAAGGCAGGGGAAGCCCTGGTTTTAGCCGGGGCTGGGTGTGGATCCTTTGTGCCGCCAGCTTTACCAGGGGAGAGCCTGGGGTGGGTAGAAACCACAGAAGGGTTGCGAATGGGCGCGGAAACGACCGTACTCGTAGGCCTGGAGGGGTCAGGAGCAGAGGGTGTCTTTTTCAACATTGAAGCATAGGACGTCCCGGGTAGCGCCGGGCGCGCCAGGACCAAGTCCTTAGCCTCGCAAAATGAGAGACGATCCTGAGGCTGAATGGCCAGGATTTCCTTCTCAAGGAGATATGCACCACATTGCTTCGAAGAAGCGGGGTGCAGCTCTCAGTAATTAACACACTTAGCCACACACGATTTGGACTTATCATGTGTGGCCTTGGAACAACTTACACAGGTTTCGGGTAACCCCGACTTTGCACGTCGACAGGAGCGATTAGTATGGCCGAAGCGGTGGCAATATTAGCACCTCCGCGGCAGTGGCACGAATGCCTACACGCGGTAGCGATACAAACCGGCACGCACCGACCCAGGGAGCTTGTCACAGTCGAACGTGACGAAGAGTGTAGTGGTCGACCTCGAGGCCTCTCCCTGTTTTCTCATCACATCTTCGACCTTGACCGCCCCATTGTAGGCCAGCTCTAAGGAGATGTCCCCTATGGAGTAGTTTAAGAGTTCTCTCAAATAAACTACTCTTTTCTCGAAGTTCATGGTAGAGTGCGGCGTCACACTCACAGGCGTGCCATCAAGTGTACGAAGGGCACTAATCATGGCCTCCTCGGAGGGATTCGACGCATTCGCCAAAAGGCTCCCGTCCGAGAAACGGGTCACCCTCGGCTCTCTACCAATCACACTAGCTCTCCTCTGGTGGATCATGTTGCCCTTAGCCAACATGCTGTTATCAGTGGATCGAATACCCACGAAGCGTTTGAAGCCAGCGGGCTCGAAAACGCCGGGTAGTCTATGAATGAGAGGCCCCGATGTAATCGAGGCTCCGCTCCATGCACTCGCACTTTTGTTCTTAGTCAGCGGCTCGCACCCGGGGAGCAGAGGGGCCGGATATGCCGATCTTGGCTTGGTCACTTACCGAAGTGGCAACAGACCCATCCATCCTCACAGCCCCTCTGGATGGAGAGGAGCCCCGAGTCTTTTCCTTGTTTTTTTTTTCTTTTTAGGAGAGGGGGGTGGGGAATGACCCCGCTTCTCCCCTAAGCTTGCCTGAGCCCCCAGGCTGGATGGACCGGCCTCAGCAAGGTCCTTCTCTGAGATGGAGAAGGTCCTGGCGGTCGCATGGGCACCAGCCGGAGGAGGAGATCCCTCTTTGACCAACTTGATATTCATTATAATTTAAAATGCTACTTTGATTTGGCTGTGTAGTATTGTCTATTTGTGTGAATAATCCATTTGCATCTATCTCTCTTTATTCAACTAAAAAGTGGAATATTTTTGAGTAGGATTGTTAAAGATGAAAAGTGGGTGTATACAATAATATTAAATGTTCTAGACAATGAATTATTCCTAAGGAGCAAAAAGGCTCTCTCATTAAGACAAGGCATAATCTTATATGACAAGAAATACCATACAAAAGCTTAGCAATTTTGCACTAAACTTTTTATCTAAAGATAGAGCAACAAAGTAGATACCAAATTAATGTTTTTAATCATATTTCTAACTTATACAATTGTGATACTTTTAGAACAAGAAATGGCACATATGACAATTTTAGGAATATCACAAAATTCATTTTCTTACACACAAGGCAGACAAATTGCCTTATTCATGATACAAATTTGAGATTATCAATTTTTCACAAGTCTAATAAATCAAGAAATAAAAACATTACATAATGACATTTACAGTATTTGAGAATTTGTTTATTGAAGTTGTTAAAGCGGAGTCTGTTGAACTACATAGTTTGAAGGAGATAGTCACTTTGCTTAGGATCTATTATGACATTTGCAGTCACTCATCTTGACATCACAGTCACCAATCAATGTTATTAACTGCTTTCAGATTCTTAACATAGTCCAATGCTTTTCTGTACTCTCTATTCTCTGACCAGGATGTGACAGGATCCAGAAGCCACTTGGATCCAATGTTCAGTGTATTCAGCAGGAAATGTGATTCTAGGCCAATGACATCATCCAGGGTGGCCTTAGCTATGATTCTGTGCACAGAGGCTTTCCTGTTCATAAGCTGTTTGACTTCTCAGTGGCATGCAACTGGACAGCAATGTTGTGCTTCATTGTGTCACTCAATCTGCTGCTGAATATGGCAAATGGTATGACTTACTGAATCAGGAACCATTTGTGTTTTTTATCATATGTACTGCATTAGCAAGCTCTGGGGCAGTTTTCTTGTACTGCAACATGCCCTGGATTAGACCATTCTGATGGGCATCTGCAGTATATTAAAATTATCCATACAGGAGTGTAGAATGGTGCAAAGAAGGTCTTGAGTCTTTTCAGCTTTGATACAGTGTATTCATTGTACTCATTTATCTGCAAACATCAGCATTTTCGGGCCATCCATCTTAAGAAGGTAAGAGAAAAGCCCCCCTCTACCTGTCAGAGTAGTATTGTCATTTAGTTCCTTGTCTGGCTCAACACCAAGATCAGGCAGGATTAAGAGAGAGGGACATAGTCAGAAATGCTGATGAAGAACTTAAAAGCTTTGAAAAGACTGGCAACACACAGTAATTTCCTAAGCTTGTGACCACTGAAAAGAAAGAAAGCTGGATTTGTGGGTGTCCAGCTACTCCTGCTTATCTTGCCTCAGGTTTTCACACTTTTCAGGAGTCAGCCTTGGCTGCATTAAAGAATGGTATTTGCAACCTAGGACAGTGACACACGCTGACCAGAAGTTACCTAGTGGAGGTCGTTCACCAAAGGTCACAGCTCCCAACTGGTCAACCAAAGAGGCAGGGCGCCAGGGTGGGTATCCTTACTGCGACAGCCAGGATCTGAAGATCTGTTGTGGAGACCCAGAGATGGGATACTAAGACATTTAGTTGGCCTGGCAGCCAACAATGTAGTAAAAAATACCCGCACAAGCTGTACAACCTTATGCACCCGAGAATGGCCACAGGAGTAAAACCGATAAACCGATATTCCCATTATTCGTGCCGCAAAACCCAGGTGCCCTCAAGGCCTAGTCTCTTCCAACCTGCAGGCGTTAAAGGGCATTGTTTATAGAGGTTCCAAAGCCAATCTTCTGACACAGCATGAGGTAGCTGGTCAGGTCCTTAAGCCTAGACAGAGGGTTAAGGGGAGAGTTGAGAGAGAGGAAGCGCACCAAAAACTTCAACAGGATCCGTCAAGGAGTTCAATTCAGCCTAGTGGCAGGGTGTTCCTAATTTGCACTCTGTCTGGGTGAGAATAGTTCTTCCTGGAACCAAGTGCAACTAGACAAAAAGGTTGAGGGGATAGTCGAAGAGTAAAAAGAATAATTAAAAAAAGTAGTGCTGAGAGGGAGGGAGGAGGGGGAAGTGCACCAACAACTTTCCCAGGCCCCATTAGAGAGTTTATGTCAAGCCAATAACAGGACTTTCCTAATTTGCACTCTGTCGGGGAGGATGTGCAGCTCCTTCAGGTATTAAGTGCAACAGTCTACACAGGGTACCCATCTGTGCGGTCATCATTTGAAAGTACATGATATAATATATTGGTACCCCTGGTTGGCTTATTAACAAATTGAATCAAAAAATTATCCTCAAAGCATTCTATAAACTTACAACTTGCTCTATCCCTTCCTATCATATTTTCCCAGTCCACAGAATTTAAATTAAATTCACTAAGAATAACTGTATCTACTTCACATCCTTTCTTTATTTCCCTGATCATTAGCTCATCAGTCTGTCCGGGTGGCCTATAAAAGGCTCCCAAGTGTATTATCCTATTTTTACTGACCCTAATATCTATCAAAAGTGACTCAACTTCTTCCTGTTTTATCAAATTATTTAGATTTGAAGCAACGATATTTCTTCTATTTTGACTAACGTACCTATCATAAACCTGTAGATCAAATTCACTCATGTGATTAAATTTAATTCCCCTAACCCATGATTCTTTTACACATACAATGTCGATATCTTCATTAATAATAATTAAATAACTCATCCTTCTTATTTTTAAGAATAAAAGCATTGGTATAGAAATAACTCAACCCTCCTCCCTGAAGCGCCTCTATTAGCCTGAATACCTTCATCTCTATCACCTCCACATCTATTCTCTTTCTCTACCCCAGCCTTCTACCTTATGTACAATTTTGTCCTCTTAAACTTCTCTGACCACTATCATTGCTTAGTTTGCTGCCTATAAATATCTAATAACTCAATCATACTCCCTCCGCAACACATTTATGCTATCCATACTTAAATGCAGTCCATCCATCGCATACAATTCTTTTTTACCACAAAACCTATCCCATATATCAGAAGCACACCTGTCACAACACTTTTCATCTGACATTCTATTACTATTTCAAATAATCTCGTACCTCTCACATACTTTACACACAGCCACTCTCTTAATATCATTCTCTCATACATGTGTAATCACAAATGCATCACTTGCACAGCCAGACACCAGCCCCTCATACTTGTCACTCAGATTACTTACTCCAGCATCTGGTGCAAGCAAACCATCAGACCCATTCCATCTACCTACACTCAACTTCTTAAATAAATATCTAACATAAGAATCACCTATCACAAGCATTTCAGTCAGACTCCTATTTTTAATTCCCCTCTGTGTTTTATTTAAATTAACAGTCACTCTACATCCTAACTTCCAATGAAATCAGTTGTATCCCTTCTAAGTGCTTTCTCTCTCATGACATTGAATCTATTAGCTAAGCTGAGGTTTTGTATCCCTTTGCCTCACAAATGTAACCTGTCCTGCGTATCCATATTATCTACATTCACCCATAATTCGCCTCATTTACTCCAGACCCTATATTAGCATACCACTTCTAACTACTTTCAAATGAATATCTGCCTCCTTTGCCCTACTTCTAGCTTAAACATACAGGTGGGCTAACCCCAAATGTTTTAAAACAATCCTTACTTACAATCAACATATCTACCTGGCCTACATCACTATCTACCCTATTCCCCGACCTAGGCCTAGCACTAAATTCTCTCCTGAGCTCAGAAACTAGCCTCGCCATCGTACTATGGTAGTTTTTATTGTTGTTTTTTCCGCCTCAACTCACCTGTGTCCACTCTAATGAACACCTTTTATTTCAGGTTCCGGAGAAGGAGGGAGGACAAGCTGCCGGCAAGCAGTGTCGTGGCCCCCGTCTTTCGCCATGACTGATTCTTTCCCTCCCACAAGTCATGAATGAAAATTTTTAGGACCAAAAAGTGTATTTATAAAGTTTTTTTAAATTTCTGAGCGAGTACACTAACGCAAGAGAAGCTGGATGCAAAGCCAGGTGTGTATTAGTGGGAATATTATGTATGCGTGTGTGTGGTATATATGTGTATAAGGGAGGGGGGGATACGTAACAGCAGCAAGCAGGGGCTAATTTCTTTTTTCCTTTTCCAGCTCCTAAGGTACCACCGATTGCTCTCATTTGGAGTGAGGAAGGAGACGGGGAGTGCGGGACCGAGAGACCCATGTAGGGCACGGTTTTGGAGTCTAACAGCCATCCTTCCCCCTGGTCCATCGTTAGTGAGAACGAGTATGACACAGATCGAGTCAGACCTCAGTGCCTTTTATCCCCCTCCCCCACTCCACGAGAGTGAGGGTTCTGGTTTGTTAACGTGCGAAAAAGAGACTGCTCCACTGCCCCAGGGTAACTGAGACTGTGTAGAAACTATGAGCCGGCTCAATTAAGGGTTTTAGTGCTGACTGAGCGATAATTGGAGAGGGAGAGCACCCAATTGGTGCTTTGCGTAAAGCAAGTTTTAGTGTTATGTAAATAGACATATTCAAAGAAACCGTAATTGAATTTATTCTTTGTATATTGTATTATTTATTTTTTTGCCAATATTTACTCTGTTGTATGTTTTCCATTTATTACTTTTGCTGGGTATTGTATATTGGTATAGGTGGTTTCCATATTTATTCACAGGTGATAAGATTTAGTGGTGCTTGTATATGTATATATATATATATATATATTAAATTGAAAAAATAAAGATATCCGCATTTCCTTAGCATCCTTCCGATCTAACACGCGTCTTACAAGTGAGTGAACAGACCCTTGTGGAGGGTGGTTTCCAGCCGGAACTGTCCAAGACAGTACATATCTCTAAATCAACAATGCACTCATGCAATCCACATGCAACATGTATTCCCCTCTGCAATCACACCACAAACATTGCAAACAAACATTCATGTTTACTGCCATTCCAAACTCTACACCAGCCACCTTTTCCTCAGGCAGCAGCTCTATGCACTCAGCCATTTTGTACTAAAACAACTGTAAATAGAAAAACTAATTCCAAGCAAGAAAACAGACCTTAAATCCTAATTTAAATCCTTAATTCATAATTCCAATTAAAATTAATGATACAGGTATATTCTGTTGCAACCAGACACAGTTCAATCCTTATTCACAACATGCTAAGCAAAAGCAAAGTTGACACAAAACCCTGTGAGAAGGTCTCCCAGCTCCACATACTTTACAAAAAGCAGTTACATCCAGTACATATGAATTTAATGTAAAGACCTACCTTGAGTCTAGAGTCTCCTTGAAATGCCCCACAGCCCCAGTTTCCAGTTGCCAGGGCAATGTGTTCACCTTTGCTGCCATCCAGAGGCTTGAAACCAACATAAGCCTGAAATATATCAACACTATTAGAAAAAGATACATGTATTCTATACTTTTCAACCAGTAATTCAAAGCACCAGTCTTCAAATTCTTAAAAGAAAGACTTTAATGCACGAGTTGAAACATCGGGAGTTAAATTCAAAGTGAAAGAGACTTTTTCTCTCTTATCTCATATGGCAACTGGTGACAACAAGAGGGAGTGGGGGGGATCATCTTAAAGAGATTACAAAAAAAAAATTTAATAAAAAGGAGGACCAGCTCAAAAAATTCAAAGTCCATCAAGGGACACAGAAACACAGCCAAAGATTGTGGGAGAAGCGGTAGTGACCAAACTAATATTGCTACTAGGACAAGTACCACAAACAAAGCTCCCATGAATATATAGTGCCGAAAATAAATGCTGCAAAGACCAAACGGACTAGCCCGCAGCCGAATTCAAGGACGGGTAATTTGCATGAGTGTTCTCAATAAAAAATATAGACATCTGGAGAATATACAAAAATATAGCTATGAGATTAAGATCAATAGGATGGAAGTACAGGAATCTAAAACCATCAAGGCGTGTAAAAGGATATAAAAAATAAACTATTGAGAACTCGACAAAGATAAAAACATAGACTATAGATCGATCAACAATAGATATAAGAACAGAGATAGAGAAGATAAAATCATGAAACAATATACTAAATTTTGGCTAAAAGATTAGATTCTTCTAAAAGTTTAAAAATTCTATTCACACTAAAAGAGACATGAGTCTCAGACAAGATGCCCCGAGAAGCTGTTGGGGGGCCATCTGCTCAGTAATGAAAGGGAAGACCCTACTCCCAAGATTTCTCAAAAGGGAACACTCAGCAAAGATGTGAAGGATGGACAGCTGCACCCCGCACAGGATGCACAAAGGTGGGGGCTGCCCATTCATTAAGTGCCTATGAGTGAGGCGGCAATGGCCTATCCTCAGTCGGCACAAAATAACGTCGTCTATGTGGTCTCATGGTACGTGGCCATGGGAGGACTGAAGGTTTTATGGAATGGATCTTGGTGGGAGGAAGCTCATCCCACATCTTCTGCTATAAGCCGACTACATATTCGGTGATGAGGGGATAGACATCACGAAGTGGGACTGGGGCTGATGGAGGTGTCCCCAATGATGCCGCCTCCTTGGCCGCAGCATCCGCCCTTTCATTACCTGGGATGCCCACGTGACTGGGCACCCAGCAAAAAGAAATCTTGTGAATAGGAGAAAGATAAAAAAGCCACCGCTGGATCTTGAAAACCAGCGGATGGTTAGGACCAAAAGCACCCAGTGCCTCCAGAGAACTAAGGAAGTCAGAGAAAATCGTAAGACAACCAGATGGCATAGGAGCAATAACAAAGAGTGCAGCAAGAATGGCAACAAGTTTTGCTGTGAAAACAGAAGCTGCACTTGGTAGGCGAACCAATGCGGTCTGAGATGGGAAGACAGCAGCAGCTCCAACTCCGTCCGATGACTTTGACCCGTCGGTGAACACAAAGGTGCTAGGCTGATGGTAGGAGGAGTGTTGATCATACATGGTTCTCAAGGCTACAGACAAGAACTGATCCTTGGGCCTACCAGTAAGCCCCTTGCGTACCACTACAGGTGGTATGAGCCATGGTGAAATCTTTGGTAATGAAAACGGAATAACAGAAAACTCCCTTAGACGTCATGTGTGCTCGGCCATGTGCAGAGCAAAAGGGCGAGCCGGGGATGGAAATCTATCATATAAGGCCACTGTTCGCAAATTGAACGTGCACTCATATATTGGCGACCATGGTAATTGCTCAAGTCTAAAAGGATATTTGAGGTTAGACTTGAGCCTGTGAAAAGGAAGAGGAAGAGCCCCGTTCTCTGCATAGAGACTAACACGGGGGAGGACTTGAAGGCTCCAGAAGCCTTACATTTGGTACCAGAAAGAACTACACATCCTCCAGGCTCTATGGGCTCTGATAGGGCATTTCCAACTTTTACACGTAGTGTGCGCCACATGAGGAATTGCTCGACAAACTTGGGAAGAAAGCCCTGCAGGCCCCAATCATGGAGTTGCTTGTGGATACCACGCCTCCAAGTGGTATCATATGCTTTCTCAATATCAAAGAAAACAGCAACAGAATGCTGCCTCTTTGAAAAAGCATCTCTTATATAAGACTCCATTCTAACAAGCAGGTCGATGGTACTCTGTTTTTTCTGAACCCTGATTGAGAGGGAGATAAGATGGTTCGTCTCCAAAATCCAAAAACCAGACGAGTCTTGTATTTATCATCCTCTCAAACTATTTACATCGACAACTAGTAAGGGCAATGGGGCAGTAATGGGTGGGTTCCATCCCATCCTTTCCTGGTTTTCGGAAAAGTAAAACCACAGCCTCCCTCCACATAGAAGGGAAGCAGCCCCTAATCCAGATGAAGTTATAGATGTCCAGCAAATGTGAGAGGAGGGATGGATGCATATTCCTAATCATATCATAGGAAATGCCATCCGATCCGGGTGCAGTGGATCCACAGTGCTTCAGTGCATTATGGAGCTCATGGATAGAAAAGAGCAAGTTATAAGGCTCATTATCCATGTTAGGCTCCATAAAGTTGATAGGATGATGCTCCTGTTCGAGCCTAAAGCGCTGGAATTGGATGGAATAGTTGTCTGGGCTTGAAATATTAGCAAACGATCCGGCCAAAACATCGGAAATATTGGACAAGTCTCCCAACAATTCTCCAGCCTGAACAATGTTGGAGCTGTAAAGCCATTGGATTTCCCCAATAGCTTTTTAACTCTCTTCCAGATTTTGTTTACAGGGGTCTGCCAACATATCGATGCGATGTAACCATCCAACGAGGTCTTTCGAGCTCGTCGAAGGCTGCGTTGCCGTGCTGCCCTTGCTCGGTTACGAGCAAGTTTCTTTACCATCGTGTCCACGAGCAGTTGAGCCGGAAAGCGGGGAGGGGGAGGTCCAGAGAATGGTTCTGAATGGGCACGGAAGAGACCGTGTTCGTACGCCTGGAGGGGCTAGGGACAGACGATAACTTTTTTTTAGGATTGGAGTATAAGAGGTCCTATGCAGCGCTCAGCGTGCCAGGACCAAATCCTTAGTCTCGCGAAATGAGAAACGATTCGCTGCCTGAACGGCTAAGATTTCTTCCTCAAGGAGATACGTGCCACATTTCCTCGAGGGAACAGGATGGTGCTCTCCACAATTGACCCACTTGGCCATACACGATAAGGACTTATCGTTTACGGTTTGGGAGTAACTTACACAGAATTAGGGTAAACCTGACTTTCTATGTCTACAGGAATAATTGGTATGGCCGAAGTGGTGGCAGTAGGAGCACCTCCGCAGTTTGAGGACGAGCTAGAACAGGGGCGGACTCAGGTTCGGGGTCTGGCACCGGGCCAAAGTTCGCCCCCAATGGAAGACTCTGCCATCTGGAGCAGGGTCACCTCCGGGACCATCTCCATCTCAGGAAGGAACTTCAACTGGCCATTTCCCCCACAAGGTGTCAGGTATCCCAACCAGGGACTCAAATGAACGTCAATGGGTCCTGCATGCTTGCTGACTTGCATTGTGAAGAGAAAGGGAGAGGGCATACTGGCTCCCATTGACGTTAGCAACCTAGGATTGAAGTGGTGTCTTGGTAATGTCCAGGAAACGACAACGCCTCTTAGCCCTCGACATAAGTTGAGGTGATTCACCTGCCCGAAGAAGGGGGGTGGGAGCAAGAACCGAGGCAGAACATCCTTTGCCTCGCTGTGTTCTTAGTGGGCCCCTGAGAAAGCAAAGCAACCCATCTCGGGTAGACAAACGGTTGAGGGGATAGCTGTAGAAAAAAGTAGCGCCGAGAAGGAGCGGAAAGGAAGAACACCAACAACTTTCCCAGGCCCTATCAGTTCAAGTCAACCTGATAACAGGCTTCCCTAATTTGCACTCGGGCCTGGAGGATGTGTAGTTCCTTCGGGTACCAAATGTAACAGGACTCACAGGGTACCTGTGAGGCCGCAGCTCCCAACTGAGCAGCCAGATTTCCTTAGTAGATCGTACTAATTGCAACAGGATGGCCAGGTTCTGAAGATCTCCTGTGGCAAACCCAGGACTTTTAGTTGGCCTGGCAGCCCAAAGGGCAGTAAAGCATGTCTTCTATAAACAGTATAGCTTATGTACTCGAGAATGGTCGCAGTGTGTGCAGAGAAGGGGTTAATAAAGAAAACCTATCTTTCCATTAATCATGTTCCAAATGCCGTGACAGGGGTTCCCAAATTTCACTCACGCAGGGAAAACCTCACCTTCAGAAGATTTGTTTTAATTACATTTTCTCATTATTGGGCAGAGAGAACTTTTTTTTATAGATGGGGTGCCGGTTGAAATAGCATGGCATCAATCGAGGCCACCTCTCCCACTCAGTAGCCAACATTTTGTGGCATTGAGAGCAACCAAGGATTGGGTGTAAAAGTATAGCTGGCTAAAAGGAACGATGGGAGTGTAGAAGGAGGAAAAGGATGGGAAGAATGCAGGTAGGTAAAAAAATAAGTGATGGGGACAACTCCAAGTCTCAACCAGGGCTTTAATGGACTAAAAATGGTCGGTGACCAGTCTGAAAAATTAGTTGCTGTACTTAAAAGAGATAAGTGAGAAGGGGCTTGTGATAAAATAGCAAAAGAAAGAAAGAAAAAGGAATATGTGTATGAGATTATAGCTTTACTGAGCTGTTATAATTTTATATACCTAGGTTGAGTTTTAAGCTCAATACTAATGTTTTGTTCTATTTTCTTATAGGTAATCTTCAGCTTATAAATTTCAAAATGTAAAAGTATAAAGATCATAAATTTACCATGAATAAAAAGGAGATCCTGAAGTTCCTCAACTAATTTAAAGAACTTCAAAAAGAAGCTTTTGTATTTGTAGAAGGAATTAGAAATAATAGTTTCCTTCTATATACTATGTTTTATTTTGTCAATGGTAACTTAAAATTTACTTATTTGTTTCAATGCATTAAACCAGACTGAAGCCTTTCATTATTCCCAATAGTTTAATTTACTAAAACAAACACCAATTAGTTTCAGGAATACTAAGGGCACACCGCTACAGATGTCATGTGTAGCAGTCTACATGAGACCGCCCCTTGCAGCCTGCCAAATGTCAAGGGAGGTCTGGATTAAAAAAACATCAATATCAACCAGAGCTTAGAGTAAATGCCCGACTGAAGGGAGATAATCAATTTTTACATGTCTGGCAGAACAAAAATGCATCATTTGGTTTTCAAAATAGAATTTGAGCTTAGGAAAAATTCAAATCCAAGTCATCAAGAGTACTGTTACTGGAAGCAAATCCTAATTACTAAATAATTGCACCACCCATCCCTGAGGATGAGGTATCTTGAATGGATACTGAAATTCACTTAAAGTCTGGAATGACACTCGCTTTGTTGGTGGTAGGTGCAAGGAGAATGATAGTACTACAATTTGCTAGCAACCAGCAAGCTTGGGAACCCTTCAGGGCCTAAAGATTGAGCCACCCATTCTACATCACGGAGGAGGGTAGATATATAAAGCCCTGAGTTGGGTTCAATATGATGAGTGATGCGTTATATGCGTGAAGGAATGAAAGAGACAGCAGAGTTGTGATTGGTTGTATGATGCTGAATGTAGATGGAGTCACCTGCATACATACATCAAGCTCAGTGCACCGCTAATTGGTGATTATGTCCCAATGAAAAAAAAAGGTTTTGTGCCACCACTCTCGCTGGGAATTGAACACAAGACCTTGGCATGAAAATCCCATGCCTTATCCAGTAGGAGACAAGAGCCCCGGGGCTTTGCTACACAAAAAGTTTAAATTCAAACCAATAGGTGTAGAGATGGCTGAGTCATTCTTCAGTAGCGGCATTTGTTTACATAGCACAAATGGACACATCATTCACTCATTGACAGGAAATGGTTAATATACAATTCAATACTTTGCGTGAAGACAGAACAACGAACCTTTAGCAGTTCCCTTGTGATGAAAGCGGCTTCATACTGGCGATGTGGCTTGTTCCCAAAGCGAAAAGCATCCACAGCCAAAACTTGACAAAGCCGTCTTCCGCAGGGGTCTTGAGGGGTCTGGTCTGAGTGAGGACCATCCCACTTAAAGCTGGATGAATAACCTCGGCCTTTGCTAAATTGCTCCACACCTTTGAAGAAAAAGTGACAACGGACTATTGAGAGTTCAATTCTTTCTCCTCAATCCTATAGCAGTGACATAATCTACCATACATTCCATGGGTATGATGGTAATAATGATTACGATCTCAATTATAAATCTCAGGGCTTCCCAAGTCAAAGTGTCCTTTCATAGCTAAAAGGTACTATGTACTGTAGCATTTCATTTAGTCAGGGTTCAAGTCTGGACAGAAGCTCAAGCACACCATTTACAAACCCCTTTCATGCACAACCATCATACACAATCAGCTCCTTCTCCATTCATCAATCATACACATAATCAATTCACATTTAACACAGTCTTACAAACCTTCACAACCAGTTGGCCCTTACTTTTATACATTTTCTTCACAAGTCTATTTCCAAACATTCTTCTTACATGCTCATGCTACCTCAAAACACGCTTAGCAAGACACTTCTCACACACAACATCCATTATGAATTCTCAATTTGCACTGCTCTCACTCAAGATCTTTCCTTGTCCTTCTATACTAAAGGATTGCTCCAATACACAAAAGTTAGCACCAGCATTCTCTCATGGAACTTTCTGGCACATTCCATAATCAAACCCTTAACATTCCTCAATGCTCTGTCATCCTTCAATCTTTATGATCAATCAAAACCTTGTGGTTGCAGTTGTCATCATCTTCTACACAATACAAATTATGTAGATACTAAGAACATCACAATTATGTAAGTGCGATATAACAGGCTCTAATATTAATCCACCAAAACATTCATATTGCTCTTCTGCATTCATCACTTCCCTCCTGAATCCCCTCTCTCTTGCACACAATAATTCATCCAACTCACTATGACCACCTAACACCTGAAAGCACATCTTAATTCCTGCATACAACATAACACTTTTCACTCTAACTAGTTCAAAAATTCAATGAGTGTCAATGCTTACTCCACATCCATAAACCCAGCATGCAGTTAATATCATTTATTTATTGTTTTCTAGGCTAGCTGTGTCTCAGTTCAAACACTCAAAACATCTGCTTATCTCTGTTTCCCCAGCTACCTAAATGTCTCAGTTCAAATACTCAACCTATCCACTTATCCCTCATTTTCACAGCTAGCTGTCATTGTCGTGGTATAAGGGCCGAGTATGTACGTAGGTTTGTTACATACTTAAATAACTCCGTTACTTCGTTTTCTCTAAGAGTGATATAATTCTACTTTATTTAATCTTTTGCTTTCATTCTTTAATCAGGAAGGATATCTATTGCAATGTGCAGCATTTCGAGGATTTAGTTAAACAACTCTAACCAAAATATACTTTTAATTACAACAAAAAAATGAATTAAAAAAAACTTTAAATCTATAATGAATATAATAAAAGGGTCTAAATGAAAATTACTACTTTAGAAATGAATATTACGCGATGGTTGACTTCCAAGCTCACCTTAATGCTGAGTGCTAGTTGACACACATAATTAAATAGGAATCGTTTTACCTTTAAAAAGAAGTGAGGTCGGATGAGCAACGACCTTGACGGTGGATCTTATGGAGGCGGGGAAAGGGATTCGAGGTTCGACGAGGGTTTGTGGAATCGGACACCCAGCTGATCGTCTGGCGGGAAGACAGACTGGGAGAAAACAGATGCCTTCGATGAGGGTTGCAGATGGTGCTTGGCGCTGTATCTTAATCTGATGATTTAAGCAACGGTACCGTGGAGGTATGTTTATTCCAATCTTCGGGCTACTCTTGAGGTACTTCTCACAGACGAGCATTGACCAAAAAGTGAATCCTTTTATGAGTTGGGGGGGGGGGGGGGAAGCTTCACTTTGGGTATTCCTCAATGGTGAGGGATATCTCTGTTTTTTGTTGAAAACCGAGATAGGGTCTTTCTCTGACGAGAGATGTATGAGAGTGATTCTCTATACAGATGGTCTACTCTTCGATGTGACCACCAGGAACTGCCTCAGGATGAATTTCTTCTTAGCTTCTGCTTGATTCCGTATGCCGGGCCTTGACGCCGGTCTTCTTCTTTTCGATAACTAACTTGATCTCCTTGCTATTCTCCAGCTAGTCGTATATATACCTCCCTTAGACCCTGGGGGTAGGGGAGGTGGGATGGGGGGGGGGGGGGGGGGCGATGAGTGCCTATGTTTAAGCCTCACTACTATGGCATCACTTTTCAGTGTACTCACAAAGCCCTAAAGGCATCTTCTGGTTTTCGTCGCTGCTCCTACAATTTGGTCTATTAAGCGAAACTAGATCTCAAATCTTAGAGGGAGCAGTGAACCTGTTTATACATTTTTATTCCAAATGCTGTCCTTCCCTTAGTTTGTTTAGGCAAACAGGCAACGAAATCTATTGATTCTGACACTCTTGGCGATGAATATCGAGTCTGGTTGCCAGCGGGTCAAAAGGGAAGAGGTTAAAGTATCGGCATACACGCCGCGTAGCTTCTTGACGCTGGGATAACCGCAACTGGGCATCAGGTTTTATCGTGTGATATCGATTTCGCCACAGTCATAATTCAAAGAGTCGAGCTATCCACTGGTCCCTTGTTTTATCAGCTAGCTGTCAGTTCAAACACTTGACCTACACAGTTATCCCTGGTTTTCTCAGCTAGTTGCGTCTCAGTTCAAACACTCAACATATCCAGTTATCCCTGTTTTCCCAATCTGTCTCAGTTCAAGCACACTACCTATCCACTTATACCTTGTCTTCTCAGCTAGCTGTTTCAGTTCAAACATTCTACCTATCCACTTATCCCTCATTTTACCAGCTAGCTGTTTCAAGTCAAACACATGACCTATCCACTTATCCTTCATTTCCTCAGCTAGTTGTCTCAGTTCAAACATGCTACCTATCCGCTTATCTCATTTTCTCAGCTAGCTGTATCAGTTCAAACACTCGACCTATCCACTTGTCCCTTGCTTTCTTAGCCAGCTGCCTCAGCTCAAAATACTCCAATTTGCTTTGTAGCCAGGGGTTCTGTTCAGTCAAACTCAGCAGCACTCAGAAATGATGCCAGGGGTTCTATTCAGTCAAACCCAGCAGCACTCAGAAATGATGACAGGGGTAGGGAGTCCTACACTAGGGGACTCCCTCAAAGTTCTTCTGTTCAATGCGAGGTCAATCAGGAATAAGTTTCTTGAGCTCCGTGGCCTCGTAGTAACAGAGGAACCTGAGATGGTGGCCATAACGGAGTCGTGGATAAAAACCTCAAGCCGAGATTTTGAAGGTGAATTCACGATTCCCGGTTACCAGCTCTTCCTGAAAGATAGGCCAGACAGAGAGGGTGGCGGTGTGATGTTGTATGTCAAGGATACTCTCAACTCGACGGATTGCAACATCATATCCGACCATGAACTACTAGGTGTTGACCTAGAGATAGGTCCTGCCAAATACAGGACCCTGGTGCTTTATAGACCTCCTGCCCAACTCGTTGAAAAGGACAGAGATCTGTACCAGCTGCTAGGAGAACTTGTCGAAGACAGAGTGTGTATCGTCATGGGTGATTTCAACACACAAGTTGACTGGGAAACCAGAGAACCCTGTGGCGAGAACGCACTACTCCTCGAGTTCACGAACAACGAGTTCCTCACTCAGTGGGTGAGAGAGCCAACGAGAGGAGACAATATCCTCGACTTGGTTTTCACCTCTGAGGATGACATCGTTGAGGACCTCTCTGTTGGCGAAGAGCTCGGTGGCAGTGACCACCGACTAATTAGATTTGTAGTCAAAGTCCCCAAAGCAGAGCCTGCAACTAGTAAATCAAGGAAACTGGATTTGAGAAGAGCAGACTTTGCAGGTCTACGCGCGGGACTGACTGACGCGAGGCTAGAAGAGTGCGATGCTGTTGAAGACTCTTGGAACAGTTTCAAAACCACATTCATGAGTCTTCAATCGCGTTTTATCCCTCTGAAATGCCCCCGTCGGTCTTCTGTTCAACCAAAGTGGTTTAATCGAGAAATCGGGCAACTGCTTAGGGAGAAGAGAAATGTGTACCGGCAATCGAAGATCTCGGGCGACTTTGACGAATACCGGAGGCTAGCCAGGAGAGTGAAGTCCAGCATAAGGGCGGCTAAGCGGTCTGAGGAACTCCGAGTGGCGAGACTCTGTAAAGAAAATCCCAAGGAGTTTTTTGGATATGTGAACAGCCGTAAACCAATCCGTCGAACGATTGGCCCTTTGAGGAATGAGGAGGGGACATTAAAGCATTCAGATGCAGAAAATGCCAACCTCCTCAACGACTACTTCTCTTCAGTGTTTACTGAAGAGTGTGGTCCCATTCCCCAGCCGACGGATTCCTACTCGGGGGAAAAGCTGGAGGCAATGGACTTCACCGAAGGAGAAATAAAGAAAAAGATCGCTGACCTAAAGACGAATAAGTCCCCTGGACCGGAAGGGTTTCTACCTAAAGTGTTGAAGGAAGTGTGCGATGAAGTATCACGACATCTGTGCGCTATCTTTAACATGTCAATCCGGACCGGATGCGTTCCTAGAGACTGGCGTGAGGCGGAGGTGACTCCTATCTTCAAGAAAGGAGACCGTAACCAACCGTCGAACTACCGACCTATCAGTCTGACTTCGATAGTCGGTAAACTCATGGAAAGCATCATGGTGGACAAAGTGACGTCGTATTTAGAGTCAAACCTGCTACTGAGGAGTTCCCAGCACGGCTTCCGAAGGCAACGGTCATGCCTGACGAACCTTGTAGAATTCTTCCACTTCGTTTTCAGTGAGCACGATCGGGACAAGGCGGTGGATGTGGTCTACCTAGACTTTCAGAAAGCTTTTGATAAGGTACCACACCGCCGCCTTCTCCGGAAAGTGCGAGCGCTTGGCATAGACGGAAAGGTAGCCGGCTGGATCGAGAACTGGCTAAGTGGCAGACGGCAACGGGTGGTGGTAAATGGACAGTCTTCTGAGTGGGTGCCCGTTACTAGCGGGGTGCCTCAAGGTTCTGTCCTGGGACCACTACTATTCATCATCTACGTCAACGACATGGACGGTGACATGGTTGCGAAGATTTCCAAATTTGCCGACGATACCAAGCTTGGTATGAACGTTGCAAAGGATGGAAATACTGCCCGCCTGCAGGAAGATCTTGGGAAGATTGGGGAGTGGTCGGACACGTGGCAAATGCCTTTTAACGTGGGCAAATGCAAAGTGATGCATATCGGCCACAGAAACCCCCAATCTCAGTATATCCTTAAGGGCACTGCTCTTGAATCGAGTGACACTGAGAAGGACTTGGGTGTTACTATTACTAGTGACCTCAAGTTCTCGAAACAGTGCATTGAGGCGGAGAAAAAGGCCCAAAGGATGCTAGGCTATATTAAGCGCCAGTTTGGTTATCGGAACCAGGAGATTGTACTGTGCCTGTACAACTCACTTGTCCGACCGCACCTGGAGTATGCCGTACAATTTTGGAGTCCTTCATTGCGAAAAGACATCGCGAGATTGGAACGCGTACAAGCCAGGGCAACCAAGCTGATTCCCTCTATCCGACATAAAAGTTATGAGGATAGACTAAGGGAATTAGATCTGTTCTCGCTGGAAACCCGTAGACAGCGTGGTCAGCTCATCGAAGTTTTCAAAATACTTCGAGGGTTCGACAATGTTGACTATCGGGATATTTTCACACTGAGTGAGAACAGAACGCGCAATCACGGC
Organism: Ceratothoa steindachneri; assembly: GCA_963969495.1. Taxonomy (NCBI): domain Eukaryota; kingdom Metazoa; phylum Arthropoda; class Malacostraca; order Isopoda; family Cymothoidae; genus Ceratothoa; species Ceratothoa steindachneri. The sequence goes on along the minus strand of OZ018335.1, from coordinate 17,550,924 downwards.
TTCAAACTTGAACTGAAGCGTTACAACCGCAATCTGTGTGGAAATTTTTTCACTTACAGTATCTGCGGTATGTGGAACGCACTTCCAGTGGAAGTTGTCAACAGTGAATCTGTTGACCAGTTCAAGTCAAGACTAGACAAAGTCTTGAAAAGTGGCCGTTTAGGGACGCAAAACAATTGAGCAGCCTTGTGCCCGCTCAATTGCTAGTCCAAAGGTACCCTCTTTGAATGGACCGTAAGGTCTCCTAGGGTACCTTCTTTCCTTGTTGTTACTCCTTGTTGTTGTTCTGTTCAGTCAAACTCAGCAGAACTCAGAAATGATGCCAGGGGTTCTATTCAGTCAAACTCAGCAGCACTCAGAAATGATGCCAGGGGTTCTATTCAGTCAAACCCAGCAGCACTCAGAAATGATGACAGGGGTTCTGTTCAGTCAAACCCAGCAGCAGTCAGAAATGGTGGCAGGGCATGTGGTGTTTCCCAGGTCTCCGACAGCCACCATATTTAAAAATATTCAGAGATGGTCGAGGTAAGGGAACGAATAGGATGAGATGTGGTGGGAATTATTCCATTTTGTATTCAGATATGTAGGGGCGGTGTCTTTGACACAAATGGGCAAGAGAAACTGGCTTGGGGCTATCCAGACTAGAGAGCTTTGGAGTAGGGCAACGTGAGTTGAGTTTGGAGTGAGATTTGGATGAGATTGATGGGCATGTGGGTGTTTGTTTTATTGTACTGTATTAAATTTTGGTTGGAGTTGATGGAGGTTGACTAATAAATGGGTGGTAAGGTTTGTTTTGGTTTTTGTGTTTTTAGACTTTGGAAGTAACAATTGGGAGGGTGTATATTGAATGTTGTGAGAGTTAGATTTTTTTCAGTGATAATATGGTGAGTGCCTAACAGAGGGCATAAGTCACCATAATCATCCCACAGCCTAATGCTAGACTAGGAGTAAAAAAAAGTGCTAGAGACACCAACAAAAACAAACAAAAACAACAAAAGTAAAAAACCAACAAAATGGAAGCACATTCCGACGTAGGGGGAATACCCACTTACTCCGATGCAGGAGCCTGCAACCAACACCAAAAAGAGTCAAATAAATTATTGAGTTTTTCTTTAGGAGCCCATCTGGCGACTGAGTACTTGGGCATACGTCGCCGTAGTTACTACAGCCTATGACTAGGCTATATTAAAAAACAAATAAATAAATAACAAATAACAAGGATAAAAAGAAAAAGAGAAAACAAGGCGAAAAGATAACAAGAAGGGAGCTCGCTCCAGCGTCGTGGGTAGGCCCGCTTCCTCCCGGCACAAAAGCATGCGACCCACAACGAACAGTCAAATAAAGTGGAGGAGGCCAGGCTCCTCCAAAAATCGCATAGTTCTCAAATTGGTGTGCACGAACCCCTCCCGAGTACAAGGGACAAGCGGTAGCGACTCGGCTGATCGCGGTACCGGGACAGGTAACGTGCGCGGAAATCACCCAAACTGGGACATTCGACAAGAATGTGCCGAACAGTCCGGGGGGACGACGCAGTCGTTGCAATAGGGCGCAGGCGAGCGCGCCATCAAATAGCAATGCGTCGCACGAGTGTGAAGGCGCAGGCGAGCGCTCCATTAAGTGACGGTGCGTCCCGAGAGTGTGACCAATTCGGAGAAGACAGAAAGCACCCTGAAGTCGTCGCGGCATTGGGAAGTAAGCCCATGGGAACAGTCGCGGCGCAATGGCACGCAAATTTAAGTTTCCATCGGCAGTCTCCCATCTTCTTTGCCAAGCAGCCCGGAGAGCTGCCCGTATTCCTGCTATGAAATAGGTGTGAGGAAAAGCGAAACGCTGGTTAGGTCGAACCCCCACCCCACCAATCAGGCTGTGCATCCAGAGAGCACAAAGATAGATCGAAGTAGGAAAATGGAGCGGTTCTCGGACAGTGATTGATAAACTCATCCACATTTAGGACACCCATCTCAAGCTCGTCGATCAGGTCAGGAAAGACTTGACCCCTTGGATTAATCGAATAATCTCCCCAGAGGGGGTGCTACCGTTCAGATATCCGAGCAAAAGAAAGGGCCTCGGCAACCGTGCCACGACGCAGCGAAAGACCCCGGGTCCAAGTCGGCTGACGGTGGAATGTACGCGGAAATAACAGTATACCTGCAATCCAGGTGCAACTGCACAGCTACTGCCTCAAAGGAGGTATCTAAACAAAGAGAAGAACTGAGATATCATGTCGGGTCTAAATCGCGGATCCTACTGCCCGGCTCCCATCCCGTGGTCGTTGGGTCGCAAAACCCTTATACCCTGGGTGGGTGGGCAGGGGGCACGCGCCCAGCATGGTCTCCTGCAAAAAGATAGCTAACGGGAAACAGGAGGAGACGGGCCTCCGCAGCTCCTCCTAGTTGGCCCGGAGTTCACGGTGATTCGATTGAAGGAATATGCCATCCAGGCCTAGCTCGGAGGAGATGCGAGAGCCCTCTTCAAAGAGAATACCCTCACGGAAATGACCATACACTTCTCGGAGGCAGAACTCCGGGCACAGTTGGCCGGACAATGCGCTGTCGCCTTCGAGGACTCATCACGGGAGGTTTGGCTCGCCATGCGAGTCTTTACTTCCCTCCGCCCTCGAAACCTTAAGCAGGCTTCAGATGATGGGGGAGGGGGGTGTCCCTCTTTTGGATGATCTGCCGTTTCCGAGCCACCCAGCCTACCACTGGGTGTGGGCGAAGGAGCCGAACCTCCTTTAGTGCTCTCCTCCTTTCGGGGGCCGCTTTAGAAAAAAACCGGGAAGATGGCCTCATGACCAACTTCAAGGATGTTGCCTCCTGTGAGTCTAACGACTCGGTGGAGGCGCGCAGCCGTTTCGCCTTACGGGAAACAGTCACGCTGACCAAGTGCTTAATTTGTTGCTTTCTTATTCTTAGTTAATCACTTGTTCCACTTCTTTCATCCAGATAATCATTCATCTTAGCTGCACATGCTACATGCTAAGTAAAAAAAAGGGGCAAATCAGTGATAAAACTATATCAAAACCACTTATAAAGACCACTGACCAGTGATGATGAGGGCTTCATTCTTGTCAAGGCACTCTGTGAAGAGTCGCGCCACAATTAACTCGGGACAGAGGACGAAACGAATCTCTTCCTGAACACAACCGAGTCCGAGGACGCCTCCGCCGATAAACCTGAAAAGGAAGAGCCAAAAGTCACTCTTCATTCACCCCCGATATCTGGCCCAGTCCTGAAACTCATTTTAGCCCCATATAGTCACCGTGACTTCCTTTTATTTGCTCCAAAAAGGGCCTAACCACCACTTGGGCATCACCTCTTCGCATTTGCTATAGGGATGGGTAAAAAAAGGGGAGGTGTCGGTTATGTAATCAAAGAACTACAAATCATATGATTTTGCAAGGAGATCTCGGGTTTGTGGCCGTGATTCACATGCAAAAATCTTCATCCCAGGTGGCAGAGAGGAACAAAAATGGTAATGATGATCCCTCAACACACTCAAAGGATAGAAACACAGACAGCTCTGGCATGCGAAAGAAAATATAAGCTCTCTCCAAGAGAATTAATCCACAATGGGTATGGTTAGGCATCAGATGGAAGCCCAAATTAGTGGCAGCTGCCATATGGGTTGCTTAGGCAGTGGCTGATGCCTATTTCAGTCAGTTAATGAAGGGTTCAAACCATGGGTCACTACAATGTATGTGTGATACCCTCTTCAAATTTGACCATGAATCGAGACTCCATCCATCATCAAACTGAAACAAATGTTGCTTAACTTCACTAATAGTGAAAAGTGGCATTTAAAATCGGCCAGGTCGTTAGTTGCTGCTGCATGTTGCAGTGACCCATGGCTTGAAATCCAAGTTTAAAGGAAGGCTTCGACTAAGCTCAAGGAATTCTGCTGATGGGTATCTATATCCACGTACCTCTAACGCGGAACAGGTCCCTCTCCCCCGAGGTTACGAAGGCTTCCACCTGAACGCTGTTTGGTGTCAAAACATAATACTTCCTTACACCTCTCCCCAAAAGAGGCCCAGCTCATTATCCGGTCGGGGATCTTCCCAGTATCATGGAAGGATTGGCGCTGACTAACTAACTAACTAAGCTCAATATACACCAGAAGGTGTGCGAATGGGGCATAAAAGCTGTAAAACTCCTCCCCACTGTTCCAGCAGACAAGTCAATCTACAATCTCCTAGAGCCTGCATTCTCCCAAGGTGCAACTTTTGAGGTGCCAGGAGCACGCAAGGCTCTGGCCCTGTCTCCTGTCCCATCTCGTTGTGGCTACTGGATGATAGAAGGCCCAACATCTTTGGCAACTCGCTTTTGTTGGCTCAATGCTGCAGAGTGTCACCAATCTTTCGTAACATCCATAATTTTTTTTTTTTTTAAGTCTCTCCGAGCAAACACCAATATGGGCACAAGTTGCTGCAATCAATACAAACTAAAACTTGGCCATGCTGTCCCCCCCCTCTTTCACTGATAAACAACAAAAACAGCAAAAGGCCTGCTCCAGCATCAAAGCAACCTAACACCCCCCGAAAATTTTCAAAATGGATCAGGCCAGCCTCCTCCAAAAATTCACTTAACAAATTGGTATGAAACCAATCTAATCACCCGGAGGATAAAAAGGTTTAGGATAGAGATAGCTCAAAGAAAGCTTCAGGGTCAAGAGAATATGTTCTTCCTGACTTGCATGCACATGCTCAGGGATTTGAGCTGTGAGTCTTGATGTGTGAATACTACAAACTCACATCTCTCTCCTCCCAAAGTGACTTTCCCCACAAAAGGATCTGTATTTGTTGGATAAAGGAGTCATATTTAGAAGAGTTGCATTCTTAAACAGTCCCTAACGCCTCCTGACTTCATGAACTTTTTTCTAAATTTGAGGCCCATATTCATTGGACAAGTGGTTACAATCGCTGACTCCTGAACTAATGGACCCAACTGAACCACACTTTGGCCTGTTGAAACTGTCACAAAGCACAAGACTTATGAGTTTTTGATATTTTAAAGGATGAAAAATGGGGACCATTTGGGAATTGGTAGTTCAGAGTCTACTTACCCTACCAGGTTACCTAAGTTGCACTCAGATAAGGGTCAGGCATCTCAAAGTTTCTCGGTCCAGCGTTGGGTGGGGCCATAAGAGCAGAAGCTCCTTTTGTGCTGTGCTCCTTTCGGAGGGGGGGGGGATCTTTATGAGTTTCAGAACACAGTCTCACAACCACATTCACAGGGTTGGCCACACAAGTCTAATGACTAAGTGGATGTGTGATGCTGTTTCACCTTACAGGAAATGGTCATGCAGGGGGACAAGGGAGCCCTGGTTTTAGCTGAGGCTGGGTGTGAGCCCTTTGAGCCACCATTTCTAACCGGTAAGCGCTGGGTGGGGAGACCCACAGAAGGGTTCTGAATGGCCATGAAAAAAAACATGCTCATAAGCCTAGAGGGGCTAGGAGCAGATTTCTTTTGAGCAATTGAGACATAGGACGTCCCAGGTATCGCTGGGCATGGCAAGACCAGGTCCTTAGCCTCACGAAAAGAGCGTCAATCTGTAGCGTAAATATCTAGGAGCTCATTCTCGAAAAGTTCCGAGCAACATTGATTTGAGGAAGCAGTGTGCGTCTCTCCAGAATTCACACAATTGGCACTACACAAAACAGATTTATCATGAGATGACTTTGAAAGGGTGGGCTGATTTAAGGCTAAACCGACTTGGCACAGCTGCAAGTTCAATTTTGTAAGGCCAGAGCAGTGACAGTGGCATGAATACTTTGATGCAGTTACAATGCCAACTGATGAAGAGCGTATGGGAGGGTCTAGACCCCGCCTCCTCCCATTTTTTCATCACACTTTCGACCTTAACCGTTCCTTGGTCAGTCAGTTCTACAGTGATATCTCCTAAGGAGTAGTCCATGAGTTCCTTCATATAAACAATCGTTTTCACAAAATTCATGGTAGAGTTAGGTGTCACCTGAACAGGCGAGCCATAAAATGTGCAAAGAGTATTCAACATGGCTGCCTGTGCAGAAGCGAGAAACGGGAGACCTTTCGGTTCTCTACCTAAAACTCTTAACTAATGCCTGAGGGTGCTGGAGCATATGTACTTTGAACAACATTCTCCCATCAGTCGAGTGGAGCAATCAGGAAATGCTTTAAGACAGCGGGCACGAAGATGCCGGGCAACCTCTCGATGAGGGTGATTGATGTCACTGAGGTTCCCACTCAGCTTACCTGCAGCTTCAGTCTTTGTCATTGCGTGGGTTTGACTGCCAAAAAGTGCTTCAGGACAGGAAATGCTAGTCCTATCCTGGTCACCACCAAAAAGAGGGTGGTGAATGCTCCCTCTTTTCTCCCTCCCTGGAATAAACCCCAAGGCTGAATGGCCCAGCCTCAGCCATGTCCACTGAAAGGAAGAAATGTTCTGGCTGGCAAGGGAACAGGATGAAAGCCTTCCTCTCCTGCTAAGTCTTCGGAGGCCCATGCCACCTCAGGGGGATCTTGCACAGAGGCGGACTCTGACTTAGAAGATCCTGTCTTATGGAGCTGGAGCACCTCCAGGACAATTTACACCTCTAGAGGGGTAATCCCTACACAGGTGTCAGGGTTCTTGACTGAGGACTTACTAGACTCATGGCCTGTAACCATCATTATTGGGGCCAGCGAGCCAACCTCTAGTGGAAAGAAAGGGGGCGCATGTATGCCATCCCCCAACAAAATCATTAGACATGTCTGCAGGAAACTGGAGGGCACAGTTTGATGCGTCCGACCAACCCTTGCCACTCTAAGGAAGTGGGCCCTGTTAAGCCACTCCCAGTTGGTCATTTCTGGGTTGCTTGCTTGCTGAATCTTCGCAGCCCCTTAAGAAAGGTAAAGAAGGGCCACTATTGGTACTAAAGTGGAGTTGTGCAAGGTTGACCCCTGAAGAAAGGAGTAAGTTTTTTTTTGTTGTTTTTTAGGGATCCCATCTGGCGACTGCCTGCTTAGACGACACAGCCTACTACTAGGCTATATTAAGAAACAAATAACCAAAAAAACAAGAAAACAAATAACTATGTAAATAACAAAAATGGTAAAACAGACAAGGGATAAAAAAATGACAAGAAAACAAAGCAAAAACGAAAGAAGGAGGAGTCAGAGGTAGGCCCGCCTCTCCCACGGCGCAGGAACATGCAGCCTACAAAAAAAAACAAGAGTCAAATAAAGGGGAGGAGGCCAGCCTCCTCCAAAAAAGTTGTAAAGACCACAAGTCAGCGTGCACGAATCCGTCCCGAGTACAAGGAACAAGTGGTAGCGACCCCAGGTAACGTGCGCGAAAGTCGGCCAGAATGAGACATTCAACAGGAATGTACCGAACAGTCTGGGGGACAACGCAGTCTTCACAGTAGGGCGCAGGCGAGCGTTCCATCAAATGGCGGTGCGTACCATGAATGTGACCAATTCAGAGAAGAGAGAAATCAACCTGAAGACGTCGCGGCATTGGTGGGTAGGTCCATGGGAACAGTCACGGCGCAATGGCACGCAACTTTAGGTTCCTCTCGACTATTTGCCTAGTGGCCCGTATTCCTGCTATGTAATCGGTGTGAGGAAGAGCGAAACGCTGGTCTGGTCGCCCAGTTCTCGCGGACTCTTTGAGGGCCTCATCGGCACGCTCATTCCCCGCAATTCCTACATGTCCAGGAACCCAGTAGAAGATAATCTTGAGATCCACCTGGCTCGTCAAAACCGTGGCGTGACGGATATCGCAAACCAAAGGATGCGGAGATTCCAATGCCCCGAGAGCACTCAGGGCGCTTTATGAGTCGCTATAAATCACAATCCGGTCTCCGAACCGGGCACGTCGAGTTATCTCACATACCGAGGGGTGTATTGCAACCAGCTCAGCCGTGAAGACAGACGCAGCGCCTGGCAGAGCTCCGCTGACTTCAAACAGAGTGATTATGGCGTGGAAACCGACCACCTCTTGAGACTTGGAGCCATGCGTATACACTGACACGAATCCAGCGTGACACGAAGTGTGCTCCAAAAAGGTAGAACGCAATAGTCCCGGAGCTCTACAAGCTTTGGGAGCAGAGGCGTATCGACAAATAGTCAAAGGTGGTACCCTCCAGGGTGGCGTCCTGGGCAGAACCAGGGTCGCCACTAGCCCGAGAGTTATACCTAGCTCTTGAAGAAGTTTCCTAGTCGTAAACCTAAAGGGCTTAAGGTATGATTAACGTCTCTCGGGGACATAGGCAGCGTCGAGATCAGCTGCGAAAGCAGTGAAGAGCTGATGGCGACTGAGGGAGGCGCCGGGCTCGCGCGTACAGGCGAATAATGCACTGTACATGTCGCAGAGCGAGTGGCATCTCCCCAGCATCGACTAGTAGGCTCTCAATGGGAAAGTGCGGAAGGCACCGGTCACCAGGCGAAAGCCGGTGTGGTGGATCAAATCCACCTTCTGGAATACACACTGCGGATGCATAAAACTCACATCCGTAGTCGAGCTTCGAACGAACAAAGGATCAATAAAAAAGTAAGGCAGTAGTCCTATCAGCTCCCCAAGCGCTCAACGTCACGGAACAGAGAATATCCATGGCGCGGGTACAAGAGACCTTAAGGTTGCGAATATGAGCCTCCCAGGTGAGGCGTCGGTCAAATCCAAGATGAAGGAAACGGTGCGATTCAAACACTTCCAGGCATACCCCATTAAGAAACAAGTCTCGATCTGGGTGGAGCCGTGGATTGCGGCAGAAGTGCACCACCTTAGTCTTGGCCAAGGAAAACCGAAACCTATTCGCTTCGGCATAGCGAGAGGCGCGGTTCAATGCTTGTTTGAGTCGACTCTCCAGAGTTGGCATCTGGGCCGCGCCAAAAGAGATCGAAAGGTCGTCCACGTAGAGCGTAGCGAGACATCTTCCGGCAGCACCGAGGTGATGCCGTTGATGCTCAGGGCAAAGAGTGCGACACTGAGGACATAGTTTCCTTAATAAAATAAACATTGCTGGCCAGAGTGGGGCCCCTTCAAGAGCCGGGGCCCACCTCGGCCAGGGGGATCGGTTGATACAGCTCTGCTTACACCCATAGGCAAAGGGGAGGGTAAGCTTCCTCTTTGATTGAAGAGTTTTGGAGGGTCTCCTGCAAAAGCACAGGGGGGTGGGAACCTCCATTTTTTGGGTGGAGCTGCCTAATGGCAGCTTCGTCAATGGTTCAGGGGAAGTTAAAAAGGAATTATTTTTTTGATAAGTTTCATAACATAACATAACATAAATTCACAGATGAGAAAAGCCACAAGGACCTATCAAAGATCATCCGCATCTGTCAAAACCCACCCACAAAATGCATCCATAGGATTGTGTCAGATCATGCATCTACAATATACAATTAGAACTATCCACAGGAATGTGTCAAAAACAAAAAGCATCATCATCAAGACTTATATAAATCTAAATCAATCATAATATACAATAATAAAAAAACTGCATCCACAGCAATGAGTCTAGAATACCTCCCCCCCCCCCATATAATCATCTAATCTGCATTTGAAAACATTCAAGTTTGGACTGTTTACTGTCTCAGATGGAAAACTATTCCAGTAATTTACCACTCTATTGGTGAAAAAATATTTTCTAATATCCAACCTGCACCTCTGTTTTTTCATTTTTAAGTGGTCACCCCTAGTCCTATTACTACCTTTCAACTTAAATAACTTGCTAAAATCCAACTTATCCATCCCAGAACAGATTTTAAAAAGCTCAATCATATCTCCCCTCACACAGCTTCTCTCAAATGAGAACATATTTAGTACCCTCAGTCTATCTTCATATTCAAGGTGCTTCAGGGATGGTATTATTTTTGTTGCCCTCCTTTGTGGTGACTCTAGCAGGTTGGTGTCATGTCTAAAATGTGGTGACCATGCTTCTATACAGTACTCTAAATGTGGCCTAACATATGAGTTGTAGAGTTTAAGGATAACCTCTTTACTCTTGTAGCTAACATTCCTGTTAATGTATCCTAGCACCCTATTTGCTTTATTATTTGCCTCAATACACTGCTTTGAAAACTTCAGTGACCTATCTACTATTACCCCTAAGTCCTTCTCATCCTCCACTGAATTCAGCCAATGCCCATCCATTTTGTAGCTAAATCCCCTATTATTCCTTCCCATTTTAAGAACTTTGCATTTTTTAAGGTTAAAAGTCATCTGCCACTTCTGAGCCCAAGCTAATAACTTATTTAAGTCACTCTGCACCTTATGGGCATGGGGTCTATTATTACCAGGGGAAGCAAATGTCCATCACCCCACGCAGTAGCCCACTCTGTGAGAGGTGAACATGGGGCCAGCATACCCAGCTGCAGCAATTTGAGGCCACTCCTCCTGCCTATTAACATGGGAGCCCATCAGTATGGTGGCTCCACCTTGGGAGCAGCATAAAAATTGATAGAGATAGAAGGGAGAATGAAAGGAAATGTGAGGAAAGTGTGGGTGGGGATGAAGCAGGTTGTTAAAAAACAACCAGCCCAGACCAGAGCTCAGGAGTGAGGGGACATTGTCCTCTCCCCTCAGCCACGATCCAGGAGAAATTACAAGCTGACCAGACAAGGTTGTGGGAGAGGTTGTAGGGAAAGTGAGGAAAGCCAGGAAGGCAAATCGCTGCGCCCCTTACAGAGGAAAGGAGTGAGGAGAATCCATCTTACATAGAGGTATAGGAGAGAGGTATACCCCCTCCTCTCTGCTTAAAGAAGGCTAGAGAGACCACTGAGAAAGCACAGGGAGGGCCACTTCTTCAGATGGTGAGCTACCCTCGCTCTAAAAATGCACAAAAAATGGTAGGAGAGGAGCTCCTCCACCAGAGTTGTGGTGTCATGGTTTTTCTCACCTACCCTAACACCAAATTCTGGCGAGGATTTTGAAATATCTGCTTCCTTATTTTGCTGAACAAAACAACCAACATGAAAATTCCCAAACTTGTGGCCGATAAGAAAAAGAAAAGAAAAGGTTGGTGGGTGTCATGGTATTCGTGAGAGGATACCTTCGCTGCCCAGATGGATAGACCAGCTGCACAGGGTTAATAAGAGGCGAGTGTGTGACGATATTAATGGTTGGCCAAAGGGAAGATTTAAATACCAGGTTTCATTCATGGTTATTGAAAGATCAAATACAAAAATAAACTTTAATTACACTAATAATGCTAATTACAGAAATGTCTACAAAGGAAAAGGAATGGGATAATAATGTCGCTCTCAATGAAATAAATTAAATACTAATCAGTTTAATGGGGATCAAAATATGGGACTTGGTCAGACAGGAAAAATGTTGGTAAACACTGGAGTCCAATTAAAGGGTCAGGAGGAGGATATCAGCTGGTAAAAAGGTTTTACCTTGACTCTTGGTGAGAGGAGCGATTCTTAAGAGGCGAGCTAGTCTTGCGGCACAAAGGGCATTGTACTCTTGATGGAGAGGTCAGAATTACCTGGGGCATGAGCAAGGTAATTTCCAGGCTGGTGAGACACTCTCAAATTGGGATGAGTAATCTCTGACGAGGGGCGAGGTTTCCTTGATGGAATGAGAAGTGGTTCATGCAATTCTCCAAAGAAAAAGTAGTTTCATGAATTTGCTGATTGACTGTGGCCAAACTCACGAAAATCTATCTAACCGACGAGACCTAACTCCAAGGTTTGACTCGAGACGAGGGGCTGTATCTTTGTGAAAGGGCGGGCGGTACTCTCTCATGAGCAACGGTTGACCTTAGGTTAAATATCCTGCTGGCTTCCTTGCTAGAAAGACTCCAGGCATAGCAGTCTTTTGGGAGTAACCATTGGCGCCAGTCTCTTTAGGCCCAGATGATATGGTGTTACCAGCCACTTTGAAGTTTTCCCACGTGGGAATAGTTCTCTATCCATGCATTTAGAAATCTAGCTTAGGCCTAAGTGGTTTTTGCTTGAAAGGGGGGGCTCAAGATGGACCTTAAGGTTCGTTCCCTCACAGTGGGCTATATCCCATGTCCAGTAAAGAGAATCCCAACTTCTTAAGGAACTCTATGACATCGCAACTTGGTGCACAAAAGCCTGCCTCAAGCACCAGGGACAGAGCAGTGATCCTTGTCATCTCAGTATGACAGGTACTTACCGCATATGAAGCTCCTCCAGACTATGCCGGGGATAGCATTTCTGCAGTGAGTTATGTGACAAGATGTGGTCTTTTTCAACTATTTAATTGTGGCTTTTTGTGAGAGATTAGATGTTATATTTCAAATTGTGTTGTTTAGATATATTGCTAATTGTATAGCATTGTATGAAGGAGATTGGTGGTTTAAAGAAGTTTGTAGATGTGTATTATTCATGCTGATAATCGAGAAAAAAAAGCAATGCAAGGACATTTTTTTAATTCAATGTGCAGTACTAGTTACAAGGCTTCTCCCTTCATCTTGCCTCATTATACAGCTGAAAGATGAGCCAAGGGGCCACAAAACTAGTACTGTAGTTCAGATAAAAATTTGTCTGCCCATTACTTTTCTACTGTTTTGTGAAATTGAGCCTGTATTAGATTAGATGGATTTGTGCATCTTGTTTCCCATTTTTATTGTTTTAGTTGTATTTTTTATAGTTTAATGATTAGGCTAATTTTTATTATGGCAACTTATGCCCTTGCATGCAGTTACCAGGTGAAACTCCTTTTAATAAGAAAAACAACTTATTTCCCATTGTTAGGGTAGGCAACTTTCCAGTGTTTTCCAGAATGCTTTGTCTGGAAACACTTGTCAGCAATTTTTTGGTTGCTGGATCAGTGCATGAATATTACATGTCATGTATTAAATGTCTGACTTCCAGGAAAATGTTTGCATCATAGTGCATTAGGTTTCCCTTTAGGATGCTTGTTAATTACACTGCGATAGGCAACAAATGGTGCATACAGTTTTGGCATTATGAAGGGCCAAGGACATGAAAAAAAGGGATGAGTTGCTTTATGCTTAATAGTGCATAAAATAGTGAGAGAGGCAGATACTTTGGGGGGCATTAATATGCATCGACCCTAGTTTACGTAAAAGTAGATAATGATGATGAGCACTAATCTTTATATAATTATTTGATATACTAAAGATGCCTTTATCACTGTGTAAATATAAATTTTATTATACTCACTCTAGCTAATTTTTACTCTGTAGAGTACACAAAACTGGACTTATCACAGCAAGGTAAGAATGAAAACTTTCAAGAAATACTACTAAGCCATTGCATAATTTTGCAAAATTAAATATTAATGAAATGGCATTTTATTCCTCACTTATTGGCAAAGTCCATTTGAAGTAGACCAGTTGCTTCCTCAATCAAACCTTCAGAATCAATGTGTAGATTACATAATGCCAAGGAGTTGATTTCAAATTGTGGCATGTCTTCGTAAGGAATGCACTGCCGGCTTAATGTTACCATTCCTGTTAATTCTGGAGAAAAAAAATATATATAAAAATCACTTTCAAAATCTTAAACAATATCAAGAAACAATAAATTTCTTTAAAATTAATTTCAATGAAAGTCATAATTTAATAGTTGGTACACAAGATGAGACAGATGCTGTTAGAAAAATATTTTTGACCAGTAGATTTTCCCCTTTCCTATATCTATCACTCTGTTTCCAAATATGGGGTTGAGGGTAGGGGGTGAAAACACATTCTAGAAGCATGGTATCATGTGGGATATTCCCTCAATCTATCCCCCACAATCTGGTGGGGTTGGATAGAGTTGTAGTAGTCATGTTAGATTGGAGTTCACCTCCCCTCACCACTCCAAATACCTAATCTCTTTCATCTGTTTTCAGGGTGGCTGGGATGACCGAGTGGTAGGCCAGCAATCCGAGTGAGAAACACCATGGACTTCCATCGTGCCCCTCATTCATTTCCTTTTTCTGAACAGGTGGATTTTTCAGCAAATGAAATAAAGTTAGGAGACACTTTTGTATAAAAGTGAATTTTTGAAGTTAGAAAGTTTCCTGAACTGGTGTGAATAAGAAAATGAGCTGGATTTAAGACCAGGGTTGTAGAGTCAGAGGACTTTGGGTGGAGTCAGAGTTAGAATCTTGTAAATGCTGGGAGTTGGAATCAGAAAAAATATGTGAAACTCTGACTCCTAAATTACCTAAAAAACTATATTAGCTATATTATATTTCAACATGTTTTTCTATTTATTATATGTTGTACATCAGGGCAGCTCAAGGTAGATTCTGATTGTTAACACTTTACAAGTTAACACTATATTAAGTTCTACAAAACTACAAGTGTGGTATCGATTAGATATCATCCATATTCCTCCTGTGTTGACTGTCCTTCCTGGAAGGTTGTTGTGTGAGCGTCTTCAATTGCCCCGACGATCAATTCTATTCCCAAAGCTCTTGATCGGCATTCTTATCATCCATCTCCTGATTCATCATTCTTCTGTTATTTAGTGCTCTTTAATCAGTGTTGTCACATTGTGATCTTGGTACTTTTTAATTAATTTCCTTGTATCAACTATAATTACCACATTGTGTTTAATGCTTTTCAATTAGTTAGTGCTGTGCTCCGCATTCTCTGGTAGTCTCTCTTGCAAGTACCAAATTTTATTTGTAACTCATTACTCATTTTGACTTCAATTAAGTTTTGCCTTATTCTATTTATGGTTTTTTGCTTGTTTATTTTGTCCCACCTGCATGTTTAGCACCTTTTATTTTTACTTGCGTTAATATAAACTCACTTTTTTTTGTTCTTTTTCCCTTTATACGGCATTTGTATATCGCTTTCTATTTTTAGTTGTATATAGCCATTTATTTCTATTGCTAAAGTATTAACTTCCTTTTCACTCTATTGATTCATTTGTTGCCACATGCTGCTCTTTGTCTTCCTTCCTTATTTTGACTAGCATCGTCCTGGCTAACCTACCCCCATACACACGCCTCGCCTGGGCGAACCCTACCCCTCTTTCTAAGAGTCAAGTTAGGGTTAAGTTTTCCTGTCTGCTGCGTTCTTCATAATTCTCACCTTTGCTCCCTCCTTTCTCCCCCACTATGTATGATAGGGACTCGCTCCTCTCACTAAACTCTTTAAATTATCGTTTTTCGCCAGCTTCATACAGAAGATAAAGGGGGCTGGTATCCCCCGAACTCGCCCGACTAGGAGGGGGCCCGAGACTTTTGGTGTCCCTTAGGAACCTCTTTCGCCCTACCATTCTTCCTTTACCCAACACCTCCAAATCTCCCCCTCCCTTCTGTGCTCATCAGCAGGCGTTGTTGGCATCTCTTCTGAACATTAGGAGCCTGACCAATAAGTCGGAGTATGTTCATGACCTCGTTGTTCGCACTGGGGTTTCCTTCCTTGGCCTTACAGAACCCTGGCTCAAGTCTGATTCTGGTTCATGCCGTGCCCTTGCAACCCCTTCGGGCCATTCTTTCCTGCAAGTTCCTCAGGATCACCGTGGAGGGGGAGTTGCACTGATTTCCAATTCATCCTTCTCCCCTCCCTCCCTCTAGCCTCACATGAAGCTCTCATTGCTCTCACATGCTGTGCCCGCTCTGACTATTATGGTCCTTTACCGCCCTCCCAGCTCATCTCTGGCCTTATTTTGCGAGGAGTTCAGTAACCTACTCTCTGACATATCCTCTACTGGTTCGCTCCTTATTCTCAGTGACTTTAATCTTCCTAGCCACAATGAGACTTTTCGTGCATTTATTGACATCATCGACCTGATCCCCAACACACATACATGGTAATACCCTGGACTTAGTCATCTTGAATCTCCATATCTCTAATCTAACAGTAACTGACCTTTCTAATACGATTTCCGACCACTTCTTGGTAAATTTTAAATATTCCCTACCACCTATCTCCTCGCTCGTCCCGAGATCCTACTCCTTTCCGGCGACTATCGTCAATTGATACTACTCTTTTTAACGACGTTGTTTCTGCCCTACCTCCTATTGATACTACTGCTTCACCTGACCAAATCTTAAACTCTCTACACCAATCATTACTCGCCTGCCTTGACATACACGCCCCCCTTATCACTCCTTCTTTAAACATCCATCACCGCGCCCCTTGGTTCACCATGGAATTCCTTCGTTCAAGGAGGTCCTTATGTGCTCATGAATGAGCCCTTCCTAAAGCACGCTCCCGTGAGCAGGACACGACCTCCCTCTCACTTGCCTATCGCCTTGCTATTTAGACTTATTCTTCCAAATTAAAGTCAGTGTGTGAGGCTCAATCACGCAAACTTTTGTCTGAGAGCAAGAATGACCCTCGGACTATCTTTCATCTCTTCTCTCATCTTTCCTCGCCTAGCCCCATTTCCCCCACCTCTCCCCCCTTCCCATCAACCCCTCTACTCTTTCTAGATTTTTCTCTGATAGTTATTAACCTTCGCGCCGTACTACCTCAGTCGTCTGAACAAGCCAATGGTGTTCTCCCCGACCATACTACATTGCCGCTTAAAGTCCACACTCAGGTGTCCTCTGGGGAAGTAACTGCCCTGATCTCACGCTATAACAAATCTGGATCCCCCACTAAATTCTCCCTGCTGTCCTCCCACTGATTCTTCATTTCTTTAACACTTCACTTGCCACAGGGGTGATTCTCTCTTCTTTTAAACATGCCTCAATTCGTCCTATCCTTAAAAAAACACACCTTAACCCCTCTGAACCATCTAGCTATCGCCCTATCTCACAGTTTCCATTCCTCTCTAAGATCCTCGACAGAGTGGTTTTCTCTCGCCTTAATGACCATATTTCTAAATGCAATATCGATGCAATGTACCAATCAGGGTTCAAAGCGAAGCATTCAGATGGTTTACGTAGAGCTGCCGATAGGGGTTGTACATCCATTCTAGTCCTCCTAGACTTCTCTGTTTTCAACACCATCGATCACACTGTCCTCCTTGATCATCTTCACACTTTATTGGACTCTCGGGCACTCCACTTGATTAGTTGCATTCATACTTCTCCTCCTGCACTCAGTCAGTCGCACTCGATAACCTCTCCTCTGAGCCTGCGCGCCCATTCATTTTGGGGTGCCTCAGAGCTCAGTCCTTGGTCCCCTCCTCTTTCACATCTACTTACTTCCTCTTGGCTCCCTTCTTCGCGATTTGAGCCTGTCCTTCGATCTCTATGCTGATGACACTCAGATATACCTTTCCTCATCCCCTGTGTCCTTCTCTCAATCAATAGCCAAGCTCCTTTCAGCCTACACCTCCATAAACGAATAGCTATCTGCCAACTTTCTCAAACTTAACCATGATAAAACTGATGTTCTCCTTGTTGGTACTGCTTCGATGATGGAGAAATCTAAAGCTCTCTTCCCCTCACTTAACCTTGGGGAAACCAATGTTGCTTCTCTGATACCGTCAGTAATCTTGGTGTTATTTTTGATGAGCAACTCTCATTTAAACCGCACATCCATCGTATCTGTAAGTCCTCCCTCGGTTTCCTCCGTAACTTCTCACATCTTCGATACCATTTTGATCAACGAAGCCTTGAGGCTGCTATTCATACCTTTGTCACCTCACTCTTAGACTACTGCAATTCTCTTCTAGTGAATCTCCCTCCTTTGTCACTTTGCCCCCTACAACTAGTTCAATACCATGCTGCCCAGCTCCTCCTTCTTCGCTGCCCCTGGTTCTCTCCTTCGATGCCTCTGTTATAGGAGCTACACTGGTTACTTATTCACTTCCATACCCACTCTAAAATTCTTCTCATCACCTACAAGGCCCTAAACCTCGAGGCTCTACCTTATCTCTCGTCTGACCCTCTCCCATCTTCAAACTCCTCGGGCACTCTGGTCTAACCTTGCTCCCCTCCTAAACATTCCTCATTATGTCCTCTGCTCGAAGGGTGACCGTTCCTTCTCAGTTTGTGCTCCTAGACTCTGGAATGCTCTTCCTGCCGGTCTGATCCTCTCCCTCCCTTGCTACTTTTAAATGTCTCCTGAAGACTCATCTATTCAGAATTGCCTTCTCTCCCCTGTAAACTTTCTTTACATTCGCTACACAACCTGTGATCTGGGAGGGCTAACAGCCCTGAAGGGCGCATTATAAATACCTATTATTATTATTATATGTTGATGTGTGACCTTATATAACACATTATTTATACTTTAATTCCAGTAAGATTGCTTTAAAAAGCTGGGGAAATGTTTTAAAATTGATGCTGTTGTGAAAAAAACTCATTCTTAAAGAAATTAGCTTTGACTTATATTCCTAATTTTTTTGCAATTTTCATTTGTATAAGAACCCAATTTGTCAATTTAATTATTGTATTGATTTTGTATTAACATTATTTTATTTCTCTTCCTCTCTCCTTTGTTTCAATTTACTTCTCATCTCTCTCCTAATCTCCCTCTTTAGACTATCATTTTAACCCTTTTGGCTCTGTTCTTGCCTCTCAGTTTGACCTTGCTACCTGTTATCGCTAAATCTTAATGTGAATTTACCCATCCCTCTCCTACTTCCTCATTGGTGATTTCTTGTGTTAGAGGTGGTCCTTTATCTTTTATTAGCTTATATATACCCTTATTATATTATTTTCTTGTGTAGTTATCCTTGAGAATGAACTGAATAAAGTTTGAAAGTACTTGGAAGCACCTTTTCATTTTTCCTGTGGGACAAGGCATTCATATATATATGATTTATTTATATTTCTATGCCAGCTGATATTGTAAGGCTGTATATATTTGGGGGAAGGGGTTTATACATATCATATCTAGGTAATACTTGCAATTGGTTTTTGTATATCTATTTTGGGGTTATTGTTTTGTATATTATTTGCGATAGTTGGAATTGTGATTTGGTCATTTCTTGTCAGCATTTTCTGGAAATAAATTAAGATTGTAGTAGTTTTCCCCTCATTGTCCTCCCTTCAAACACCCAGGTGTCTCTATTTGTACAGCAGGCAGTGTGAAAGCAGGATTCTAGAGCCTGTAACATGTTGTTGATGCCTGAATAAGGCCTGCCTGGACTTGGAGGTTTGATGGGGTCTAAGATGAGGAAGAAAGGCAGTTGACAGGAAAACACCAGTTGGAAGAAAAAAAGCTGCATGTATAAGGAGAGGGGTGGAGACCCTGGGCTTGGCCACAATGGGCAACAGCATGATGCTGGAGCTTGACGATACATCTAATGTCGAGGCAGGGGTTCAATCACAGGTAGTATGGACACAAATCATTTGCCAAGGCCAGGAGCTAGCTGCTTATGGGCAGCTATGCTGATACTCACCCCTGTAGGGGCAAGTAGATCCACACACATCATCATGTCTATAACCATTTAGGACAGCTATTATGGGGGGTACTCATATCCACATACCACACTTTTACTCCTCAGTTGGCTAATACTGAGCTTGGTTACTTTTACACTGGATTTCCTTACAAAACTCTAAATAAGAACATGTAATCATGATGGCACATTAAAAAAAAACCCCTGTCATTCTGATGGTCATATTGATTTTATTATCGGGTGAGAGGATTTTATTCACAATAAAGGGGCATGCAGTGCACTCACCTAAAAAAAATGTCATTTGAATGAGAATGTCCAACATTATCTATCCATTAGTTTTAAAATGCCTGAAAATTACTACACTAGTGAGCTATATAAAGTGCACAGTAGTCTTTTAATGGTACATACATAAAAAAACATGATTTGTGAAGGAAGAGCAGTAAAATACAGTATACTAAAATTGCCACCAAAGACAAACTTGCCTCTGGATGAGACTTCTTTAAAATAGTGAATGATGCATTTTAGCTTCTCCAAACCTCTTTGTTCTTTGTGCTGGAATAATCTGAGGAAGAAATAAGGTTTTCATGGCCACACAATCAAATGATAAGGTACAAGATAGTGTGATTGGTTGGCTAATACTGAGCTAGATCCTTCTCATATTCAATTTCCCTACAAAACATTTAAGAAAATTGAAAGGGGAATCATAAGGGCACCTATGCTTTGCAAAATAATTACTATTACTTGGAATGAAGCAAAAACCAACATTGCAGGAGGGAGGGCATGAAATCCTCCAGATGGCAGCTGTATTATGGTTGTTCATGTTATTCATACTGTAAATAATACATCCACATTTAAAATTACAAGCCTAGTCCATTTTGTCAAGCAGTAGGTTATTAATGTAGGAACAATGAATTATGTTGCCCATTGCTAAGATGTATCCTTAGGTCGGTAACCTTGGAAACTTCACTAGAAGTACAGGGTCCTCCTAGAGATCAAGCACATTGTATTTTTTACAGTTTTGTCTTAGTTGTACTTGTGAAGGGCATGCCATGAATATGCCTTGAACTGTCTGGTTCATAATGGTGACAATGTGAGATGGCTGTAGAGGTCAGGCCAGTGTGGTATTTGTATTTAATTTTGTGATGAACAAAGAGGAGCCTTGCGAGGGTGACACATGTGTGACATGAAATGAATGTTTCATCTGGATTGATATCTGGTGGAATGGTGTTGAATTGGTGCTTTGGACCCAGAGCTTGGATGCTATGCTGTGTGTGGAATGTTTTGTAGGTGATGGTTTCTTGGTTATGGGGAAGTGAGATTCCTTCGTGGAGGATAAGAAAGGTCTATAACAAAATGGCATGGTTGACTTGGCTTTCATATACTTTGGAGAAACTACATTCTGTAGAGTTCAAGATAGTGCTTTGTCAGAATGACTTTTTGTTTCAGAGTGAAAGGGGTTTATTGGGCTGCTGTGGGTGACTTGTGTCTAGGTGAAATGCTTTGTTCTGTATTTTATGTAGTGTGCTGAGATGAGAAGCACAGGTGAGTGGGGTTTGGATATACTGCTGGTAGGTGTGGATGATAGATTCCTTCAATTGTCCAAATGTGGTTCTTGTGAGTGCTTAGAGCATGTCCATTTTTACGCTAGCTTTGTTAGGCGTTATTGGAAAGTTAATCCAGTATAGAGTGTGACATTGAGTATTGTTTTATTTAAGGTGTTTGCTATATATATATATATATATATATATATATATATATATATATATATATATATATATATATATATATACACACAAGGGGCAGTCAATAAGTTTTGTGAATCGGTAGGGCAAAACAGAGGAAGGGGGATGGCTGTTTGTGGGGGTGTTAGGACAACTTATGACAATTCAGGACCTGCAGCCGCATGCTCCTGCCTCGTTTATTTAAGAAGCAGTAGCTGATCGCAGATCGTCAGCCACGAATTTTTAAACAATGGAGAAGGTTGAGCACCACGCAGTGATGAAATCTTTGACCAAGGAAAGCATGAATGCAAGAGAGATCCATGAATGCATGGTTGCAGTGTACACCGACACCGCCCCTTCCTATGCAACCATTGTTCGCTAGAATAGGGAGTTCCGCCATGGTCGTGAGTCCCTTGAAGATGACCCCCATGCAGGACGCCCGTCAGATGTGACCAACGAGGACAATGTGGCCCGTGTGGAGAGGATGATCCTCGAAAATCGACGGGTGAAGGTCGAAGAAATCAACCAAGAACTTGGAATATCACATGGAAGTGTTATCAACATCATCCACGACAATTTGGCCATGACCAAGGTCTCTGCCCGTTGGGTCCCTAGAAACTTCACGCCCCATGATCGACTTAAATGTCGCCAAAGTCCGCAAGGCCAGAGTTGCACAAGATGCCCTGTGCGAGAGCGGATTCGAGGAGCACAACCATCCCCCCTACAGTCCAGATTTAGCCCCTAGCGACTACTTTTTATTCCGCCAGCTCAGGGCTGCACTGCGTGGACGCCGGTTTGGAGACGATGAAGATGTCCAGCTCGCCGTCCAGGAGTGGATTGAACAGCAGTCGGGAATTCGAAGCCTCAGGGACAAGTGGCGCAAGTGCATGAAGTCGAGGGTAGTTATATTGAAAAATAATAAAACACTTTTCCTCATATCTCGTTTCCTTATATCCGAATTGCGAAACTTATTGACTGCCCCTCGTATATATATTATATATATATATATTATATTATATATATATATATATATATATATATATATATATATATATATATATTACCTCATTTATGATATATATTAAAATTATATTTTAGGGTCTTGTTCTTTATATATCCTTTGAACTGCAACTTGGCAAGCCATTAGATAAATCCCCGGCAACCATAAAACGCACTCTGTATTAATTGCCTCAAAGTATCACAGGCAGGCTTGGGTCGGCTATCTGCCCATGCTCGTGTACGAGCCTTTGCGCCAAGCGTGTCTTCACAGGCATACCTCAAAACTTGTTATTGTGTGGAAGACTTTGTCTAAGTCTATTCTTCCTATTACTGTCCTATGTTGTGGTGAAAGTTAGTAGTAAAAGAAAGCTTGTATGAGTTGAATGATGTTGGTAAGTACAGTCCTCATTGAGTGCAATGAGCAGAATCCAGTTTGAAAGGCTGTGGGAGTTGATTGTGTTTTGGACTTGACATTCCATGATTTTTGAGAGAGTTGATTAATGGGAGATAAGGAATTATGATATAGGATGTGGTGGGTGGCTTGTTTTGCTTGAGAATGGGTATTATGTGAGTAGATTTCAAGACATTTATAATAGACTTATGGGAGAGTGAGTAGTTGAAGATTTGTGTGAGGGCATCGATGCTTCCTCTTGGTCCAAGATGTTTTATGTGAATTTTTGATATGTCAGATCCATTTTTTTTTTTAGGAGCCCATCTGGCCGCTGCCTGCATGGGCATAAGTCACCGTAAACGATACAGCCTACTACTAGGCTATATTAAGAAATGAGGAACAGAAAAAAAAGAAAGAAAACAAATAACAATATGTAAGTAACAAATAGCAATATGTAAATAACAAATAACGGTAACAAGAATAATGACAAGAAAACAAAGCAAGAAGGAAGCGCGCTCCAGCATCGGGGGTAGGCCCGCCTCCCACCCGGCGCCGTAACAGGCAACCTGCAAAAAAATAAAATAAATAACAGTAAAATAAAGGGAAGGAGGCCGGCCTCCTCCAAAAAGTCGTAAAGTCCACAAGTCAGCGTGCACGAACCCATCCCGAGTACAAGGGACAAGCAGTAGCGACCCCACTCGTTCCGGTACCGGGACAGGTAACGTACGCGAAGATTGCGCAGACTGGGACATTTAACAAGAATGTCCCAAACAGTCTGGGGGACAACGCAGTCTTCACAGTAAAGTGCAGGCGAGCGCTCCATCAAATGGCGGTGCGTCCCGCGAGTGTGTCCAATTCAGAGAGGAAAGAAAACAACCTGAAGACGTCGCGGCGTTGGGGGGTAGGTCCATGGGAACGGTCGAGGCGCAATGGAACGCAACTTTAGGTTCCACTCGAGCGTCTCCTATCTTCCTTGTCAAGCAGCTCAGAGAGCTGCCCGTATTCCTGATATGTAATCGGTGTAAGGAAGAGCGAAACACTGGTCTGGTCGCCCAGTCCTCACAGACTCTTTGGCGCCCTCATTCTCCGCAATTCCTAAATGTCCAGCAACCAAGCAGAATGAAAATCTCGACATCCGCCCAGATCGCCAAAACAGTGGTGTAACGGATATCGCAAACCATGGGATGAGGAGATTCCAATTCCCCGAGAGCAAGCCAGGCGCTGTGTGAGTCGCTATAAATCACAATCAGGTCTCCGAAAAGGCACGTCGTGTTATCTCCCGTACCGAGCGGTGTAGTGCAACCGGCTCGGCCGTGAAGACAGACGCAACGCCTGGCAGAAGGTCGAACGCAATACTCCTGGCGCTGTAGAATCTTTGGGAGCAGAGCGTGGCGACAAATAGTCAAAAAATAGTCAAAGGTGGTACCCTCCAGGGTGGCGTCCTGGAGAGAAGCAGGAGCGCCAACGGCCCGAGAGTTAAACCTGCTCTCGAAGGAGTTTCCTGGCCCTAAACCCAAAGGGCTTAGGGTATGACTGGCGTCTCTCGGGGGCATAGGCACCGTCGAGATCAGCTGCGGATACAGTGAGAGCTGTTGGCGACTGAGGGAGGTGCCGGAGTCGGGCGTACAGGCGAATAATGCACTGTGCACGGCGCAAAGCGAGTGGCATCTCCCCAGCATCTATAAGTACGCTCTCAATGGGGAAAGTGTGGTCCAAAAATGCCGAGCGCAATACTCCCGGAGCTGTACAAGCTTTGAGAGCAGAGGCGTGGCGAGAAATGGTCAAAGGTGGTACCCTCCAAGGTGGCGTCCTGGGCAGAACCAGAGAGCTACACCTAGCTCTCGAAGGAGTTTCCTGGTCCTAAAGCCGAAGGGTTTAAGTATGACTGGCGTCTCTCGGCGGCATAGGCGCCGTCGAGATCAATTGCGAATGTAGTGAGAGCTGTTGGTGACTGAGGGAGGCGTCGGGATCGGGAGTACAGGCGAGAAATGCACTGTGCACAGCGAGTGGCATCTCCCCAGCATCGACAAGTAGGCTCTCAATGGGGGAAGTGCGGAAGGCACCGGTCATCAGGCGAAGACCGATGTGGTGAATCGAGTCCACCTTCCGCAGCACACACTCAGCTGCGAATGAATGAACAAATGATGGATAAAAAAGTAAGGCAGTACCCCTATCAGCGCCCCAGATGCTGAACGTCACGGAACGAAGAATATCATGGTGCAGGTGCAGGAGACCCTAAAGCTGCAAATATGAGGCTACCAGGTGATTTTTTTTTTTAGGGGCCTATCTGGCGACTGCTCACTTGGGCATAAATCGCCGCAATCAAGACAGCCTAGCACTAGGCTACTTTAAAATAAGAATATGAAAACACAACAACAATTAAAGGGGAAATGGCAACAATTGGGAAACAAGCTCCGGCGTCGGGGGGGGGGGAGGTCACCCTCCCCCCGGCGCAGGAGTGTGCGACATACAAAGAAAACAACAATAACAAAAAAACAAAACTAGTTAAATAAAGAGGAGAAGGCTAGCATCCCCCCCAAAAGTCTGAAAGTCCACCTGTCAATGTGCACGAACTCGTCCCGAGTATATGGGACGGATGGTAGCGACCCAGCCCATCCCGGTACCGGGACAGGCAACGTGTGCAGAGATCGCCCAGAATGGGACATTCAACAAGAATGTGCCGAAGTCTGGCTGACAACGCAGTCTTCACAGTAGGGCGCTGGCGAGCACTCCATTAAAATGCAGTGCGTCCTGCGAGTGTGCCCAATTCGGAGACGACACAAAGCAACCTGAAGCCTTCGTGGCATTAGTGGGTAGGTCCATGGAAAAAATCGCAGCGCAATGGCACGCAACTTTAAGTTCTCTTCAACCGTCTCCCATCTTCTTTGCCAAGCAGCCTGAAGAGCTGCCCCTATTCCTACCATGTAGTCGGTATGAGGAAGAGAGAAACGTTGGTCCGGTCGCAGAGTCTTCGCGGACTCTTTGGCGCGCTCATTCCTTGCAATTCCTACATCTCCGGCGCCTCCCTCAGTCGCCAACAGATCTCACTGCATTTGTAGCTGATTTCTACGGTGCCTATGCCGCCGAGAGACGCCAATCATACCGGGTGGATACCCGGCTTACCAAAACCATGGCATCACGGATATTACGAACCAGGGGATGCAGAATTCCAATGCTCCAAGAGCACTCAGGGCGCTTTGTGAGTCGCTATATATCACAATCCGGTCTCCGAACCGGGCACGTCGCGTAATCCCCCCGTACCGAGTGGTGTATTGCCACCAGCTCGGCCGTGAAGACAGACGCAGTGCCTGAAAGAGCCCCACTGACTTTAAACAGACGGGATACGGCGTGGAAGCAGACCCAGTCTTGGGAATTGGAGCCATCCGTATACACTAGCACGATCCCAGCGTGACGTGAGGTGTGATCCAAAAAGGTCGAACGCAATACTCCCGGCGCTCTACAAGCGTTGGGAGCAGAGGCGTGGCGACAAATAGCCAAAAGTGGTACCCTCCAGGGTGGCGTCCTGGGTAGAACCAGGGGCGCCACCTGCTCTCGAAGGAGTTTCCTGGCCCTAAACCCAAAGGGCTTAGGGTATGATTGGCGTCTCTCGGCGGCATAGGCACCGTAGAAATCAGCTGCAGATGCAGTGAGATCTGTTGGCGACTGAGGGAGGCACCGGAGTCGTGCGTACAGGCAAATAATGCACTGTGCACGGCGCAGAGCGAGTGGCATCTCCCCAGTATCGACTAGTAGGCTCTCAATAGGGGAAGTGCGGAAGGCACCAGTCGCCAGGCGAAGGCTGGTGTGGTGGATCGAGTCCACCTTCAGCAATACACGCTCGGCTGCGGATGCATAAAACTCGCATCTGTAGTCGATCTTCGAACGAACAAAGGATCTATAAAAAAGTAAGGCAGTAGTCCTATCAGCGCCTCAAGCGCTGAACGTCACGTAACGGAGAATATCCATGGCGCGGGTAGAAGAGATCCTAAGGCTGCGAATGAGTCTCCAAGGTGAGGCCTCGGTCAAATACAAGACCACGGAAACGGTGCGATTCAACCACTTCCAGGCGTACCCCATTAAGAAACAAGTCTGGGTCATGGTGGAGCCGTAGATAGCGGCAGAAGTGCACCAGCTTAGTCTTGGCCAAGGAAAACCGAAACCTGTGCACTTCGGCATAGCGAGAGACGCGGTTAAATGCTTGTTGGAGTCGACGCTCCAGAGTTGGCATTTGGGCTGCGCCAAAAGAGATCGAAAGGTCGCCCACGTAGAGCGTAGCGAGAACATCTTCCGGCGGCACCGAGGTAATGCCGTTTGTCATAGAATTGCTCATAGTCTGGTCCAATAATTATTCTAGTTCTTGATCTGGACACACCGCTTTTGTTTTAGTCGGTGGTATTGACCCTATGACTCAATCCTACGATCATATATATATATATAGGTAGGCTTTAATTCCTACTGAACGTGCGAAAGCTGGTTAGAGGCGTATTGTGCCGTAGCCAGGATTCTCACTATAAAAGTCCCACTTGTTACTGGGGGGAGGTTTGTGATTGTTGAATTCTAAGAGTGCATAATACAGGTTGGATAAATTAGCCGAAGGGATGCTTAATTAAAGTCTTGCCAAGGGTACATCAAAAGGGAGGAGCCACAAATAAACACACATACTCAAAATAAACTTTACTTTACACAAATATAATAATTAGCAATAGTGAACAGGCAAAATTAAGGATTAAATATTAAACACTGACGTTAAGCATCTAGATGTATAATGACTCAATGAGAGTATCAATCACGGTTAATTAATTAGGTAATTTAAGAATAGAGGGACACTGGGTTTACAGATTACCATTAATTGTGATGGATTGGAGAGACGACTACTCAGGTCCAGATGGGGTGGTTCGGGTGGCGTTAACACGAGTTCTCGGGGAGAGGGAGGATAAGACGACGGGTTCAGGGCTGCGGGCTGCAGTTCCGGTTAGTTCACTCCTAACTGGATGTAACACTAACAAATAGTAACTTCCAGTAACTATTTGGATGTTCCTTTTCTTACTCAAGTTACGTTGAGCAACACAGCGTACTCTTCTAGTCACAGACTCTGCGGGGTGGGATTTACTTCCAGGAACAATTTGAGACAGCGACCAAGTTGACTCGACGGCGCGTTGGTAGTCGATACGTTACAGGAACGACTCTCGTTCAACGCGAGGATTACGCGAGTAGATTTGGAACACTGCTGCTAGAGGGGTAAACGGCGATGTTATTTATATTGCGGATTGTGGGAAATCGAGAGAGAGATTCCATTCACGACAATTCGCTTATCGCAGCGCCTTCCGGACAATCTCCATGCTATCATAAAGAAGGCAAATAAGATTTAAGCTTCTTTGAGATAGGCGTTCTTTCGTCCGACTTCCTGTCACCAGTTGGGGGAAGGGTGGGGGGAGAGAGAGAGGAGACGAAGGTCAACTCAAACGACAAATTTCTTTCGTTCCCACGATTGTCTGGCGGCATGTGAGTATGTACGTTCCATACCCTCACACAGTTGATGCTCAGGGCAAAGAGTGTGACACCGAGGACACTTCACTGTGGGACACCCTCTTCCTGCCCCATTGGGCGGGAGAGGGCTCCCCCTCATTCATACGCGGAATCGACGATCTCGACAAATCCAGATATAAAGATTGGGAGGCGTCCCCTCACCCCCATCGTGTGGAGAGTCTCCATGATACCGTATCGCCATGCGGTATCATAGGCCTTCTCCAGATCGAAAAACACAGTGGCGATGGCATTTTCCAATCAGAGCACGGCATCCGACGTGGAGTGGAACTTGCGGATGCCGTACTGTGCAGAAGACCGATGGCCTCCGCTGTCCAGGTAAAGCCTAATCTAACATTTACCAATTTCTCCATCAACTTGCACACGCACGAGGTTAGAGAGATCGGGCGGAAACCGGCCAGAGTAGAGTGATCTCTCCCCGGTTTGCGAAAGGTGAGCAGAGTAGTGATTCACCAGGAATCCGGGAGGAGACGCTCCACGCAGATAATGTTTAACAAATCTAAGAGAAAGGCCATGCCTCGCTCACCCGGGTGTCGAAGCATGGCGTACGGGACATCGTCCGGACCATGGGCGGTGTCCGAGCACGAAGCAAGAACGGAACGCAACTCACTCAGAGTAAACCTGTCATTGAAGGGTTTTCCGCCTCTTGAGGTAAAATCCAGTTGGCGGTCTTCCGCGACATCACGACGTGCATTGAATGCTGGCGGGGCAGCATCCCGACAAGAGAATGCGGAGAACGCGGTCACGAAGGATTCCGCCAAGGATGGGGGATCCGATATTGCGGTCCCATTCTCCTGTAGAATGGGAGGGCGGTCCTGCGAGAACTTGCTCCGAATCCTTTTGACTCGCTTCCACACCTCTGGTAGAGGGGTCTTGCGTTAAGTGAAGATATGTATGCCCGCCAAGAAGAGCGGCGGGCGTGCTTAGAAATATACCCGAACCTAGCCCTAGCTCGACGAAATTCACCGATAGTGAAATCGTGCGGGCGGCGCTTATAGCACCTGTAGGCATAACGCTTCTGTTTGAGGGCCGTCTCACACTCAGCCGACCACCACGGGAGTGGTCGGCGTGCAAAACGGAAAGAGGTTCTGGGAATAGTAGTCAGGCCCGAGACGATGAGGTTGCTGGAGATGGACTCAACGGCCTCATCTACCGACCTAAACTGCTCGACTGAGATAGAGAATTCAGTCATTTCTTGAAATGCAGGCCACTGCGCCTGCGCTAAGCATCACCGAAGTGGGCTTTCAGGTGGCAGTCGCCCTAAAAATCATATTTGAATGGGAATGTGATTACTACCATGGAGGTCATTGACCACTCCCAAATCAAAATCAGGCTGTGCATCCGGAGAGCACAGAGATAGATCAAGGCAAGAAAATGAAGTGGTTCTCGGGCAGTGATGCGTAAACTCATCCACATTTAGGACACTTATCTCAAGCTCTTCAATCAGATTGGCAAAGACTTGTCCCGTGGGATTTATTGAGTAGTCTCCACAGAGAGGATGTCTGCCATTCAGATCTCCAAGCAAGAGAAAGGGCCTCGGCAACTGTGCCACGACGCGACGGAAGTCCCCCGCGTCGAAGTCAGCTGACGGTGGAATGTACACGGAAATAACAGTATACCTCCTATCCAGGTGAAGCTGCACAGCTACTGCTTGAAAGGAGGTATCTAAAGCGAAAAGAATGGAAACATCATGCTGGGTGTAAACCGCGCATACCCCAGCCCAGCCTCCATCTCGTGGTGGTGGGGTCACAAAACCCTTATACCCAGGGAGGGTGGGCAGGGGGCACGCGCCTAGCATGGTATCCTGCAGAAAAATAACTAATGGGGAATGGGACGAGACGAGCCTCCGCAGCTCCTCCCAGTTGGCCCTGAATACACAGCAATTTCATTGAAGGAATATGTCCTCCAGGCCTAGCTCGGAGGAGACTTAGGGGCCCTCTTCGAACAGAAGACCCTCACGGGAATGGCCGTACGCTTCCCGCGGAGGCAGAACCCCGGGCGCTGTTGGTGGGACAATGCGCTGAAGGCGCCGTCGCCTTCGAGGACTTATTAGGGAAGATTGGGCTCGCCATGCGAGTCTTTTCCTCCCTCCGCCTCGAAAACTTGGCGGGCGTTGTGGCTTCAAAGGCGGGGGGGGGGGGAAGGGCTCTATTCGAGGAACCACCGTCTCCGAGCCACTCGCTCCACCTTTGGGCGTGGGCGAAGGACTCGAAGCTCTTTTGTTGCTGTCCTCCTTTTAGGGAACAGCTTTAGGAACCTCGGAAGATGGCCTGGCGTCCAACTTCAGGAGTGTTGCCTCCTGTGAGTCTAACGGTTCGGTGAGGCGCGTGGCCGTTTCGCCTTACGGGAAGCGGTCACGTTGGGGAGAGGGGGTGGATTCCTGGTTTTAGCCGGGGCTGGGTGTGAACCCTTTGTGCTGCCAGCTTTACCAGGGGAGCTCCTGGGTTGAGTAGAACCTACAGAACGACTCCAAATGGGCGCGGAAACAACCGTGCTCATTGGTCTGGATGGGCCAGGAGCAGGTGTCTTTCTAAGCATTGAGGCGTAAGACATCCCAGGCAGAGCCGGGCGCGCCATAACCAAGTCCTTAGCCTCGCGGAATTAGAAACAATCCTGGGGCTAAACAGCCAGGATTTCTTTCTCAAGGAGATATGCACCACATTGCTTCGAAGAGCAGGGGGGCGGCTCTCCACAATTGACACACTTGGCCACACATGATTTGGACTTATCGTGTGCGGCCTTGGAGCAATTTACACAGACTTCGAGTGACCCCGAATTTGCACATCTACATGAGCGATTTGTATGGCCAAAGTGGTGACAGTAATAGTACCTCTGCGACAGTGGCATGAATGCTTTATGCGGCAGGAGTAGAAACCGGTACACACCAACTCAGGGAGCTTGTCACAGTCAAATGTAACGAAGAGTGTAGGGGTGGGTCTCGAGGCCCCTCCCTCTTTTATCATCACACGCTTGACCTTGACTGCCCTGTGGTCGGCTAGTTCTAGAGTGATAGCTTCTATGGAGTAGTCCACGAGTTCCCTCGCATAAACTACTCCTTTCACAAAGTTCATGGTAGAGTGCGGCGTCACACTCACTGGGTTGCCATCAAGTGTCTGAAGAGCACTTATCTTGGCTTCCTCGGAGGGATCCGCCACATTCGCAAGAAGGCTCCCGTCAGAGAAATGGGTAACCTTCGGCTCTCTACCAATCACACTAGCTAAAGCTCACCTCGGATGAATCATGTTGCCCTTAGCCAACACGGTGCCATCAGTTGAATGAATAACGAGGAAACCATTGAAGCCAGCGGGCTCAAAAATGCCGGGTAATCTCTGAATGAGGGGCCCCGATGTAATTGAGGCTCCGCTTTGCGCTCTAGCACTTTTTGTCATAGTCAGGGGCTCCGCACCCGGGGGCCAGAGGGGCCAGATGTGCCGATCTTGACTTGGTCGCTTACTGAAATGGCAGCAGACCCATCCACCCCCACAGCCCCTGTGGATGGAGAGGAGCCCCGAGTCATTTCAGTCTTCTTTTTTTTATGAGAGGATGGCGGGGAATGACCCTCTTCTCACCTCTGCCAGTAGGTGCCCCCAGGCCAGATGGACCCTCCTGCCTGGTGGCCTGGCAGTCCCTCAGCATGGTGGCTCCAACTTGGACACGGCGTAAAATTGATAGTGTGAAGAGAGAAGGAAAAGGGATCTGCGGAAGGTATGGGTGGGGATGAAGCAGGTTGTTAAAAACCCACCATCCCAAACCGGAGCTAAGGTGTTAGGGAACATTGTCCCCTCCCCCCCCTCAACCCCGATCTGGGATAGTTGGCTGTGAAGAAGGTCGGCATCTACCTTGTGAAAATAGAGGCTGAACAGAGAAAGTTGTGGGAGAGGTTGTAGGTGAAGTGACGAAGTAGGGGAGAAATACAGGCTGTCTGGAAGAAGGTGAAGAGGCTAAGCTGGGGTCAGATGGGGTGCTCCTACCAGGTGAGGCGTCAGTCAAATACAAGACCATGGAATCAGTGCGAGTCCACCACATCCAGGCGCACCCCATTTAGAAACAAATCTGGGTCAGGGTGGAGTCGTAGATGGTGGCAGAAGTGCACCAACTTAGTCTTGGACAAGAAAAACCGAAGACTGTGAACTTCGGTGCAACAAGAGACGCGGTTCAATGCCTGTTTGATTCGACGCTCCAGAATTGGCATCTGGGTCAGGCCAAAAGAGATCGAAAAGTCATCCACATAGAGCGTAGTGAGAATATCTTCCGGACGCACCAAGGTAATGCCGTTGATGCTCAGAGCAGAGTGCGACACCGAAGACACTTTCCTGTGGGACACCTTCTTCCTGCTCTATTGGGCCGGAGAGGGCTCCCCCCACCATTACGCAGAATCGAAAATCTGCATAAATTCAGATATAAAGATTGGGAGGAATCCCCTCGCCCCCATCATGTTGAGTGTCTCCATAATACTGTATTGCCATGCAGTATCATAGGCCTTCTTCAGATCGAAAAACACCGTGGCGTAGTGTTGTCTACAAAGGAAGGCCTCGCAGATGGCATTTTCCAGTCGGAGCAGAGTATCCGACATCGAGTGTAATTTGTGGAAGCTACACTGTCCAGGAGACAGGTGGCCTCTGCTGTCCAGAAAAAAGGCTAATCTAACATTTATCAATTTCTCCATCAACATGCACATGCAGGAGGTTAGAGAGATTGGGCGGAAACCGGCCGGGGTAGAGTGATCTCTCCTCGGTTTGCGAAAAGTTAACACAGGAGCAATTCGCCAGGAATCTGGGAGGATACCTTCTACCCAGATCCTGTTGAACAAATCTAACAGGAAGGCCATGCCTCACTCACACAGGTGTCGAAGCATGGCGTACGGGACATCGTCCGGACCAGGGGCGGTGTCTGCGCACGAAGCGAGAGCGGAGGGCAACTCAATCAGAGTAAACCTGTCGTTATGTCGTTCAAGGGTTCTCCGCCTCTGGATGTAAAGTCCAGTCAGCGGCCTTCCGCGACATCACGACGCGCAGTGAATGCTGGCGGAGCAACATCCCGCCTAGAGAATGGGGTCGCGAAGGATTCCGCCACGGACGCAGGGACCGAGATCACGGCGCCAATATCCTGAAGAACATGAGGGGGTTCCTGCGAGAACTTGCCCCGAATCCTTTTGACTCACTTCCATACCTTTGCTAGAAGGATCTTCCCGTTAGGTGAAGGCACGAATGTCCGTCAAAAAGAGCGGCGGGCGTGCTTCGAAATATACTGGAACCTACTAGCTTGACGAAATTCACCGACAGTGAAATCGTTTGGGCGGCGCTTATAGCGCATGTAGGCATAACGCTTCTGTTTGAGGGCCGTCTCATACTCGACTGGCCACCACGGGAGTGGTCGGCGTGAAAAATTGCCTCACGTTCTAAGAATAGTAGTCAAGCCTATGGCGATGAGGTAGCCGCAGAAAAACTCAATGGCCTCATTAACCGACCTAAACTCTTCGACTGAGATAGAGAAATCAGCCAATTCCTGAAATGCAGACCAACGCACACACACCAAGCACCACCGGGGTGGGCTCTCTGGCGGTAGCAGCCAAAAAATGATATTTGAATGTGAAAGTGATCACTACCATAGAGGTCCTCGACCACCCCCACCCAAAATCAGATTGTGCATCTGGAGAGCACAAAGATAGATCGAGGCAAAAAAATAAAGCGGTTCTCGGGCAATAATGCCTAAACTCATCCACTTTTAGGACACCTATCATCTCCAGCTCGTCGATCAGGTTCGCAAGGACTTGACCCCGGGGATTAATCGAGTAATCTAGCCAGATGGCTGTCTACTGTTCAGATCTCCGAGCAAGGGCCTCGGCAACCGTACCACGGCGCGGCCGAAGTCCGCCACGTCGAAGTGGGTGGACGGTAAAATATACGCCGAAATAACAGTATACCTCCTATCTAGGTGCAGCTGCACAGCTACTGCCTGAAAGGAGATATCTAAAGCAAAGAGAAGAATGGAGACATCATCCCGGGTGTAAATGGCGCATCCCCCTGCCCTATTCCCGTGGGGGTTGGGTGGTAAAAGCCTTATACCTCGAGAGTGGGTAGGTGGCACGCGCCTAGCATGGTGTCCTGCAAAAAGATAACTAACGAGGAACGGGACGAGACGAGCCTCCGCAGCTCCTCCCAGTTGGCCCGGAGTCCGCGGCAATTCCATTGAAGGAATATGCCCTCCAGGCCTAGCTCGGAGGAGATGCGGGGACCCTCTTCGATGAGAATACCCTCACAGGGATGGCCGTATGCTTCCTGGAGGCAGAACTCCAGGCGTTGTTGGCTGGACAATGCGCTGAAGGTGCTGTCGCCTTTGAGGACTTATCTGGGGGATGTTGGGTTGCCATGCAAGTTTTCCCTCCCTCCGCCTTGAAACCTTAGGCAAGCGAGGGTCCCTTTTTTCGAGGATTCACCATCTCTGAGCCACCCAGCCTACCACAAGGTGGGCGAAGGCGCTGAAGCTCCTTTCGTCCTGTCCTCCTTTCAGGGGACAGATTTAGAAACCCCGGAAGATTGCTTCACGGCCAACTTTCGGGGGGTTTTCCCCTGTGAGTCTAACGATTCGGTGAGGCGTGCAGGCATTTCACCTTACGGGAAACGGTCGCACTGGGGGAAGGGAGGGAAGCCCTGGTTTTAGCTGGGACAGGGTTTGAACACTTTGTGCTGCCAGCTTTACCAGGGGAGCGCAAGGGGTGGGTAGAGCCTGCAGAAGGGTTCCGAATGGTCGCAGAAACGACCGTGCTCGTAGGCCTGGAGGAGCGAGGAGCAGAATGTCTTTCTTAACATTGAGGAATTAATTTGATTGCACTCACTAGCATGCCATCAAGTGTCCGAAGGGCACTAATCATGGCCGCCTCGGAGGGATTCGATGCATTTGCTAGAAGGCTACCCTCTAAGAAATGGGTCACCTTCAGCCCCCTACCAATCACGCTAGCTAAAGCTCTCCTCTGATCATATTGCCCTTAACCAACATGCTGCTCTCAGTGGATCAAATAACTAGGAAGTGTTTGAAGCCAGCGGGCTCAAAAAACGCCAGGTACCCTCTGAATGAGGGGCCCCGACGTAATCAAGGCTCCACTCTGCGCACTTTCACTATTGGTCAGACTCCCCATCCAGGGGAACACCGGGGCCGGACATGCCGATCTTCGCTTAGTTGGTTGCCAAAACGGCTCCCACAGAAGGAGAGAAGCCCTCAGTCTTGCGGCGTTATTTTTCTTTTTAGGAGAGGTGGGCGGGGAATGCACACGCTTCGCTCCTCCGCCGGATGGACCGGCCACGGAAAATTCCTTCTTTGAAATGGAGGTCTTGGCTGTCACAGGGGCATTATCCGGGGGAGGAGGTCCCTCCTCTACTTGTGAGGCCTTGTGGCCTGAGCCGCCTGAAGACGAGCTTGCACAAGGACGGACTCAGGTTCTGTGCTTGCACGAAGCCCGGGTTCGACCCCATGGAAAATCCCACTCTCTGAGGCTGGGGAATCTCAGGGACTATGTCCATCTCAAGGGGGGCTTCCATGTGCATGTGCACCCCCCCCTAAGACATCACAGATCCCATTTGAGGTACCTTTGGTCATGTCATCTTGGGCCAGCGAACCAGCATCCATCGAGAAAGAGAGGGGCACATATAGTGGCCCCCTGTAATTTCGATATTCGTGCCTGCAGAATTTTGGAGGGCACAGAGTGACTGGCCCTGTCACCCTTCGCCGCCTGCCTGCTTTCTTGGCAGTCCCCTTGGAAAGCAAAGGGGGACTGCCGATAGAAAAAGCTGGTGACTCCAGAGAAGCGGGTGAGGGGGACTGCCCTACCCTGTATGCAAAGGAAAGAATTAAACCTTCTCCCTGGTAGAAGAGATTTAGAAGGTCCCCTGAGAGAGCACAGGGGGTGGGGGACCTCCATTTTGTCGTTGGAGCTGCCCAAGGGCCGGTCCGACGATGTTACAGGTGACCCTATTTATGAAGGGATGCATATGCTAATCACCCAATGCAGTAGCCCGCTCTGCAGGGGGTGGGTACAGGGGAAGCAGAACCAGCTGCCACCATTTGATGTCACTCTTCCCGCCTATTGACCTGTCAGCCCATCAGCATGTTGGCTCCACCTTGGGCATGGCATAAAGTGATACACAGGGAAAGGAGGAAGAAACGGTATGTGAGGAAGGTGTGGGTGGGAATGAAGCAGGTTGTTAAAAAACCCACCACCCCAGGCTAGAGCTCAGGGGTGAGAGAATGTTGTCCCCTGTCACCTCAGCCTTGATCGGGGATAGTTGGGTGAGAGGAAGCTGGTTGGCTTCTACCCTGTGAAATTAGAGGCCGACCAGAGAAAGTTGTGGGAGAGGTTGTAGGGAAAGTGAGGGAGTAGAATAAAAACATAGGTGGTCAGAAAGAAGGAGAAGAGGCTAAGCTGTGGCTATATGGGGTGCTGAGTCCCGTCAGCATGGTGGCCAGGGAGGCAAATCGCTGCACCCTTATGATGTGTTCAGGATTAATTGTAAAACAAACCAATATCGCACAAGTTTAAAAGTTCAATAATTAATACAGCTTTAGAGAGGTTTTATAACAATACTTTAAAAGCAATCAGTGAACTATTTACCGATTAAAATTGATGTCTGGATAGCTGGCATATTCCGTCTGTGCCCCTTTGGCATTCCGGCGAGGAA
This sequence comes from Ceratothoa steindachneri, assembly GCA_963969495.1. Classification (NCBI taxonomy): domain Eukaryota; kingdom Metazoa; phylum Arthropoda; class Malacostraca; order Isopoda; family Cymothoidae; genus Ceratothoa; species Ceratothoa steindachneri. The sequence goes on along the minus strand of OZ018335.1, from coordinate 17,514,395 downwards.
AAGTGCACAAAAAAGCATTGGCAAGAAGGCACGCAATCTGAGTGGATTATAAATTATAATTATTACTTTTCAAAGGTTTTAAATTAGTATTGCATCCAACAAAAGTGGTAGAAACATCAAAATAACAAACCTTTATTAGTCAGACACATATATACCAAATTTACATAGACAGAAAATGTATATGTTGCATCTTTCTCTTAACAGCTAACTGACCAGTGCTAAACAAAAGGGTGACTCCTTTTTAAATGTTGTGCACCAAGAAAATAATGATCAAAAATAATAGAATGATTTTTCAGAGAGAGTAAAGCATCAAATTTGAAGGTGGGCAGCTCATGTCCAGCTTAGGGAAAGTCAGTGTGCATCTTCAAGGTTTGATTATAAACTCAGTTGAATCAATTCAACAAATGGTTTTATAGGGAAGGGGGGGGGGGATCATGAAGTATAGACATTTATTTATTTCAAGAACACTGCAAAATTACATAATGCTTAAGGGAAACTTTTTAAAAAAATTATCAGCCACCTAGTAACTGCCTACTTGGCCATGAGTTGCCGTAATTCTATCAAGCCCTACTGTTAAGCTAAAAAGGCACACAAAGCAAATAAAAAGGAAAAAAGGAAGAAGAATGCTCTGGCTTCAGGGGGGAAGCCAGCCTCCCTCGGCACAGAAAGATGCAACCTACAACAGAGTCAAATAAAATGTATGAGGCCAACCTCCTCCAAAAAGTCAGATATTCCACATATCTGTGTACAAGAACCCGGCCTGAGTACAAGAGATATATAGTAGTGACCCTGTTTGTCCTGATACCAGGAGAGGTAACATAGACAAAGATCACCCAGACTGGGACATTCCTAAAAATATGTGAAACAGTTTAGGGGACAATGCAGTCATTGCAGTAAAGTGCTGCGAGTGCTCCATTAAAAGGTGGTGCATCCTCTGAGTGTGCTGTATTTGAAGACGACAAAAAGCATCCTGGGGGTAGGTCTATGGGAACAGTCCTGGAGCAATTGCACACAACTTTAAGTTCCCATCAGACATCAACCATTTTTTGTTTTGCCAAGTAGCCTGGAAGGCTGCCCTAATTCCTGTGTGAGAAAGAGAGAAATGCTGGTCTGGTCACAGAGATGTCAGATTCATGGGCACTCTCAGTCCATGCAATTCACATAAGTCCAGGAATCCAGCAGATAATCTCAACATGAATACAGCGAGGCATTGATCAAACACAAGACCAAGGAAATGGTGCAAATTCACCACTTCAGGGCGGGGCCACCTTAGGAAGAAGTCGAGGTCGGGATGGAGCAGAGGATGATGGCAGAAGTGCACAGCCTTAGTCTTGGACAAGGAAAACTGAAACCTATGTGATTCAGCATAGCATGAAACGTGGTTCAATGCTTGTTGGAGTTGATGCTCCAGAATTGGCATATGAGTAGCACCAAAAGAGATTTAAGGTTGTCCACGGAGAGCGTAGCAAGAACATCTTCTAACACGCAACAAGGTGATACCGTTGATGCTAAGACAAAAAGTGCAACACTGAGGACACTTCCGCCCCGACCACTAGTACGGGGAATGGACCATCTTGTAAAAAAATCAGAAATAAAGATTGCAAAGCCTCCTTTCTATACCATTGTCTGTAGTCTCCATGATACCATATTGCCATGCAGTATGATAGGCTTTATCCATATAAAAAAAACCCTGTAGTGTAGAGCTGTCTAAGAAGGAAAGCCTTGCAGATGCCACACTGTGCAGAAAACAAGTGGCCTCCAATTCGAGGAATGAGGCTAGTCTAACATTTACCAATTTCTATATCAACTTACACACACAAGAGTTTAGAGAGATTGGGTGGAAACTGGCCAAGGTAGAGTGATTTCTCACTGGTTTGCAAAAAGTGAGCAGAGTAGCCATTTATCAAGAGTTAGAGAAGATACTCTATGTCTAGAGCCTGTCGAACAAATCCAACAGAAAGGCCATGCCTCACTCAGCCAGCTGTTGATGCATGGCCTACAGAATATCATCTGGACCAGGTTCAGTGTCATTGAACGTGTCTCTCTGCAGTTAAAGTGTAGTCAGCACCTTTCAGCACTGCGCATCTCAACTTGCATTGAATGCTTGTGGAACAGCATCCTGGTTGAAGAATGGAGAAAGCCGTCACGAAAGACCTTGCCATGGACACGGAGTCTGAGATTGCAGTCCATTCTCCTGGAAAACAGGAAGGAGGGGGGGGGGGGTCCTGCCAGAACTATACCGGACAGGAAGAGTGGCGGGTGTGCTTCAAAATAAATAGGAGCATAACCAACACTCTACCTCAATGAAATTTATTGACAGTGAAATCGTTTGTGGATCACTTAGAGCGTGTGTAGGCATAACGCTTTTGTGTGAGGGCACCTGTCTCACACTCGGCTCACCAACATGGAAACATTTGATGTGCAAAATGGGGACGTTTTGTTAAAAAATATTTTTGGGGGGAGGGGGCCCATCTGGCAACGGTTTATTGGGGCAAATGTCGCTATACTCACACAACAGCGTACTAGTAGGCTAGATTAAAAAACAAATAACATTATGTAAATAACAAATAAAGATGGAAAAAGGAACAAAGGCTAAGACAAGCTAAAGGAGGGGCAGGCAAAGAAACATGCAACCTACAATAAAGTCAAATAAAATGGAGGAGGCAAGCCTCCTCCCAAAAGTAGTATAGTCCGCGTCTAAGTGCACAAACTAGTCATGAGTACAAGGGGTAAGCGGTAGACACCGCGATCGTCGCGGTCCCGGGACAGGTAACGTGCACGAAGATCACCCAGAATGCGACATTTGTTAAGAGTGTGTCGAACAGTTCGAGGGACCACGCAGTCTTCGCAATAAGGCGCAGGCGAGCGCTCCATCGAATGGCGGTGCGTCCCGCGAGTGTGTCCAATTCGGAGACGAGAGAAGCAACATGAAGCCGGCGCGGCAATGGGGGGTAGGTCCATGGGAGCAGTCGTGGAGCAATGTCACATAACTTTAAGTTCCTCTTGGCCATCTACCATGTCCTTTGCCAATAGCCTAGAGGGTTGCCCATATTCCTGTCATGTAAGCGGCGTGAGTGAAACGCTGGTCTGATCGTCCAGTACTCATGGACTCTTTGGTGCCCTCATCGGCGCGCTCATTCCCCGATATTTCCACATGTCCAGGAACTCAACAGAAGATAATCTTGACACCTGCCTGGTTGCCAAAACCGTGGCATCACGGATATCGCGAGCCAGGAGATGCGGAGCTTACAATGTTATGAGAACAGTCACTGCGCTGTGTGAGTCGCTATAAATCACAATTCGGTCTCCGAACTGGCCAGGTCGCCTTATCTCAGGTACCGAGCAGTGTATTGCAACCAGCTCGCCTGTTAAGACAGATATAGCGCCTGGCAGAGCACCGAAGAGTTCAAACAGAGGAGATACGGCATGGAAACCGACCCCTTCTTGCGACTTGGAGGCATCTGTATACAATGGCATGGTTATAGCGTGACACGGAGTGTGCTCCAAAAAGGCCGGACACAATACTCCCAGCGTTGTAGAAGCTTTGGGAGCAGAGGAGTCGCGAGAAATAATCAGAAGTGGTACACTCCAGGAGGGCGTCCTGGGCAGAAACCTGGGCGCTAATGGCCTGAGAAATATACCAAGCTCTTGAAGGAATTTCCTAGCCCTAAACCAAGAGGGCCAAGGGCATGACTGGAGTCTTTCGGCTGCATAGGCACCGTCGAATTCAACTGCAGATGCAGTGAGAGCGATTGGCGACTGAGGAAGGCGCCGGGCTCGCGCGTACAGGTGAATAATGCACTGTGCATGGCGCAGAGCGAGTCGAATCTCCCCAGCATCAACAAGTAGGCTCACAATATGGGACGTGCGAAAGGCACTGGTCACCAGGCGAAGGACATAGTGGTGGGTCAAGTCCACCATCCGCAATACACGTGCAGCTGCGGATGCATAAAACTCGCATCTGAAGTCAAGCTTCGAACGAACAAAGGATCGATAAAAGAGTAAGGTAGTAGCCCAATCGGCGGCCCAGGCGCTGAACGTCACGGAACGAAGAATATCCATGGCGCGGGTACGAGAGACCCTAAGGATGTGAAATGAGCCTCCCAAGTGAGGAGTCAGTCAAATACAGGACCAAGGAAATGGTGCGAGTCCACCACTTCAACGAGCCCCATTGAGAAACAGATGGCGGCAGAAGTGCACCAACTTAGTCTTGGCAAAGGAAAACCGAAGCCTGTGCGCTTCTGTATAGCGAGAGATACGGTTCAATGCCTGTTAGAGTCGATGCTCCAGAGTTGGCATCTGGGCAGCGCCAAAAGCGATCGAAAGGTCGTCCACTTAGAGCGTAACAAGAACATATTCCGGCAGCAGCGAAGTGATGTAATTGATGCTCAGAACAAAGAGTCTGACACTGAGGAAACTTCCTTGCGGGACACCCTCTTCCTGCTCCATTGGGTCAGAGAGGGCTCCACACTACCTGTACCCGGACTCAACAATCTGGCAAAAATTCAGATATAAAGATTGGGAGGCGTCCCGTCGCTCCCATCGTGTGGAGAGTCTCCTTGATATCGTATCGCCATGCGTTGTCATAGGCCTTCTCCAGATCGAAAAACACTGGGGCGTAGTGCTGTCTACGAAGGAAGGACTCGCAAATGTCATTGTCCATTCGGAGCAGAGCATCCGACGTGGAATACAACTTGCGGAAGCCACACTATCCACAAGACAAGTGGCCTACGCTGCCCAGAAAAAAAATCTAATTTAAAATTTACCAATTTCTCCATCAACTTGCACATGGAAGAGGTTAGAGAGATCAGGCAGAAACTGGCCGGGGTAGTGTGATCTCTCCCCAGTTTGCCAACAGCTAGTACAGACAGTAGCAATTCACCAGTAGTCTGGGAGGATACCCTCTACCCAGATCCTGTTGAACAAATCTAACAGAAAGGCCATGCCTCGCTCACCTAGGTGGCGAAGCATGGCGTACGGGACATCCTCCGAACTAGGGGGGCGGGGGGGTCCGCGCACGAAGTGAGAGCGGAACGCAACTCACTCAATGTAAACCTGTCGTTGAAGGGTTCTCCGCCTCGGGAAGTAAAGTCCAATTGGCGGCCTTCCGCGACATCAAGACGCACATTAAATGCTGACGAAGAAGCATCCCGGGCAGAGAATGAGAAGAAAGCGGTTGTAAATGACTCCGCCACGGACGCGGGGTCAGAGTTTGCGGTCCCATTCTCCTGGAGAACGGGAGGGGGAGTCCTGCGAGAACTTACCCCGAATCCTTTTGACTAACTTCCACACCTATGCTAGAGGGAATTTCCCGTTAAATAACGAGACGTATGCACACCGGGAAGAGCGGCGGGCGTGCTTCGAAACATACCGGAACCTAGCCCTAGCTCGACGAAATTTCCCGACAGTGAAATCGTTTGGGCGGCACTTATAGCGGATGTAGGCATAAAGCTTCTATTTGAGGGCCGTCTCACCCTCGGCTCACCACCACGGAAGCGGTCGGCGTGCAAAGCGGTCAGACGTTCTAAGAATAGTAGTTAGGCCCACGGCGATGAGGTTGCAGGAGAAGAATGCAATGGCCTGATCAACTGACCTAAGGTTCTCAACTGAGACAGAGAAATCAGTCATTTCATGAAATGAAGACCACTGCACCAATGCCAAGCCCACCGGGGCGGGCTTTGAGGCGGCAGTGACCCAGAAAATTACATTTGAAGGGGAAAATGGAGGTCATCAACTACCCCCTCCCCCCCAAAATAATCCGGCTGCGTATCTGGAGATCACAGAGATAGATGAAGACAGGAAAATTAAATGGTTCTCGGGCAGTGAGTGATGTGTAAACTAATCAACATTTAGGACACCTATGTCCAGCTCAGTGATCAGATTGGCAAGAACCTGGCCACTGGTTTTGATCGAGTAGTCTCCCCAGAAGTGGTGTTTACAGTCAAATCCTTGAGAAAGAGAAATGACCTCTGCAACAGTGCCACAACGCGCCGTAAGTCCCCCGCGTCGAAGTCGGATGACGGTGGAATGTACACAAAAATAAGAGTATACCTCCTATCCAGATGCAGCTACACAGCTACTGCCTGAAAGGAGATATTCAAAGCATAAAAAAGGACGGAGACATCATGTTAGGTGTAAATGGCGCATCCTCCTGCATGGCCCCCATCCCATGGTGGTGGCTTCACAAAACCCTTATACTTTGGGAGGGTGGACATGGGGCACGAGCTCAGCATGGTCTGCAAAAAAATAGCTAAGGGAAAATGGGGACAGCGTTAAAGGCGAAGAGTCTTTTTCTCCCTCTGCCTCGAAACCTTAAGCAGGGTGGGCAGCTTCAGAGATGGGGATCCCTCCTTTGGTGGATCCTCCCATCTTCGAGTGACCCAGCATGTCAATGGGTGTGGGCATAGGAGCCGAAGCTCTTTTGTCCTTTGGTGCTGTCCTTCTCTCAGGGAACCGCTTTAGGAACCCCGGAAGACGGCCTCACAACCAAATTCAAGGTTGTTGCTTCCTGTGGGCCTATCCACTCAGTGGATGCCTGTAGGCCGTTATGCCCTACAGGAAACAGCCAGGCTGGGAAAAAGGCGGGGGAGCCCTGCTTTTAGCCGCGGATAGGTGTGAACACTTTGTATCGCCAGTTGTATCAGGGGAGCGCCCGGGGTGGGTAGAATCGGCAAAAGGGTTCCGAATGTAGGCGAAAATGACCGTGCTCATAAGCCTGGAGGGGCTAGGAGCAGAGGGTATCTTTTTTAGCACCGAGGCATAAGACGCCCCAGGCAGTGCCGGGTGCACCAGGACCAAGTCCTTAGACTCGCGAAATGAGAGATGATCCTAGGCTTGAACGGCCAGGATTGCCTTTTTAAGAAGCGGCGTGCAGCTCTCTGCAATTGACACACTTGACTACACACGATTTGGACTTATCACGTGGTGGCACAAATGCCTTCAAGCAGTAGCGATACCAACCAGCACGCACTGTCACAGTTGAACGTGGTGGATCTTGAGGCCCCTCCCTGTTTTATTATCACACATTCGACCTTGACCTCTCCATGGTCAGCCATCTCTAAGGTGATGTCATCTATGGATTAGTTGCCCCGCATAAGCCACTCCTTTCATCAAGTTCATGGTAGTGAAACATCACACTCACCGGCGTGCCATCAAGTGTCTGAAGGGCATTAATCATGGCCACCTCGGAAAGATCTGACACATTCACCAGAAGGTTCCCATCGGAGAAATAGAAATGGTTCACCTTTGGCTCTATACCAAACAGGCTAGCTAGTGCTCTTCTCTGATGGATCATGTTGCCCTTAGCCAACATGCTGCTCTTAGTGGAACGAATGACAACAAAGTGTTTGAAGCCAGCAGGCTTGAAAATGAGGGGGCCCCGACATAATCGAGGCTCTACTCAGCACAGTTATGACTTGTGTCTTGGGTTGGAGCCCTGCACCCAGGGGAGCATCGGGGCTGGACATGCTAATCTTAGCCTGGTCGTTTTCCCAAACAGCAGCAAATGCAGGTGCACCAGGAGCTCTTGCGGAGTTAGAGGGACCCTTAGTCCTCTTAGTCTTTTTCTTCTTTTTTTTGGTGGGGGGGGGAGATGAGTGTGGGGAAGTAGCCCACTTCTCTCCACCGCTGGAAGCTGGAAGGAGCCCTTAGGTTAGATAGACCAGCCTCAACAAAATCCTTCTCTGAAATGGAGAAGGTCTTGGCTGTCCAATGGGCACCAGCTGTGGAAGGAGGTCCCTCCTCTCCTTGTGAGTCCTTGGGGGCCTGAGTCATCTGAGGAGAAGCTTGCACATGGGTGGAGTGGGGTTCTGTGCTTGGTACTGACCCCAGGTTCGACCCCTTTGAAGATCCGAGCATTTGGGGCTGGCTCCATGAGGCCATCACCCTCCAAGACATCACAGATACCATTCGAGGTATGTTTTGTCTCATCTATGGCCGGAGAACCGGCATCCATCCGGCAAGAGAATGGGTCAGGTATGCTGGCACCCTGTAACCTCAGGAACATGAGTGCAGGACATTAGGGGGCATGAACCAATGGGCCTTGCCATCCCTTGGCCACTTAAGGAGGTTGGACCTATCAGGCCACTGCCACTGGGAGAAGTCAATTATGGGCTGTATGCATACTTTCTTGGTAGTCCCCTGTGAAAGTAAAGGAGGGACTGCCACTGGAAAGAGGGAGTCGCTCACGGGTGCCTCCAGAGAAAGGGGTGAAGGGGACTCCTCTGCACCTGTAGGCCTAGGAGAGGAGTAAGCCTCCTCTCCGGTCAAAAAAGTTTGGAGGGGCACCTGGGAAAACACAGGAGGGGGACCTCCTTTTTGTTAGTGGCTCTGATGATAGTAATTGGGAAGTAAAGAGGGTATTTAGAAAATTTTCGTCAGTGGGCATTTGAGGCCACTCTTCCTGCCTGATGCCCAGACAACCCATCAGGATGGTGATTCCACCTTAGGCTGATCATAAAATTTATAGACTGTGAAGAGAGAGAGAGAGAGAGGATATGTGAGAAAGGTGTGGGTGGGGGTGAGGCAGGTTGTTAAAAACCCACCACTCCAAACCGGAGCTCCGGGGAAAGTGGCATTACCTCAACCCAATCTGGAGTGTCTGGGTTATAGGAAGCTTGTCAGTGTCCATCCTGCGAAATTAGAGGCAGACCAGAGAATGTTGTGGGAGAGGTTATAGGGGAAGTGAGGAAGCAGGGTAAGAAGACAGGGCATCAGAAAGAAGGGGAAGAGGCTAAGCTGGGGCTGGACAGGGCACTGAGTATGTGAGTCTGTAAATATGGTTAAGCAGTTCTAGGATGCTAGAAATAGAAAAGTGATAAACTGGTCTGCACAAACCTAATTTAAACCTGATAGAAAACCTATAGAAGAGACTCAGTGAGAACAAATGGCTTGGAAACTGACAAATGTTGAGGATCTCCGACAGATTGAAATAATGGAATACAATGATGCACAAAGAATGAGACAAATTGGTAAAGGTCTGAAGCTGAAGATGCACTTGAGTCATTCAGAAGAAGGGTCTGCATACTTTATATTACCATTTTATTCAATTGTCTGTATAATTATGCTGTTTTCTCATTATGGTTGCATTTATACTAATCATTTACTAATTGTAGACATATTTTCTTCAATGTTCTATGATATGAAACTTGGGCACTATCAGAGGCAAGTTATAAAGAATATTTGTGCAATTTTCATTGAAATTAAACCAGTATTTTCAAGGAAATAATGTAGATTTGGGTTTTTTTTCTGTAGTTTTTGACACTACTATATAGAATTGGGAGGATACATTTAGTAGCCTTGATGTATAGTGATTCCCTTTAGTGGGGAAGGAGTTGAGAGTGATGATTAAACATTAATTATCTCATATTTTATGAGATTTTCAACTTTGGAAAGTTTCTACCTCTCCCCTAATATTTAAACATGTTTATTTTGAATTGGAAGATCTATGCCACTGCAAAGGCTTGAGTAACTATAATATAAACATGTTTACATTTCAGTTTTTCTACATTTTTATTATTCCCATGCTAAATAGAAATGATTCATAGAGGTGCATTTCTCAAATGCCTGATATTTAATATTCCCCTAGTGACTTATCCACAACTTGGTGAGGGATGGGTGATTTCAGAAGCATTCAGGGATATCCATAATAGTTAAATTTCCAATGGAATGGGAATGCAATTCAAAAATGAAATTAACTAAGGTGCAACAGGATAGGCCCCATTGATTTAAATGCCTCCAAGTCTCGAGTGCAGTCTCAAGACATTTTAAGGTGATTATTAAATGACCTGACAAGACAATTGATTTACCTGTTTTTGTGAAAGACTTATAGATTGGTTAGATTTTTTCTTCAATAAAAGGAGGGGCCTTGTTACTACTTGAGGCAAATCTAGTGCCAACTTGATGATCTTGGGTAATATGTTTTGGAAAAAAAAATATCTCTTTTCCTCACAAAAGTCCTGCCAAATGAAAATTTGAATTTTAGAAAATTGCTTTGATGCAGTTTGAATCACCAATTCATACCAAATGATGCCTATCCTTGTAAAGGCCTGCAGTTAGCCTGAAATCTAAATCATGGGTTGTTACCACATATAGTAAATGCTGAAAGGTCAATGCGCATCCAATGACTAACCATATCTAATGTAGTTTTCACTAAATGAAGAGCTTTTTCTACTAAACTAGGTTAGAGCCCATTTTAAATAGCAGCTATGATACCCACTATTAATATATTTAGGCAACATCTGTTCTAATGATTATATTTAGAAGACTATTTTTCAAGCATCATATTCCCCATCTTTTAGGGAAAGACTAAAAAATTTTTTAGTGATTGATAAAAAGCTCATTCTCTACAAAGAAGCTTTAATTTGCATAGAACTACCAATGTGTACACTAACCTAATACCAATAGTATCTAATCAAGTGCTGAAAGCAAGTAATAAGTTGACTTAAAAATCTGGTGAAAATAAAAGTTGTGAAAGCTTGCATCAATCACAGGTTATAAAGCAAGAAAATCTACCTCTTCAAGAAGATTTCTGAGGCCCTCAAATTTCCAACGGTCTTCGTACCTCTGATTATAATGGAGGATTGCTTTCCGTAGAGCATGAATGGATGTTATTTCTTTCTGGTATGCTTCTTTTACCACTAACCACCGCTGCATAAGTTTCTTCTGCCCATTTGTCTTTTGAAACGTGAAGATAAAAGAATAAAAACAGGGAATCACAAAAGTGTGTATATTAAAGACTTGCACAAACTTGCTGCAATTATGAAGAGCAGTTATAAATACTTACCTGTTTTATTGGATACATAGATTCTGGTGAATTTGGCATTCTAACATATTCAGTATTCCACTTATCAGTATATGTATTAGGATATGGTTCTGGGGTTTCATTAGGTATGAGGGGAAGCTTTACATAGACTTCATGGTTTGTATGCAAGGCAATTGGTGGAACATTGACATTAGTTGGAGATAGTCTTGTTAATTCATAGAGAGAAGAACCACGCCAGGTTACCTGCAAATAAAGTTATATTCATTTCTGAGCTAATAGATAGAATCGAATTATAGATTTGTACTGAATGACATGTTTAGCAAAAGAACATATAAAAAATATTAATCAAAAGAGTGAAGATATTTATAACAGCTCAAAGCGGAGCTCAGGATCATTTACTAGTCTCAACTGGTCAATTCATTAGCATTTGGAAAGCCATAGCTTGTTTATTTTTTGTATTGTCTCAATGACTATTTTGATTCCTACTCAAGGCTACACACATTTGCTAATGATAGTTAAGAGTACTAGCTGAACCACATAAGCACTTCTAATGTTCTTTATCCAGGGGTTTCCAAAGCTAAGGACCATGTGTAAAACCTGCTAATACTGCCACTGAACTCAAACAGAGGATATAAAGTATGGAAGCCCACTGTGCCCACTCTAATGCCCAACTTTTGTTTAAGGTGAAATTTTTTGTGTGTGAAATAGACAGAAGAGACAATTGCACTTATGACTTTTTTTTTAAAATGTGCACAAAAATAAGCAGAGCTGGAACACAGAGCCAGGCACATGTATGTATGAGTGAGAAATGTCTGTGTGTGTGTGTGTGTGTATGTGTAAAATATATATATATATATATATATATATATATATATATATATATATATATATATATATATATATATATATATATATATATATATATATATATATATATATATATATATATATATTATATATATATATTTATATTTATATATATATATATATATATATATATATATATATATATATATATATATATATATATATATATATAAACTGGGCACTTCACCTCTTTTCTTTACACTTTTCTTGTTTTTCTTCATTTTTTTAGTTTGGGGAACTTCGCCTCTTTTATTTACGCTTTTCTTGTTTTGTTATTTTCATTAATTTTTTTGGTTTTGGGCACTGTGGTGGAGCGAATGTGAGTGTGTATGAAGGGCCATTCTCCCAACCCCTTTTCCCAATACCCTCTCCCTCCTTCTGTAAGAATGTGTGTGTGTGAATAACTGGAATTTAAATTTTGTTTTGTTTTTAATTTTATTGATGTTTGTATTCTCTTTTCAGAGATCATATTTTGAAACAAAATAGTTTTAAAGATAAATATTTAAAGAATTATTGATGCTGAACATTGTCTGGATATGCATTTAGAGGTAAGATAGTTGATAAATTTACTCAGGTAATGCCCACTTATTAGTTTCCCTTCCGTGTATAGTAAATGGATCGTAAATGGAGGATATATCTCTTCTACAGAGAGTGGAAGCTTGGATGGACTGCGAGAGGGGTTCTCTAGACGAGTGCTCCGCCCAGCCCTGAGACGGAGGGCTTTCATACTTCGCTAAACACCTGAACTGCCCACCTGCATTGGCTGACGAGCCTGCCTCCTTTTGTATTAGCCTACTAACACCCACCTCCAGCGCACAAGTGATAGCGCGTGCCCCTTTTCGTTCGGGTGATGTTGTTTTTTTTCATTTTGTTGTGTAGATATATTTAAGTAAATTTGTTCTATTCGCCCATTATAAAATTCTTTTGGTATCTTGTTTGGATTGGGGAATTTGGCCTCATTTTGAAGTGTGCACACTTCCCTTGTAAATATAAATTATAATTATATTATTGTAATTATCATTGTACATTTTTTTTGTAAGTAAAGGGACTGTATATACAATCCGTTTCATTCTCCTTCGATTTCTCATGTCCAGATTAGTGTAGGAAGCGGGTTGGATCGATTGGAGGTTAGTCTAGATTTTTGGCCCACTACAGCACTTCACCTCTTTTATTTATGGTTTTGTTGTTCCTCTTTTTTTAAAGTTTTGGGTACTTTTGTTATTTCTTTACTTTGGTAACTTATTCATCTGAATGTGGGCATTTCATCTCTTGTTTTGGTTTTCCAAACTGTCGATGGACCTACCATAGGCAATAATTCTTTCAAGAGACCAATAGGAAAGTCTTTGTCAAAGATGTAAGAGTTAGAATGGGATGAAGAGTTCATTTTAATCACAGATGGACCAGAAATTTCAATGGCAAATGAAGTGGTATCAAATTTGTCTCCTCTGATAAGAAATACCTTTTCCTCATTGCTAAATCCCTTATCACGGGCAAATTGATCCACAACTGAAAACTTTGAAACCAGGAGCCATTTCCCACTCGAGGTGGTTGACTTTAGCCTGTTGCCTTGGCACAACTTACCTCTCCACTCATCCTTTTAAAGGTAAAGTTAAGAAAAACCTGCACTCTCTCATCTACGTTGTCACCAACTACATTACTCGCTGGTTTGTGATCAAAACTCGACCAGACATTTCTGATGCCACTAATCACATTCATTTCCAAATCAAATGTCTCCACCTTCTTCCTCAATCAATGCGAGACATAGTGTTCCCTTACATCAAATCATGGAATGTGCACCCATAAAATATGCTTGTCTCTCTCTCCTCTGTGAAGATCTAAATCTCTGTGCCTTTGCCATTCGCAAGATGATGGACTTTCTCCAAATGAGTAATGATGGTGACAAGTCAGTGAGAAAATTCATTCCTCTTCCCCTCAACTTCAATTTGAACACACCATTGCTGAACTCATCAATTGGGATTCAGTTATGATTTACAAGTCTACCTTCACTTGCGATTTCACCATCGCCGAACTTCAGGACATATACAACACAGCCTACAACTAGGCTATATTAAGAAACAAGTAGCAAAAAGACAAATAACTATATGTAGATAACAAATAACAATATGTAAATAACAAATAATGCTAAAAAGCGCAAGGGCTGAAAAAAATAACAAGAAGAAAACAAAGCAAGAAGGAGGCGTGCTCCGGCATTGGGACACAGGAACATGCAACCTACAAAAAAACAACAGTCATATAAAAGAGAGGAGGTCTGCCTACTCCAAAAAGTCGTAAAGTCCACAAGTCGGTGTGCATGAATCCATCCTGAGTACAAGGGATGAGTGCGTTGGGAATGCATGCTGCACAATATATAACCTTAAGTCTTAATCTTAAGTCATAGAAGATAATGTTACTTAGCCTCGGCCTCTCAACTGTTGGCGTACTCCCTGCTCGTAGTTCCCATGCCTTTAGCTGAAGGTATGTCCAAGGACTGAGTACCAGGCAGTATAACCCGGCCAACCCCACTGACTTGTAAGAGCCCTTGGAAGGGCCAAGGCTTCAGAAGTAAACCTGGTGATCAAATCTGCATGGTGCTCATGCATTAGGGACTTTTTTTCAGCAGAGCATTGCAACTTAAACCTGCTCCAGTCATCCTGGATCATTTCCTTGCCACTGGACTCAGCAAGGTAAAGTGATGGTGGACTGAAGAATGCACACCTACTTTCCACCTTAAACATCATTGTGCAAGTTATCACTCCATGCATTGCTCATTCATCACCACATTCTTGCAATACCCAATCCACAATGCTGCCATAGCCTGCAGTGCAAGACACCAACAAATACAAGGATCCAATATCTGCAATGTCTGTGGAAGAGGCTGTGCCAACTTTCACAGACTCCGCAGCCATCAACGATCTCACTAAAGACAATAATTATCAACCAAACATCATCAAAATCATCCATGTATCTTGTGAAGTCATCATCGGCAATGATGGACAACATTAAGCAAGTAAGCAGGGCTAAACCCCACTCGTTCTGGGTAATGTGCGCGAAGATCGCCCAGACTGGGACATTCAACAAGAATGTGACCAAACAGTCTGGGGGACAACGCAGTCTTCACAGTAGTGCGCAGGCAAGCGCTCCATCAAATGGCAGTGGGTCCCGCTAGTTTGTCCAATTCTCAGATGACAGAAAGCAACCTGAAACCGTTGCAGAATTGAGGGGTAGGTCCATGGGAACAGTCGCAGCGCAATGGCATGCAAATTTAAGTTCTCCTTGACTGCCTCCCATCTTCTTTGACAAGCAGCCCGTATTCCTGCCAGGTAATCGGTGTGAGGAAGAGCTAAACGCTAGGGGGGTCCCCCAGTCCTCACAGACTCTTTGGCACCCTCATTACCTGTAATTCCTACATGTCCCGGAACCCAGCCTCACAGATATTGCGAACCAGGGGATGAGGAGATTCCAATGCCCTAAGAGCACTCAGGGCACTTTGTGAGTCGCTATAAATCACAATACGTGGTGTATTGCAACCAGCTCGGCCAATAAGATAGACGCAGCACCTAGCAGAGCCCCGCTGACTTCAAACAGAAGGGATACGGCATGGAAACCGACTCCCTCTTAGGACTTGGAGCCATCCATATACACTGGCACAGTTCCAGCATAACACAAAGTTTACTTAAAAAAGTTTGAACACAATACTCTCGGCGCTGTACAAGCTTTGGGAGCAGAGGCATGTCAACAAATAGTCAAAGGTGGTACCCCCCCAGTGGGCATTCTGGGCAGAACCGGGGGTGCCACAGGCCCGAGAGCTATACCTAGCCCTCGAAGGAGTTTCCTAGCCCAAAACCCAAAGGGCTTAGGGTATGACCTGCGTCTCTCGATGGCATAGGCACTGTCGAGATCAGCTAGGGATGCAGTGAGAGTGGTTGGCAACTTGGAGAGGCTCACGCATACAAGCAAATAATGGACTGTGCACGGTGCAGAGTGAGTGGCATCTCCTCAGCATCAACAAGTAGGCTCTCATTGAGGGAAGTGTGGAAAGCATCGGTTGCCAATTGAAGGCTGGTGTAAATAGAGTCCACCTTCCACAATACACGCTCGGCTGCGGATGCATAAAACTTGCATCTGTAGTCGAGCTTCGAACGAACAAAGGATGGATAAAAAAGTAAGGCAGTAGCCCTATCAGAGCCACAAGCGCTGAATGGCAGGGAAGGAAGAATATCCATGGCGCAGATACAAGAGACCCTAAAGCTGCGAATATGATCTTCCCAGGTGAGGCGTTGGTCAAATACAAGACCAAGGAAACGGTGCAAGTACACCACTTCCAGGCGCACCCCATTCAGAAATAAGTCTGGGTCAGGATGGAGACATGGATGATGGCAGAAGTGCGCTACCTTCGTCTTGGCCAAGGAAAACCGAAGCCTGTAAGCTTTAGCATAGCGAGAGACGTGGTTCAATGCCTGTTGGAGTCGATGCTCCAGAGTTGGCATCTGGGCCGCACCAAAAGAGATCGAAAGGTCGTCCATGTAGAGCGTAGTGAGAACATCTTCCGGCAGCACTGAGGTGATGCTGTTGATGCTTGACACTAAGGACACTTTCCTACAGGACACAATCTTTCTGCAACATTGGGCCAGAGAGGGCTCCCTCCCATCCGTATGCAGAATCGACGATCTCGTAAAAATTTAGATATAAAGATTGGGAGGCGCCCCCCTCATGTGGAGAGCCTCCATACTGTATCAAAATGCGGTACAATAGGCCTTCTCCAGATTGAAAAACACTGTGGCGTAGTGCTGTCTTGAAGGAAGGCCTCGTAGACAGCATTTTCCAGTCGGAGCAGAGCATCCAACATGGAGTGGAACTTGGGGAAGCCGCACTGTGCAGAAGACAGATGGCCTCCTCTGTCAAGAAAAAGGACTAACATTTACCAATTTCTCCATCAACTTTTACACACAGGAAGTTATAGAGATTGGGCGGAAACTGGCCGGGGTAGAGTGATCTCTTGCCGGTTTGCAAAAAGTGAGCACAGTAGCGATTTGCCAGGAATCTGGGAAGATACCCTCTAGCCAGATTCTGTTGAACGAATCTAAGAGAAAGGCCATGCCTCGCTCCCCCGTGTCGAAGCATGGCATATGGGACATTGTCTGTACACAGTAGCCTGCTGTGCGAGGGCTGAGTAGGGGGCAGGCAAAGCCAGGTGCCACTCCTCCCACCTACTAGCCTGGCAGCCCATCAGCATAGCGGCTCCACCTTGGGCTCGGCATAAAATCAATAGAGATTGGAAGGAGAAAGAAAGTGGATGTTAAGAAGGTGTGAGTGGTGATGAAGCAGATTGTTAAAAACCCACCACTTCAAACCAGAGCTCAGGGATGATGGGACATTTTCCCCTCTCCCATCAGACCCAATCTGGGATGGATAGGTGAAAGGAAGCTGGTCAGCGTCTACCCTCTGTAATTAGAGGCAGGCCAGAGAGAGTTTTGGGAGAGGCTGTAGGGAAAGTGAGGAAGTAGGGTAGAAATGCAGGCTGTCTGAAAGGAGAAGAGGCTAAGCTGTGACTGGAAGGGGTGCAGAGTCCTGTCAGTGTGGTC
Source organism: Ceratothoa steindachneri (assembly GCA_963969495.1). Lineage (NCBI taxonomy): Eukaryota > Metazoa > Arthropoda > Malacostraca > Isopoda > Cymothoidae > Ceratothoa > Ceratothoa steindachneri. Next base: position 17,497,184 of record OZ018335.1, on the reverse strand, counting down.
GCCAGGAAGGGAAATTGTCGCACCCCTTACAGGGCCAGTGGAAGAAAACTAGCCATATCAAATATTTTCTCAACTTTGCAACTAGTCTTACCTTTATCACCCACGCTACAACATCACCTTCACCATTGAATGGTTTGATCATATCTGCTGAAATCTTCGCTGCTATTTTAAAGCCTAGATAGCTTGTAGTTAAATACAAATAAATTAATCTTTTTTGACTCACCTCTTCACAGGGGCTCCTCAGCAAAATGCACAAAATATGAAAGACAGCTACACCAAACACAATGAAGGGCAAAGTCAACTTAACAACCATCAATCAGTTCACAACCTAAAATAAGCAGCTGGCTGATATCATTGACAGGCAACACAGCAACAACAAACTGTGACACAACAACAATAGACCACTATTGATAGCCCTGAAGGAAATCATAACAAACTGGTCTCTCCTCCATTTGCCACAACAGTGAAAATGCAAACTAACCAAGAAAAAGGAACCCTTCACCGCAGTCCTACTTAATCACTAAAAAGGTTGAGTTAGAGATTGGGAGTCAGGAACAACTGTGGAACACCTCCTCACTCTGCCAAGTCTGATGTGACAATACCAGAACAGTTGATGTCTGGCTGCCATTAGATATAGAATACATATAAAAGAGGTTTGATTTCTAAAATCTACAATAAACCACAATTCATAATTTTGTGATATATGAAAAAAATAAATCTGATCTGAAAGAGTTAATGATCACTCCTATGTGAGAATATTATTTATATTTAATGCTGTGTAAGATAAGCATAATTAATAATCAATGTCCTTCTCTCAGACTACTTAAGAGAGAGGAATATAGGCTTTTATTTCTGTTCTTAACTCCATGCTCCCTTGTTCCCTTTTTCTTCTTTGGAAGCTAATCAAACATATTGGGTAGGAATTAGTCAATTGATTTGTATCCATTTAAATTGGGTCAACAATGTAATAAATTACCATGTGTTGTAGCAACCAGTGGTTTGGATCACACATTAAACTGTCTGTCACTGCTAAGTTATACACAAGTTTGTGTAAGAGTTTTAAAGTTGATTCACACAAACAATTTTCTGTTATTCTTTCTATCACTTGACCCAAGTGAAAAAGGGCATCAACCACAAAATATAGAATACTTCCAATGTTTGTCATGCATAAGATTCTTCATTTTAAAGAATAAATGGACACAAGTTAGTGATAGATCAGGTGACCTTGTTTATTGAGCTGTTTGAGCCTGATGCCTAAATGGGTAAATAAGAGAATTTCAAAATATATGGTGTGTTCTGTAGAAAGGTGACACACCACATTCAAAATTTTGAGATAAAGCTCTTCACAATGCTTATATATCTATCATGACACCATCCATAATGCCAGAAAAAAATTCATGGTTTCCAAAATTGGTTTATGATAACCTACAGCAAATTGTTTGTTTGCTATACATTTTACTCAGGCTTGTATTAGTAGTACATCAAATTAATGATATCAAGTTAAACACATGTGGTTGGGTTCCTTGTCAAATGAAAGTGATTCCACCAAATTTTCCTAAAAGCTGGGCAATATTTAATGGTTGTGCAAAATGACCATTTTGATAACTCCTCTAAGATTCATCCCAAATTTCCATCAATATATCAACAATTATGTCACAAGACGATGAATTTTTATCAATAATGTAACTAATGCATGGGCTTCTAGTTTCCCACGGAAAACAAAGAGCTTCTCTTCTTCATACTCCAACACCTTCTTCATGAATTTCGCCTTCATTTTTTTTGGGGGGGACAGCTTTCGTGTGGAGCCAGGCAAGCTTCAAGAGAAATTAGGTTTGCCATTCTCCTTTGTCCAGTTGCCGAAGAAGCATTGAGTTCTGTGGTCATTTGTGGCCTTCAGGACACCAGCCCGCTTCTTTGTGCACTTGAAACATGAATCTGTGTTCCATGTTTCATGACTCAGCTCAAGGAAGGCCTCCTAGGAGACTTTTGGAGAGCTGCATCGGCCACACTGAGCAGAAGGTGAAAAGCGGCCTGTTGAGATTGATTGGTATCTTCAACTCATTGCGCCATGGATTCTTGTTCATCGAAGGACGCTGTAAATGTTGCTGCTCTGATTTTGATCAGCGGAACATTCAATGATAGGTGAGTTGTTCAAGAGGTTTCTTGACTGGGACATAAATTGAGTCCAAATGACAACTCAGAGAAGGGGTATTCAGGGGAGAAATAGGAAAGGAGATAGTAGAAGGGTAAAAGGGAGAAAGGCTTGAACAGGTTCAGTGTTCAAGGTTATATAGAATTGAAGAAATCAGGAGAGAGGGCAGACTTAAGGAAGGGAAAGAAAGAAACTGCAATAATGTGAGTAATTGGGTTAGTAACGGACAACAGATTACAAAAATAGATTTATTTAAATACTAAGGACTACAGATATTTACATATTTATACAGTTTTTTTAAGAACATCATAAAGATGTTTTCTCCTCAGACAAAATTTAAATCCAAGACTGGGATATCTAATTAAATGATCAAGTTGATACAGGTATACTTATTTATTCAGAGCAAACCACTGGAGTATTGGAGAACCAGACTAAAAGAGCCAGGCCTAAAAAGATCTTAGATAAGAAGATCCGGCATAAGAAGCTCTGGCATATGAAACTCTGGCATATGAAACTCTGGCATATGAAACTCTGGCATGTGAATCTCTGGTATGTGAATCTCTGGTATATGAATCTCTGGTATATGAATCTCCAGTATAAAAAGCTCCAGGATAAGAAGCTCCGACATAAAAAGCTCTGGTACAAGAAGCTGCCGAATAAAGACTGGCACAAGAACCTAAAATAAATAGATAACCTTTGTTAGGTGTGTTTTACATATTAGTAAATATTTTTTTTACAATAATCTCAATAATACAAATTCATTACAGGAAAACATTATTTTACTTACCCCTTAACTGGGGTTCCTTTATATATATATATATATATATATATATATATATATATATATATATATATATATATATATATATATATATATATATATATATATATATATATTTTATAATATGTGATTATTACAGAGTTGAATACTGAATAATATTTACAAATATCATACATTAAAATTAATCTGAAATATCTCTGAAAATATAAATTTTTACTTTAGAATAATTTGCCTAAACAAAAACAACAATAAATATATATTAAAGAAATTAAATATAAGTGGAAGAAGCATATTGCAATGCTTCATCCCCTTTCCTAGCCAACCTCATCCAGGATGTCGTGGAGCGCACCCAAAGGAGTGTCCGGCCCATTGGGAAGGCGGACGTACGCCAGTACGCCCGAGTCACTCCCCAAACAACCTTCTCGGAGGTTGTCAAAAATGGTGCCACCACGACAAACAAGAAGCCGGGAAACGGAAGAGTATAGGGAGTCCTACATTAGGGGACTCCCTGAAAGTTCTTCTGTTCAATGCGAGGTCAATCAGGAACAAGTTTCCTGAGCTCCGTGGCCTCGTAGCGACGGAAGAACCCGAAATGGTAGCCATAACAGAATCGTGGATAAAAACGTCAAACCGAGACTTTGAAGGCGAATTCACGGTTCCTGGCTACCAACTCTTCCACAAAGATAGGCCAGACAGAGAGGGTGGCGGTGTAATGTTGTATGTCAAGGATACAATCAAATCTACGAACTCCAACGTTATATCCGACCACGAGCTCCTAGGCGTTGACCTAGAGATCGGTCCTGCCAAATACAGGACCCTGCTGCTTTACAGACCCCCTTCCCAACCTGTTGAGAAGGACAGGGAACTGTACCAGCTGCTGGGTGAGCTGGTTCAAGGCAGAGTGTGCATCGTTATGGGCGATTTCAACAGCCAAGTTGACTGGGAAACCAGAGCAGCCTGTGGCGAGAGCGCACTACTCCTGGAGTTCGCCAACAACGAGTTCCTCACTCAATGGGTCAGAGAACCGACGAGAGGAGACAATATCCTCGACTTGGTCTTCACCTCTGAGGATGATATCGTTGAGGATATCTCTGTAGGCGAAGAGCTCGGTGGCAGTGATCACCAGCTAGTTAGATTTAGCATCAAGATCCCGAAGGTAAGGTCTGTTGCCAGTCAATCAAAGAAACTTGACTTGAGAAGAGCAGACTTTGCAAGCCTTCGAGCTGGACTGACTGACGTGAGGCTAGAAGTGTGCGATGCCGTTGAAGACTCGTGGAATAGTTTCAAAACCACATTCATGAGTCTTCAATCGCGTTTTATCCCTCTGAAATGCCCCCGTCTGTCTTCTGTTCAACCTAAGTGGTTTAATCGAGAAATCGGCAAACTGCTTAGGGAGAAGAGAAATGTGTACCGGCAATCGAAGATCTCGGGTGACTTTGACGAATACCGGAGGCTAGCCAGGAGAGTGAAGTCCAGCATAAGGGCGGCTAAGCGGTCTGAGGAACTCCGAGTGGCGAGACTCTGTAAAGAGAATCCCAAGGAGTTTTTTGGATATGTGAACAGCCGTAAACCAATCCGTCGAACGATTGGCCCTTTGAGGAATGAGGAGGGGACATTAGAGCATTCAGATGCAGAAAATGCTAACCTCCTCAACGACTACTTCTCTTCAGTGTTTACTGAAGAGTGTGGTCCCATTCCCCAGCCGACGGATTCCTACTCGGGGGAAAAGCTGAAGGCAATGGACTTCACCGAAGGAGAAATAAAGAAAAAGATCGCTGACCTAAAGACGAATAAGTCCCCTGGACCGGACGGGTTTCTACCTAAAGTGTTGAAGGAAGTGTGCGATGAAGTATCACGACATCTGTGCGCTATCTTTAACATGTCAATCCGGACCGGATGCGTTCCTAGAGACTGGCGTGAGGCGGAGGTGACTCCTATCTTCAAGAAAGGAGACCGAGACCAACCGTCGAACTACCGACCTATCAGTCTGACTTCGATAGTCGGTAAACTCATGGAAAGCATCATGGTGGACAAAGTGACGTCGTATTTAGAGTCAAACCTGCTACTGAGGAGTTCCCAGCACGGCTTCCGAAGGCAACGGTCATGCCTGACGAACCTTGTGGAATTCTTCCACTTCGTTTTCAGTGAGCACGATCGGGACAGGGCGGTCGATGTGGTCTACCTAGACTTTCAGAAAGCCTTTGATAAGGTACCACACCGCCGCCTTCTCCGGAAAGTGCGAGCGCTTGGCATAGACGGAAAGGTAGCCGGCTGGATCGAGAACTGGCTAAGTGGCAGACGGCAACGGGTGGTGGTAAATGGACAGTCTTCTGAGTGGGTGCCCGTTACTAGCGGGGTGCCTCAAGGTTCTGTCCTGGGACCACTACTATTCATCATCTACGTCAACGACATGGACGGTGACATGGTTGCCAAGATTTCCAAATTTGCCGATGATACCAAGCTTGGTATTAACGTTGCAAAGGATGGAAATACTGCCCGCCTGCAGGAAGATCTTGGGAAGATTGGGGAGTGGTCGGACACGTGGCAAATGCCTTTTAACGTGGGCAAATGCAAAGTGATGCATATCGGCCACAGAAACCCCCAATCTCAGTATATCCTTAAGGGCACTGCTATGGAATCCACCGACACTGAGAAGGACTTGGGTGTAACAATCACTAGTGACCTCAAGTTCTCGAAACAGTGCATTGAGGCGGAGAAAAAGGCCCAAAGGATGCTAGGCTATATTAAGCGCCAGTTTGGTTATCGGAACCAGGAGATTGTACTGTGCCTGTACAACTCACTTGTCCGACCGCACCTGGAGTATGCCGTACAATTTTGGAGTCCTTCATTGCGAAAGGACATCGCGAGATTGGAACGCGTACAAGCCAGGGCAACCAAGCTGATTCCCTCTATCCGACATAAAAGTTATGAGGATAGACTAAGGGTTATTAGATCTGTTCTCGCTGGAAACCCGTAGACTGCGTGGTCAGCTCATCAAAGTTTTCAAAATACTTCGAGGGTTCGACAATGTTGACTACCGGGATATTTTCACACTGAGTGAGAACAGAACGCGCAATCACGGCTTCAAACTTGAACTGAAGCGTTACAACCGCAATCTGTGTGGAAATTTTTTCACCTACAGTATCTGCGGTAAGTGGAACGCACTTCAAGTGGAAGTTGTCAACAGTGAATCTGTTGACCAGTTCAAGTCAAGACTAGACAAGGTCTTGAAAAGTGGCCGTTTAGGGACGCAAAACAATTGAGCAGCCTTGTGCCCGCTCGATTGCAAGTCCAATGGTACCCTCTTTGAATGGACCTTAAGGTCTCCTAGGGTACCTTTTTTCCTTGTTGTTACTCCTTGTTGTTACCATCTCTGCTTTCTGCTCCGGGCTGATGCACTTATCGAAGATGGCCAGACTGATTAGTTTCTCAGATATGGTACCAGAGATGGTGCTACAACAAGTTCCGTGACTGACGCAACCCCATCATCGCAGATCTTCACATCAGTGATCAAGTCCAGGTAGTTCTTGGCTGTGTAGGATGAAATCACTGCCTCATTCCAGTATTTTGTGTAAAACATGGTTACAAAGAACGCAACTCAACAGATCCCCGCCAACTCATCTCCAGCTGGTCATAGAAGAGCATGATCTTCACAGCGTAGATGGCCTTGGCCATCCATTTGGCCATGCAGTAAGCATCCGGAGCATGGAAGGATGTAGGGACTCCTCCTCCGAGGTAGGCCAGGCTGAGAAGGATGATCTCTTTGTAGTCTTTGTGTGGATGAGTCCCACAATCAAGCAGACGATTCAAGTGACCAACCATCTCAAGGTGGTTGGTGTCAGGAGCTGCGGTCGGCTCTAGTCAATGAACGGCCAACAATTCTGGAGCCTCTTGAAAAGGGAGATGACAGGGCCAGATGACCCATGTAAGCCTGGAAGACATTGTTCAAAACAACTTCCAGGATGTGGTGGTGGCATGCCAACCACACCAGGGGCTTCTCCAGTGCACATTCAATCCTGATACACACTCGTTGAAACATCCCTGTGTTGGCCACTATCATGTTGAATGCCATTCCAATGATGTTGCTTTCCCGCACCAACTTCAAGACAGTTTCTGCAACAGCTTTTCCTGTCCTGTCTGCAGACACAGGAACACTCAGAAGTTCCTCCATATCCTCCCCAGACACCCAAGATGGTCACCCTCTCCTCCAATGACCTTCCTTCCACTAGACTGGGTAACAACTAGCCATCCCAATGCAAGACCAAAGGGACTTCAGGCTTGAAAGAGAGAGACATGGCAATCACTTCGCTGTTCTTGACTCTGGCCCGGTGGATCGACGAATGGGACACAGTGATATGTTCAATATTTTGGCTGAGGCTCATTGCAGCAGCAACAGTGAAGGAAGATGTCACAGAACAGATAGACAGATTGCCACGCTCCCAAGCAAGGGTCAGCTCCTTGGTAAGCTTGTTCTCCTGAGGAGGTCGATGGTGTGGAGATTTAGCTGATGTTAGAGCTTTGAAGTCATCATCGGTGTCTTTGTTGGGCGATGAGGATGAAGTAGAAGACTCCCAAGCCACATCACAATCAAGAGTGGATGCTGAAACAGCCACTTCCTTCTTCATCATCTCCTCCATCCTTTGTCTCTTACGTCGCTGGCTTTAGCTTCTCATTCATGCCAGCCATCAAGCAGCTCTGCTGGTCCTTCCTCTGAGCCTCTAAGAATGCTCTGTCTTCCTCAGGGATCTTCACTTATATTGCCTTGGAATGCTGGATGTTGAACATGTCTTTAGGGCTGTCACTGAAGATGCATCTCTTCATTTGTTCCATGACTTGTCTTTCGCTAAGGCGCAGTACTCCTCATACAGTTTGAGGATCATCATCTTCATCCACAACACATCTGATGTTAGAATGTTCACAAGTCACCACACTTTCAAGACCTTCTCAGTGGTAGATGCTGTAGCAGCAAGAAGAAACTCCTTCTGGATCTTGTGGTAAAACAAAAACACCTGGAGAACCTCGCCTCTCAACAGAAGATGATTCTCTGGGAAAGGGAATGTTGGATTTTTCTCCAGTAGCCATACAAGTCCTTAGATCGTGTTTTGCATGCCATCTCGTTAGACCTAGAAACAGAAAAGAGACCAGAATAGTTTTTTGATAGTTTGTTCTGACTTTTTGGAAGTAATGCAAGCACCCTTGCACAACCTCACTCTCTGATGCTGAGCAGAAAACTAAACAAAATGCACAACCATTAAAAATGAGAGAGGAAGCTGAAAATTTTCCTGTTTGAATTTGTCACGAGAAATCAAGGGCAAAATGTGCTAGAGTGTATCCCATTCACTTCAGTTTCATGTGATACCCTAATACATAGTATACCTGTAGCTTATCATACACCAATTTTGGAATTAGATTTTCTCTAGCAAAATTTATAGATGTTTTGATAGGAATACAGGCATTCTGATATTTTTGGACAGTACTGTATTTACATGTTTTCAAATCAGAATATCTCTATAATATAAAAATATTACAGAGATATTCCCTTTTGAAAACATGTTTATATATTAGACCTTGGGTCTCAGAAGATCACTGTAATTTAATTTTTAATGAATATGCAAATGGGCATACTTTCTAATGTCAGAAAACAATAAAAAAATCAATTTTGACCAAAATGGTAAAATTGGCACTTTTCTACAGAATGCCACACATGTGACAATTGAAAATGATTTTTAAAATCTTCACTTCTCCTCTAAGATGCTCAAATGCCTAATCTCAAACATAACTCTGAAAACCTTGGGTAGCATAATTGCCTCAAAGTTTAACTGGTATAGACTCGTATATAAGAGAGAAAATACTTCTTTTTTTAATAAATATCAATGTATGTATGCAATCACTGAACTTACTTTTTTTGTTTTTTTAATTTTAATGGCATCTTCTTGACTATAAACAGAGGAACTAGATGCAGTAAACATTTCTGAAGATAAAGGTAAATCCATTTTCATTCTTTTCAAACAAGGCTCAATACATTTATCTATATGTTCTCTTTCCTTTGCCATTTATTTTCTGTAAAATAAAGCAGTTTCTATTAATATATATAATAAATACAATTACATTTTTACTGTAATATGCAATTCAAATACTTATGAGAGTGTACAAAAAAAAATTATCAGAGATTATTTTGAAAATTCAAATTTATGCTATAAGGTAGCACATTTTAATTAACTTGATTCATAAGTGGCACATTTAAATTAATTTGATCAATAGGTCTTATTATTTTTAAATTCCAAGTCAAATAAAATGAGGAGGTCAGCATCCTCAGAGAAGTCAAATAATTCACAAGTCTGTGTGCATGGATCCTTCCTGATTACAGAGGACAAGCAGTAGTGCCCCACTCATCCTAGTACAGATATGTGTGTAAATATCACCCAGACTAGAACATTCAACAAGAATGTGCCAAAATGTATGGGGGACAATGCAATCATCACAGTAAGGTGCAGAGGAGCCCTCCATCAAATGGCAGTGAATCCTGAAGTGTGCCCAATTCAAAGATGACAGAGAGCTGGAGCCATCGCAGGATTAGGGGGTAGATCCAAGGAAACAATCGCGGTGTGATGGTATGCACCTTAAGTTTCCCTCTTCTTTGCCAAACAGCCCAGATCACTGACATGATTCTTGCAATGTAGTCAGTGTGAGGAAGAATGAAACAATGGTTTGGTCACCCAGTCCTTGGCACCCTTATTCCTGACATTATTTTGAATGCGCACCGGTGTTTATTTTTTTTTGGCAAATATAAAGTGTAATTAAAGCTGTATTTTTTTGTAAAGTAAAAGACTGTATATTAAATTGTATCAATTCTTCCTCGAGTTCTCAAGGTCCATAAATTCTAGGATAAGGTTGGAAAGCAGGGTTAGTGTTGCTTTCAGCCCGCTACATGATGATCACTATTTCTCAATACTTCCCTGACAGTCAATTCCTGAACAAAGTGATCATCATTTGAAAGAACCAGATCTAAGATATTGGCACCCCTTGTTTGCTTATTAACAAATTGAGTAAAAAAATTATCCTCAAAGCATTCTATAAACTTATAACTTGCTCTATCCCTTCCTATCATATTTTCCAAGTCCACAGAATTTAAATTAAAGTCACCAAGAATAACTGTATCTACTTCACATCCTTTCTTTATTTCCCTGATCATTAGCTCATCAATACAGTCAGTCTGTCCGGGTGGCCTATAAAAGGCTCCCAAGTGTATTAGCCTATTTTTACTGACCCTACTATCTATCCACAGTGACTCAACTTCTTCTTGCTTTATAGAATTATTTAGATTTGAAGAAATGCTATTTCGGATATAAATAATCAACCCACCACCCATCCTATCTCTTCTTTGACTAATGTACATATCATAATCCTGTAGTTTAAATTCACTCACATTGTCATTAAATTTATTTTCATTAACCCATGATTCTATTACACATATTATATCTATATCTTCATCAATAATATAACTAAATAACTCATCTTTCTTATTTCTAAGACTATGAGCATTGGTATAAAGACAACTCAGCCCTCCTATCCCTGAAGACCTCTTTTAGAGGTCTTGCTATTGTGGAATGAGTGCTTTCTAAGGAAGCGAAGACAGTGTGTTGTTGTAAATGGTAGTGTGTCAGGATGGAGTGAGATATGTAGTGGGGTGCCACAGGGGACTGTACTTGGACCAGTGCTTTTCGCCATTTACATTAATGATCTTCCCAGTGCAATAAAATCAAAGATCAAGATATTCGCAGATGACGCTAAGGTATATAATGAAATCAAGGTACCTGAAGACATTGTGAGATTGCTGGAAGATATGAGGAGCATGGAAGAGTGGTCACATCAATGGTTGATATCAACCAATGTAAGAAAGTGTTTTGTTCTGCATATAGGTAGTAATAATGAAGGAGCTGTATATGAAATTAATGGAACTGAAATTGTTTCTTCTGATGTTGAGAAAGACCTTGGAGTGCTGGTCTAATCTGGATTGAAGTTTGAGAAGCAGATTTCAAAGTGGGTGAAGAAAGCTAATTTTGTATTGAAGCAGGTTAAGCAGAACTTTCACTTCTTGAATGATGAGTCCGTAGGAATATTATATAAAGCTTATGTTAGACCACAACTTGAGTATGCTATTCAGGCATGGTCTCCTTACCTGCAGAAGGATATAAAAAGAATGGAGGATGTTCAGAGAAGAGCTTCTAAGCTGGTACCAGGATTTGGAGCATTGACCTATGAGGAGAGATTGGAGAGACTTGGGTGGACTACCCTTGAGAGAGAAGAAAGAGGGGAGATGATAGAGGTGTTCAAGATCATGGGAGGATATGACTTTGTGTCTGAGCCTGAGGAGTTTTTCCAGCCTGCAAAAGGGATTACTAGAGGTCATAACAGAAAACTCTTTAAGAAGAGATGCAACAGAACTCTAAGACAGAAGTTCTTCACTCAAAGAGTCGTGGACCCAAGGAATGATTTGCCAGGTGATGTTGTGAACTCCACCAGTGTAAATTCTTTTAAAATTAAATATGATAACATAAGAGAATTAAATAATCACAGGCGAGGCAAGATTTTAAAGCACAGAGTGCATATTTCTTATTTTTGCAGAAATTAAAATGGTGAGTTCTGCATCTCTTTCCTTTCCCTGCCCCACCCTGTACTCTTATATTTCCTTGACCACTATCAGTAACTAATTTCCCGCCTGCAAAGACCCAATGACACTATCTAACTCCTGCCACAACACGTTAACCCCAGCCAGGCTTAGATGGAGTCCATCCAATGCATACAATGCCTTATTCCCATAAACCCATTCCAAACATCTATAAACACTAATCTCAACTCCTCATACAGGCCTTTCACATACTCATTCAGTCCAATTGCACGATACAACCATTCCATCCCCACATCCAATCTCGGAAGCAAACCTGAAACAATGCCTTTCACTCTACTTTCACTCATCCTTTCAACTAACCTTTTGTACCTCTCTCGTAACTCACATGAATCTACCTTCTTTACATCATTTACTTCCACATGTGTAATCACAACTGCATCCCTCTCACACCCAGACTATCATACCTCTCAGACATCATTTACACCAGCACCCGGCAAACAAACTCTCACTCCCTTCCATTTGCTAGCACTCAACTTCCTATCTAAATATCTAATCTGAGAGTCACCCATCACAAGCACCTCAGTCATCATCCTAGTCCCCCTAGGCCTAGCATTACCTTCCCTCCTGTTCTCATTCAAACTACCACTTATTTCACTTTCTGCCACAACCACATCCTCTCTCAGGGTAGCGAATCTGTTAGTCAACCTAACAGGTTCCATATCCCTCTTACTCACAAACCTAACCTGTCCTAACCTATATATTCTATCCATATTCACCCACCATTCATCTTCAATCACATGTCATTTCTTTCTCTCCAGTCCCTAGTCTAGGCTTATCTTCCACCCTCCTGGTCCCAGCCACATTCTTCCTGTGTACACTCGCATCCCTTCTCACTTTATTCACCAACTCACTTAATCTCTTGCACTCATCATGCAACTGACTCACCTCCTCTACTAGTCACATAACAAATCAGTATTCAGATACATTTGCTCTTCTTTCAAAACCACAAAAATCACAAACTACATACACACTGCTTACATCAAAAGGCACACTCACATCATCCAAAGCAACAGCCATACTGAGAAAGTTATCAAAATATAATTAAAAATTCCTTTAGTATTATGTCTAATACTCAAAGTTAACTATCTTCCTGAACTTAAATATATTACACCAAAAAATCCAAGAAAAAAAGTCACTGAATAGAGAGCTCTCCGAGAACAGCCTACAAGGTTGGATTATAGCAACTCTTTATATTTGAACTTACCAAAATACTTCAAAAACTGAAGTTAATTCTCAACAAGTCAGCAAAACTTATTCATGGCACAACTGTGAGAGAGGAAAGGGTGACTCCAGCATTGATAAACTTACATTGGCTTCCAATCAAGGCTAGAATAGCCTATAAGATATGTTGCATGACTCACAACACATTACAAACTCGAGAACCTTCCTCTCAGACCTAGTTACCCAAGAAAATTACTCATTCATGATGCTTACCGAAACACACTTAAACAGTAACACAAACAGACATCACAATCACAGGAGATTTTAACCTACCCAATGGCCACTTCAGAATACCTATGGAGGCACAGATGAAGACCAAGAAAAAGCAAAATCTCTCCTGCGATTGTGTGACAAACTCTTCCTTAAACAAGTAATAGAGCACCCCACTAGTGTGCTAAAATGCCTTGAGATATCGAGTAAACTAGGAATATGGCTACACAACTTCCTAACAAAAAGTACACGATGTGTAACCATAAATGGCTGCAAATCCAAAAAGGGGCTGGTTGCTAGTGGAGTGCCCCAAGGAACAGTGTTAGGCCCATTTCTGTTCCTAATACTGATGGGAGACATTAATTAAGGAATTACAAACTCCTACCTATCTTCCTTTGCTGAGGACACTAACATTAGGAGAGACATCAAAACCCAAGAAGAAATAACCCAACTATAGGAAGACAACAAGATAAAGTAAAATACCTTGGGATATCGGGAAAACTAGGAATATAGCTACACAACTTCATAACAAAAAGGATACAATGTGTAACCAGTGGTGGGCGTGCTAACGAAAAAATGTATCACGATAACTGGTAAATCGAAAAACTTATCGGCAATAACCAATAATCGATAACTGGCGATAAATTTATCACCTGATAAGGTGATAACCAATAAATCAAAAATTATAATACAATATTGATTATTGACTATATATAGCATTATTTGATAATACAATAGTAAGAATATTTGAATACTATCTCTTAGTTTCTTACCGGGGAAGGCTCTCCTTCATCTCCTCATAGGTTTTGAGGATCCTCCTCCCCAGCGTCCTCCTGGAGGGTACCATATCCCTGAAGCTCTGACTGTCCATAATCTGCAGCCAGCGCATGTTGTCCACCACAAACCTGACAATTGTCTTGTCGATGGTGGACTGCAGGATGGTGGTGCCCTGGGCCATGAGGCCAAAGGTTTTGGCGATGGACATCTACCGCTGCTTCTTGCCGGTTGACCCGCCATCATCTGACCAACCGGATCGGTTCCTGCTGCAGCCACCAGTCCCAACGTTGGCCTTGCAAGCTTCATCAACTTGTTTTGCCTTGTCAGAATGAATCGTGTTGAAGTGGCTCTTCAGGTTGGCCTTGGTGCTGTGGTGGGGCGAATGTGAGTGTGTGTAAAAGGGCCATTCTCCCACCCCTTTTCTCAGTACCCTCTCCCTCCCTCTGTAAGAATGTGTGTGAATGGGAATGGGTTTGTTTTTTTTGTTTATTTTATGTATAAAAATTATTACCATGTTTTTTTTTCTTTCCAGGCCTCATATTCTGGAAAGATAGGACTTAGTTTCGTATATCCTTATATTACAAACAAAGCGTTATATCCTGGAAAGCTATATTATCATTAATAAATAAAGGCCATTAGTATAGCTTAATGAAGGAGGGCTTATAATAGCCACGTAAGCTTTTTTTAAAGTCATTATCTTCCATCAAGCGCAGAGGCGCCACACTTGTAAGTCCTAGGCATTTTGCTCGCTCGAGTGGCAGGTGGCTGGACATCTTCCCATCCTCTTTGTATAAAGTGAGGCCTTGATTGTTGTGTATATATTGACTGTTGTAGTCAGGATTTTTTTTTTTGGTTGTTTGATTTTTTATGTTTATTAGGATAGATTAAATAGTATTCATATATATAGGATTTTCTTTTTGTATTTTTGGCCAAAAAAGTAAGATCTCCAATATAATCGCCTCCTCTCTATTGTAGATATTTTGTAAATTTTTTTTGTAAGTAAAGGGACTGTATATACAATCCGTTTCATTCTCCTTCGATTTCTCACGTCCGGATAGTGTAGGAAGCGGGTTGGATCGATTGGGGGTTAGTTTAGATTTTTGGCCCGCTACATTTGGCGCCCGAATAGGGACGTGAGACTTCGAAACTGGGAGCGTGACTGGATTGGATTGCAGTCCATACCCAATTAGTGTGACAAGTAGTTTGATTGATTTTTCCCTTCTCCTATCTTTTTTACTAACTTGGGAACAATGGCTGTAGCAGAAACGTTGAATGAAGAAGTAGTGCGATTGAGACTGGAGTTGAGAAAGAAAGAAGAGGAGTGTGAAATGTTACGGGGAATGATGGAGGGAATGGAGAATAAAATAAAAGGGATGAATGAAAAGACTGATAGGATGAAGAAGGAAATGGGAGACCGACAGGATCAGACGGACCGACGGATGCAGGACCTGTATGACATGATGAAGGGGTCAGGACCGGCCCTAGGACCCTCGACCTTGACCCCTGCTCCGACTGAAGGGAATAAGACTAATGGGATCAATGGGAGTGTGTGCGAGTCTAGAGAGGATAGGGTGATTATGAGTGATAGGAAGGACGGAGAATGGAAGAGAGTTGAATGCAAGAGAAGAAGGAAGAGTGGTGCAAAGGGGAAGGATAGGAAGGTAAGAGGCAAGAGTGTGGACTCAGTGTACTCGGATGAAGGAGAGAGTGATGGTATGATTGATATGAGTGAGAGTGAAGGCAGCTCAAGTGAGAGTGAAGGCAGCTCAAGTGAGAGTGAAGGCAGCTCAAGTGAGAGTGAAGTGAATGTGGGAAAGGGTATTTTGATAAGGGAAGTGCCAAAGATAGATAGATTTAGGTTACATGGTGGGAAAAGTGTGGAAGAATTCTTCGGGGAATTTGAGCGATATTGTAAGCTCAAGTACCCGGAGAATAAGGGATACTGGATGAATGTTTTGGGGGAATGTTTGGAGGGAAAAGTATTGGAGTTTTTCCGCGTGATTACAAGTGTGGGGGAACCAAGGTACGATGTGGTGAAGAAGCGGATGATTGGACAGGTGAAACGAATGAAAGAGAGTGTGAAGTATAAAAGGGTAAATGAATTTGAGAAGGCTCGAATGGGGAAGAGTGAAAGTGTGAATATGTATGCACATAGGCTTGAGAGTATGGCAAGAACGAGGTATGGTGATGATGATGTAAATGAATGTAAACCACTCATGAGGAAGTTTTTGGACACGATCCCACGAAAGGTGAGTGAATGGCTGGGTGGAAAGAGAAAGGAGAGAGTGAGACTGACAGGTGAACGGTTGATGTGGGAGGATGTGTTGGAACTGTTAGAAGATGGACGATTTGATGATGAAAGCGATCTAGAAGAGGATGGATAGTACAGTGTGAATGTTGGGGGTAAGAAGCCCAGGAGCTTTCATCCGCCCCGGCAGTTTGTCAGCTACAGGGATGCCCTGAAGGCTGCACCAGCTGGAGTGATGTCAAACTTCCTGGGCCGGCAGAATGGATGGGCAAATGGAGGGTGGTCGAATGGAAGGGGGCAGATGAATTTCAAGCGTGGGAACGGATATATGAGAGAGAAACCGAGGTATGTCCCAGCAAATGAGAGACCGAATGGTGTGAGAAAGATTGTGGAATGTCGTCGGTGTGGAAGGAAAGGTCATATGTTGGCAGAATGTAGGTGGACATCTGGTGCGTGTTTTGGGTGTGGTAAGAAAGGGCATATGATAAAGGATTGCCAGGAAAGTGTGAAAGAGTGCTTCGAGTGTAAAGAAATAGGCCATTTGAAGAAAGATTGTCCGAGGTTGAATGGTGGAGCAACTGCTGGGGAAAGTATGAAATATGCATGTGGTAATTGTGGAAAGGCTGGTCATTATGCAAGGATGTGTCGTGACCAGAGGAATGTATGTAGCTATTGTGCGATGGAAGGACATTCAAGTGAAAAGTGTTGGATTAGACTGAGAGCGCAAGGTGTGAATGGAAAGTCTGAAGCGGGAAACTGAATGGTAAGAGGGTACCTGCTGAAGTATCCTCTGGGTGCATGAGTGTGAGTAATGTGTTGGTAAGTCTGTCTAGTGTGAAAGTGCTGTCTGGTAGGAAGTATGAGTGTCTGAGTGTGAAGGTGGAGTTGAATGGAATTGAGTGTTTGGCTTTAATAGATTCTGGATGCAAGGCGAGCTTGGTGTATAAAGATGTGTATGACAAGTTTAGCGAGAAAGCCCTCCTGTCTGAGTGCAAGGGTAGTTTAGTAGGTATTGGTAATAGGAGAGTGCCTGTGATTGGAATGATAAGGTCACCTGTTCGAATGCATGGTATGATGATGAATGAATGTGAATTTTCTGTGATTGATAAGGTGAGTAGTGAGTATGGTGTGATTTTGGGCTATGATTTTATGAAAATGAATCGTATGGTTGTGCATCCTGCGAGTGATCAGATTGAGAGAAAGATTGGTAAAAATGGGGTGTATAAGTTGTATGTAGGGAAAGATGGTAGCGTTTTGAGGAGTGTGTTTACTGGTATTGAGGTGACTGCTATGGAGAGTGTAAGGCTTGTGAAGGGTGAAAGGGTGTCTGTTAGAGTGAGTTGGAGTAAGGATGTTAGTTTGAATGTGAGTGAGAACACTGTGATATTGGATGGAAAGGATGCGTGTTATAAGGTAAGGCGTGTTGCTTGTGTGTTTGATGGCTTGATGAGAATGAATGATCCTTTTGTATGTGTGCAGGCAGACCCCAGTGTGAAAGGGCAGGTGAGGGGAATCCAAGTCGGAGATGTACTGGGCCACCTCTCCACTGTCAATGAGGTAGGTATGGATGATAGTACGGATATCAGGGTGAATGTTGCGAATGAAAAGACATGTGAATGGATGTATAATGAGGTGAAGGACATGGTGAAATTGGATGGATGTTTGACTGAGTATGAAAGGGAGGATGTGTATCGAATGATATTTGAGCGAAAGGGAGCCCTCAGTAAGGGTGATCTGGATTTCGGGGTTGCAAAGCTCCCGGAATTCAAGATTGTCCTGAAGGAGGACTCCCCAATCTATCAGCGGCCGAGGCATTTCCCACGTCCGGTTGCTGAAGAGATTGAGGAGCAGTGTTTGGAATTGGAGCAATTGGGGGTGATTGAGGAGAGTGAGAGTGCATGGAATAGTCCAATTGTACCTGTACGTAAGCCGGATGGAAGATTGCGTCTGTGTGTGGATTATCGAAAGGTGAATGAAAGGACTGTGAAAGAAAGGTTTCCGATGTGTGTGGTATCTGAGTGTGTATATAGTATGCATGGGATGGAGTGGTTTACGAAGCTGGATCTGGTACGGGGGTATTACCAGATGCCCATTGCTGAGGAGAGCCGGCCAGTAACTGCCTTCTCTTCCTCAAAGAGGCATTACCAGTTCCGGAACCTCAGCTTTGGGTTGGCTAATGCTCCCGGAGCCTTCCAGCGGGCAATGAATGTTGTGTTGAGTAAGTTTGCGAGTAAGAATGTGATTGCATTTATAGATGATATTTTGATTATGACTGAGACTTTTGAGGAGCATATGAGATTGGTGAATGATGTGTTGAGAACGTTGGAGAGTGTTGGTGTGAAGGTGAAAGTGGCGAAGTGTGAATGGTTTGCGAAAGAAGTGGAATTCCTTGGGCATATGGTGAGTGAGAATGGATTGCGTAAATCATCGAAGTATGTTGAGAAGGTGCGAATGTTTCCTAAACCGGTGACTGTGAAGCAACTGAAGTCATTTTGGGGTTTGATTGAGTTCCAGCGAAAGTTTATACGTGATTGTTCTGGTGTGAGTAAGCCTCTGACTGAGTGGATGGGCAAGAAAGGTAGTACGGTTGTCAAGTGGAATGATAAGATGAATGAGGCGTATGAGAGACTGAAGGAGGCAGCGGCTGAAGATGTTGAATTAGCTTACCCAGATTATAGTGTAAATGCTAAAATGCTTGAATTGTATACAGATGCGAGTGGGTATTGTATGGGAGGTTTTCTGATGCAAGAGCAGCGTTTGAATGGAGAGAATGTCAGGCAAATAATTGGGTATGTATCCAAGGCTATGAATGTTGCAGAACGAAAGTATTCGACTGTGGAACGAGAGCTGGCTGCGATAAGATATTGTTTGAAAGTGTTGCGTCCATTTTTGTATGGTGTGAGGTTTGTGATAAAAACCGATCATCAACCTCTTGCTTGTGTATCTGCAGCGTATGAAGTGGGCTGATAGTAGGATTGCAAGGACTTTGGAAGATTTGAGTGACTTTGATTATGTGATTGAGTAAGAACATAAGAAAAGAAGGAGACCGCAAAAGACCATTCATGGCCTACACTTGGCAGCTCCTGTTCCATTCAACACACAAAAGATTTCTTACCAGAGAAAAGTCATCAACATTGTCACCCTTAACAGGAGTTCGTCAGATCTAATCTACAATATACATAAAATGCATCCAGAGGATTATGTCCATTCATGCAACCGCAAAATATAATCTTCCCACTCCTTTAGAAAAATATATACATATGTACATAAAAAAAAGTCAGTCCCATCTAGCAGCTTCATCCATATATTTATCTAATCTATTCTTAAAACTACCCAGAGAGGAGGCTTCTATCACATGCCTAGTGAGCCTATTCCATTCATCTACCACACGATTTGTAAACCAATTCCTCCCAATCTCCTTCCTAAACCTATACTTATTAAGCTTAAACCCATTGCTACGTGTTCTGTCATGTTCACTAAGTATAAGAACCTTACCCAGATCCCCTTTATTATATCCTTTTACCCATTTGAAGACTTCAATCAATTCCCCTCTGACTCTTCTCCTTTCCAATGTATGTAGATTTAGTTTTCTGAGCCTTTCACCATAAGGTAAGTTCCTTAGCCCACCAATCATCTTTGTCATCCTTCTCTGCACAGACTCAAGCAAATCAATATCCTTCCTATAATATGGTGACCAAAATTGTACTGCATAGTCTAGATGAGGCCTAACTAGCGCCAGATACAGTTTTAGAATGACTTCAGCACTCTTATTGCTTACACTCCTCCTAATGAATCCCAATATCCTATTAGCTTTATTCTTAGCATTTAGACATTGCTTTCTAGGACGAAGGTCTGAACTTACCAAAATACCCAAGTCTCTCTCACAATCAGTCCTCCCTAAAATTCTGCCATTTAATTTATAACTATTCAATGGATTATTTCTACCTATACTAAGTACACTACATTTGTCTATGTTAAACTTCATTTGCCATTTCTCGGCCCAATTGGACAGAATGGTCAATTCCTCCTGCATTACAACAGCATCAGAATCAGCCCTAATGGTTCTACCTAGCTTAGTATCATCAGCAAATTTACTCAGGTTACTACTTATACCTATGTCAAGATCATTAATATAAATTAAGAATAGCAAGGGACCCAAAACAGATCCTTGCGGAACTCCACTGCTAACACACCCCCACTCAGATTTAACTCCATCTATACTAACTCTTTGCTGTCTGTCACCAAGCCATGACTGAATCCACCTAAATATACTGCCATCGATCCCGTGTGCTTTAACTTTGCTCAGAAGTCGTAAGTGTGGCACTCGATCAAAAGCCTGGTGAACGGAATGGAGTGGCTGATTTGATGTCAAGGTATCCTGGTACGAATGATGAAAATGTGTGTGGAGTGAGTGATCCTGAGTATTTGCCGAAAGGAATTATGAATGGAAAAGAGAGTAAGGGTGGGGGTGATTCCTTGTTTGAGTGTATGGAATGGTTTGCAAGATTTGAAGAGTGATGGAGTAGATGTGAGAGTGCCCGATAGTGTAGATGATTTAAGGAAGGAGGTAATGAATGAAGTGTGTAGGAAGCCTGAAAGCATTGGTATGGCAAAGGTGCGGAACTTCATGAAAGAATTGAGAGCGATGTGTATGCAAGGGGTCCCGCCATTTCAGGAAGTGTTGATTGTAGTGAGTCGTTTGTATGGAGTGATTGTATATGTGCACTTTGGTGGTGAGAGGCCGATTGTGTACAAGGATGAGAAGATGAAGGGTTTGAATCCTAATGTGGTACATCTGCAATGTTTGAGCGGTGTGCACTACAATTGGGTAATTGAAAAGTGTTCATATATAAGAGAGAAGAATGATTGTCTGGATGAAGATGAGTGTGTGTTGAGTGATGATATGGGAGTTGATGACAGTGTGGATATCAGTGCTGATGTTGGTGTGCTTGTTCCTTCTGTGTATTGCGAACATGGTGGACCTGATATGATGGAAGCGAGAGTGAAAGTTAGTGAAAGGTTGTTCTGTGGTTTGATTGATACTGGAGCGCAAGTGTCTTTAGTGAATGAGAATATTCTGAGTAAGTATGAAGAGTTTAGATGTTGCGAGCATAAACCTGTGAAGTTACGGATAAGTGGATTAGGGAATGGCATGATAGTGGCATGGGAACAGGTTAGTCTGAAAGTGAGTTTGGGTAATGGTGTGAATGTGAAGCATGACTTTGTGATTCTGAAAGGTGAGCAAATGCCTTGTTGTTTCTTGCTTGGTGTAGACTTTATGAGATTAAATGATTTGTCTTTGGATGCTGATAAGGATTGTCTTATGAAAGGTGAATGTGAGGTGATGAAGTTGAATGAGTGTGCAAAGAATGTTGTCAAGTTTTGCGGTATGATTGAGTTGGTCATGGATGATGCGAATGAGATTTTAAGTGATGATGATATTCTAGAGATGCAAGAGATGTGTCCTTTTGTTAGTGAGTTGAAGAGGTGTGTAATGATGCGTGTTGATTTGAATGAATGGCCAGAGTGTTTAAGTGATTTTAAAAGGTATGCTAAGGATTTTGTTGTTTGTATGGATGTTGTATATTTTGTGAGGCATGTGAAGGGTGGTGATGATATGTATGTACCTGTGATGTCCTTAGTTGGTATGATTGGTCTGGTGAAGGTTGTGCATGATAATTATGGGCATATGGGTAGGTTTAAGCTGTGGGAGTGTATGAAGGAGCATGTGTTCCACCCGTTTCTGAGAACTGTTGTGAATGATGTTGCAACTACGTGTGAAAGGTGTCAGAAGCGAAAGGTGCAAGGTGTGCAAGTGAAACCACCGATGTTGAAAGTTGATGCGAAAGAACCGTTTGAATTGGTAGTGATTGATTGTGTGTCTTTGTCGCGTACGAGTGCTGGGAATGTTGGTATGGTTGTGATGGTTGACCATAAAAGTAAGTTTGTGTATGCAGCGCCTGTGAGAGATAAAAGGAGTGTGACTGTTGCGCGTGTGGTTGAGCAGTTGTTTTTTCCTATGTGTGTATGGAAGCCTAGAAGATGTCTGAGTGATAATGGGCCTGAATTTGTAGGGGAAGTGTTTGAGCAAATGTTGAGAGAGAATGGTGTGGAGCATGTGAGAACAACTCCGTATGTACCGTCTTCAAATGGATTGGCTGAACGGACTATAAGAACCTTGTGTGAGATGTTGAGAATGATGAGTACGACAGTGAATGACTGGGATGTGTGTCTGGGGAGAGTGTTGTGGGCGTATAATTCAACTGTGCATAGTGCAACTGGAATGTCCCCATGTCAGTTTGTGATGAATTTTGAAAGGCGAGTGAAAGATAGGTTTCGTTTGAGTGAAAGTGAGCAGAGTGTATGGCGTGAGGCGCATGAAAGGTTCCGTTCATTTGAATTAGGTACAAAAGTATTGAAGGTGAAAGAAGTGAAGGGTAGGTTGAATGTATCAAAGATGAGTGAGAAGTTTGATGGACCTTATAGAGTTGTGAGGGTTTGGGAAAATGGAGTGACATATGTTTTGGAGAGTTTGAATGACGGCATGACTGAGAGAGTGCGGGCTCATCAGAGTCAGTTAAGGAGATGGAGAGAACCTCCTGACTACCTGGTGAGCCATCCAGTGTATGGACTGTGTAGAGAGAGAGGTAAAGTGCATGATGATGAGATTGAATGTGATAGTATGGATCTGTCTGGGAAAGAGCTAGTCTTAGTCTCGAGGAGTAGAAAGAGTACAAAGAAGGGTGAAAGGAAGAATGCAAGTACGAATGAAAGTAAGTCTGAGCAGAGTGTTTCTGGTATGGGGGATCTTGAAAGGGAGATTGAGTTTTTGCGTAAACAGGTGAGTGATTTGGCTGGTATAAGTAGACGAGTGAGTGAGCTGCCTGTGCCTGATTTTTCTGGTTTTGGGAACAGTATGAATGATAGTGTGTTTGGGCAGAATGAACCTAGTGTGGCTGATTTTTCGGGTTTTATGAATGGTAATAGTAGGGGTGAGTTTGATGTAGTGAATGATGAAGTGGCTGATTTTTCAGGTTTCTGGTGGGAACCAGTCGAAGGGGTTTCTGGTATGCCTGTTGAGAATACAGGGGATGTGAATGACCTGTCTGTTTCGCAAGAATGTACCTTGAGTTGGATGAGAGCTGTGAGTGAGGAGCTGATGAATGGGGGTATGAAGAGTGAGGGTTCTGAACGGAAGAGTATGAAAGAATTCTGTCGTGAGATGGGAGAACTGGTAATGAGGGCTAAGAGTATGGTTGATGAGATGATAAATAGTGACGATGAGACTGACAGGACGACTGACGAACAACCCCGACTAATTGCTACGCGTAGCCAGGGACCAGTAGACGAGTGTGAATGGGTGCAGAAGGGTGCGATTGAGCACAAGTGGTACCGTGAAGAGTGATTGAAAGGGTTTAGTGAGTGGCTGGTCGAATGGCTTAAGGAAGGAGGGGTGTGGTGGGGCGAATGTGAGTGTGTGTAAAAGGGCCATTCTCCCACCCCTTTTCTCAGTACCCTCTCCCTCCCTCTGTAAGAATGTGTGTGAATGGGAATGGGTTTGTTTTTTTTGTTTATTTTATGTATAAAAATGATTACCATGTTTTTTTTCTTTCTTTCCAGGCCTCATATTCTGGAAAGATAGGACTTAGTTTCGTATATCCGTATATTACAAACAAAGCGTTATATCCTGGAAAGCTATATTATCATTAATAAATAAAGGCCATTAGTATAGCTTAATGAAGGAGGGCTTATAATAGCCACGTAAGCTTGTTTTAAAGTCATTATCTTCCATCAAGCGCAGAGGCGCCACACTTGTAAGTCCTAGGCATTTTGCTCGCTCGAGTGGCAGGTGGCTGGACATCTTCCCATCCTCTTTGTATAAAGTGAGGCCTTGATTGTTGTGTATATATTGACTGTTGTAGTCAGGATTTTTTTTTTTGGTTGTTTGATTTTTTATGTTTATTAGGATAGATTAAATAGTATTCATATATATAGGATTTTCTTTTTGTATTTTTGGCCAAAAAAGTAAGATCTCCAATATAATCGCCTCCTCTCTATTGTAGATATTTTGTAAATTTTTTTTTGTAAGTAAAGGGACTGTATATACAATCCGTTTCATTCTCCTTCGATTTCTCACGTCCGGATAGTGTAGGAAGCGGGTTGGATCGATTGGGGGTTAGTTTAGATTTTCGGCCCGCTACAGTGCCCTTGTTCACCTTCACCTCAGTGATCTTGGGGAGGAAGGACAAGCACTAGAAGATGTAGCTGTAGCCAACCATCTTCTTGTACTTCACTCACTTGCCAAGGAATGGCCAGGGTGACTGAGGCTAAGCCTCAGTGAGCTCAGAGTCAATAGACTCTGCTGAGTCTATTGACAAAAAATTTGAATGGAAGAGCATGGGAACATAAGAAAAAAATCCTCAAAGAATGCATAAAACTGGTAGCGTGCAGGAGCAACACCTCGTGACCTCTCGTCTGACAGCTGGTGAGAGGCTGAAGCTGAGTGGATGTCTTGAGAAGACGTCAAGACTGGCTGCCCTGCACTCCATTCAGTATACATTCGGTTCCCAGCTTGGACCTACCTATTTCTACCTCCAAGGCACGCACAGCTCGCCCCTGCACTAAACTGGAACCAAAAACTGAAATTATTGATTATCGCTAGTTTAGAACCAAAAGTATCAGCGATACCGATGAATTGCTAACGTGGGAAAAAAATATATTGGATAATGATAACCCAATATCATTATCACGTTAATATATCGTGATAACCCCCACCTATGTGTGTAACCATAAATGGCTGCAAATCCAAAAAGAGCCCAGTTACTAGTAAAGTGCCCCAAGGAACAGTGTTGGGCCCACTTGGATACTAACTCTTTGCTATCAAATTTTCAGTTTGGTTTTTGTGCAGGTTTATCAGTGACTGATCGGCTATTGTTCGCCTAGTAAACACCTTGATTTTGGTACTATTATTGATGTCCTGTATTTCGATTTCAGCAAGGCATTTGACATTGTTAACCATCACTTGCTCTTAATCAAAGTGTCACATATTGGCATTGGTAACTCTCTGTTAGGCAGGCTAAGTGGCTTTTTACAGAACTGTAAACTGAGTGTCATTTTACATTTTGTTCATGTTACAGGTAGAGTGCCACAAGGTTCGGTGGTTGGTCCTGTGCTTTTCCGTATCTTTATCAATTACATTGTTGCAGGTTGGTCATGCAAATTTGCCCTGTTTACGGACCATCTTAAATTATATCTTGCTCTTCCCATTACTGAGGCAATTACTGATACAAGCTTTAGTCTTTCTCTTCAAGAGGATGTTACTTTGCTTTTTTATAGGAGTAGATCTTGGGGCTCTTCTTTTTCTGTTAATAAATGTGTACATATTCACTTTAGTAGATCGATTTATATCCCTATAGGAGAGTACTTCATTGGTGATTGCCCTATTCCTTAAAAGACCTCTGTGAAAGATTTGGGAGTCCTTGTTGATTCTTCACTAAAATTTCACCTGTATGTGAATGAAACTTTCTGTAAGGCAAATGGAGTAGCCCCTAATATTCTTAGAGGCACAATTTGTAGGTCAGCTAAGTTCATGGTCTGAGTGTTCATCTCTCATATTCGACCTATTATTGATTTTGGCTGTGCGGTGTGGAATAGTGGCTATATTGGGGACTTGCACTTGTTAGAGTCTATACAAAGGAGATGAACAAAAAAGATTTGGGGATTTTCTGATCTTTCTTATGCTGATAGATTATCTTAATTTGTCCTGTTCTCCATCAAAGGATGCCTTCTCTGTGCAGCCCTAATTATGGCTTGGAAGATCCTAAATGGTCATTGTCCCCACTTGTTTGATTTGTTTGAATGTAGAAGAGACAATAGAACTCATGGTAACAGCAAAAAAATCCTTCTACCACCCTCAAATATGGATGTTCGCACTTTCTCTTTCTCTATACGTGTTGTTAATCTCTGGAATTCTCTCCTGGATGATGTCAGTGCAAGTTTGGTTGTTTATAAGCGGAATGTTGAACCATTTCTTGGCCCCCTACTTTATGAGTTTGTTTAGTTTATTTTTCATTTGTGGTTCTGTTCTGCATCTGTAATTAGCCAACCTTTTTGCTTACCTTAAGTCTTATTCCTGCCCTACTGGTTGGAAGATGCAGCAGCGACTGGTGAGGGATTGAAGACCCTCATCAAGATAAAGATATACACCTGGGCACGAGAAAACAACATGATGTTCAATAAGGAGAAATTTGAAATATTCAGATGCAGTGCTGAAGAACTACTCCTACACACTGGAAGAGGTCTACAATTTTTTTTTTTTTTTTAAATTTTATGGGGCCCATCTGGCAACTACCCACTTGGGCATAAGTAGCCGAAAAACACGACAGCCTAGAACTAGGCTACTTTAAAGTAAAAAAATGAAAACTTAACAATGATATAAATTGGAAAAACTTAACAATCGAAGCAATCTCCGGCAGCGGGGGGAGGTCCCCCTCACCCCGGTGCAGGAGAGTGCAACCTACAAACAAAACAATAACAAAAAAAAGGAACCTTAAATAAAGGGGAGAAGGCCGGCCTCCCCCCAAAAGTCAATAAGTCCACCGGTCATGGTGCACGCACTCGTCCCGAGTACAAGGGACAGGCGGTAGCGACCCCGCCCATCCGGGTACCGAGACAGGTATCGTGCGCGAAGATCACCCAGACTGGGACATTTGACAAGAATATGCCGAACAGTCTGGAGGACGACGCAGTCGTTGCAATAGGGCGCATGCGAGCGCTCCATCAAGTAGCGATGCGTCACACGAGTGTGTCCGATTCGAAGACGACAGAAAGCAACCTGAAGCCGCCGCGGCATTGGGGGATAGGTCCATGGGAACAGTCGCGGCGAAATGGCATGCAACTTTAAGTTCCCTTCGACCGTCTCCCATCTTCTTTGCCAAGCAGTCCGAAGAGCTGCCCGTATTCCTGCCATGTAGTCGGTGTGAGGAAGAGCGAAACGCTGGTCCGGTCGCAGAGTCCTCGCGGACTCTTTGGCGCCCTCATCGGCGCGCTCATTCCCCGCAATTCCTACATGTCCAGGAACCCAGCAGAAGATAATCTCGACATCTGCCCGGCTCGCCAAAACCGTAGGGTCACGGATATCGCGAACCAGGGGATGTGGAGATTCCAATGCCCCGGGAGCACAAAGGGCGCTTTGTGAGTCGCTATAGATCACAATCCGGTCTCCGAACCGGGCACGTCGCGTAATCTCCCGTACCGAGTGGTGTATTGCCACCAGCTCGGCCGTGAAGACAGACGCAGCGCCTGGTAGAGCCCCGCTGACTTCAAACAGAGGGGATACGGCGTGGAAGCCGACCCCCTCTTGGGACTTGGAGCCATCCGTATACACTGGCACAGTTCCAGCGTGACACGATGTGTGCTCCAAAAAGGTCGAACGCAATACTCCCGGCGCAGTACAAGCTTTGGGAGCAGAGGCGTGGCGACAAATAGCCAAATGTGGTACCTTCCAGGGTGGCGTCCTGAGAAAAACTAGGGGCGCCACCAGCCCAAGAGCGATATCTACCTCTCGAAGGAGTTTCCTGTCCCTAAACCCAAAAGGCTTAGGGTATGACTGGCGTCTCTCGACGGCATAGGCACCATCAAGATCAGCTGCGGATGCAGTGAGAGCTGTTGGCGACTAAGGGAGGCGCCGGGCTCGCGCGTACAGTCGAGTGATACACTGACGCGGCGCAGAGCGAATGGCATCTCCCCAGCATCGACCAACAGGCTCTCAATGGGGGAAGTGCGGAAGGCACCGGTCGCAAGGCGAAGGCCGGTGTGGTGGATCGAATCCACCTTCCGCAATAAACGCTCGGCTGCGGATGCATAAAACTCGCATCCGTAGTCGAGCTTCGAACGAACAAAGGATCGATAAAAAAGTAAGGCAGTAGCCCTATCAGCGCCCCAAGCGCTGAACGTCACGGAACGGAGAATGTCCATGGCGCGGGTACAAGAGACCCTAAGACTGCGAATATGAGCCTCCAAGGTGAGGCGTTGGTCGAATACAAGACCAAGGAAATGGTGCGACTCAACCACATCCAGGCGCACCCCTTTAAGAAACAAATCTGGGTCGGGGTGAAGCCGTGGATGGCGGCAGAAGTGCACCACCTTAGTCTTAGCCAAAGAAAACCAAAACCTGTGCGCTTCGGCATAGCGAGAGACGCGGTTCAATGCCTGTTGGAGTCGACGCTCCAGAGTTGGCATCTGGGCCGCGCCAAAAGAGATCGAAAGGTCGTCCACGTAGAGCGTAGCGAGAACATCTTCCGGCAGCACCGAGGTGATGCCGTTGATGCTCAGGGCAAAGAGTGTGACACTGAGGACACTTCCCTGCGGGACACCCTCTTCCTGCTCCTTTGGACGGAGAGGGCTCCCCCCACCCGTACGCGGAATCGACGATCTCGCAAAAATTCAGATATAAAAATTGAAGGCGTCCCCTCGCCCCCATCGTGTGGAGAGTCTCCATGATACCGTATCGCCATGCGGTATCATAGGCCTTCTCCAGATCGAAAAACACCGTGGCGTAGTGCTGTCTACGAAGGAAAGCCTCGCAGACGGCATTTTCCAGTCAGAGCAGAGCATCCGACGTGGAGTGGAACTTGCGGAAGCCACACTGTGCGGAAGACAGATGGCCTCCGCTGTCCAGGAAAAAGGCTAATTAACATTTACCAATTTCTCCATCAACTTGCAAATGCAAGAGGTTAGAGAGATTGGGCGGAAACCAGTCGGAGTAGAGTGATCTCTCCCCGGTTTGCGAAAGGCAAGCACAGTAGCGATTCGCCAGGAGTCTGGGAGAAGACCTTCCACCCAGATCCTGTTGAACAAATCTAACAGAAAGGCCATGCCTCGCTCACCTAGGTGTCGAAGCATGGCGTACGGGACATCGTCCGGACCATGGGCGGTGTCCGCGCACGAAGCGAGAGCGGAACGCAACTCGCTTACAGTAAACTTGTTGTTGAAGGGTTCTCCGCCGCTGGAGGTAAAGTCCAGCCGGCCGCCTTCCGCGACATCACGACGTGCATTGAATGCTGGCGGAGCAGCATCCCGGCTAGAGAATGCAGAAAAAGCGGTCGCGGAGGATTCCGCCACGGACGCGGGGTCCGAGATTGCGCTCCCATTCTCCTGGAGAACGGGAGGGGGGTCCTGCGAGAACTTGCCCCAAATCCTTTTGACTCGCTTCCACACCTCAGCTAAAGGGGTCTTCCCGTTAAGTGAAGACACGTATGCCCGCCAAGAAGAGCGGCGGGCGTGCTTCGAAATATACCGGAACCTAGCCCTAGCCCGACGAAATTCAGCGACAGTGAAATCGTTTGGGCGGCGCTTATAGCGCATGTAGGCATAACGCTTCTGTTTGAGGGCCGTCTCACACTCAGCTGACCACCATGGGAGTGGTCGGCGTGCAAAACGGCCAGACGTCCTAGGAATAGTAGTCAGGGCCACGGCGATGAGGTTGCCGGAGAAGAACTCAACGGCCTCATCTACCGACCTAAACTCCTCGACTGAGATAGAGAATTAAGTCATTTCCTGAAATGCAGGCCACCGCGCCAAGCACCACCGAGGTGGTCTCTTAGGTGGCAGTTGCCCTGAAAATGATATTTGAATGGGAAAGTGAATACTACCATGGAGGTCATCGACCACCCCCCAATCAAAATCAGGCTGTGCATCCGAAGAGCACAAAGATAGGTCAAGGCAGAAAATGAAGCGGTTCTCGGACAGTGATGCGTAAACTCATCCACGTTTAGGACACCCATCTCAAGCTCTTCGATCAGATCGGCAAGGACTTGTCCCCTGGGATTTATGGAGTAATCTCCCCAGAGAGGATGCCTGCCATTCAGATCTCCAAGCAAGAGTTAGGCCCTCGGCAACCGTGCCACGACGCGGCGGAAGTCCCCTGCGTAGAAGTCAGCTGACGGTGGAATGTACGCAGAAATGATAGTATACCTCCTATCCAGGTGCAGCTGCACAGCCACTGCCTGAAAGGAGGTATCTAAAGGGAAAGGCTAGAACGGAGACATCATGCCGGGTGTAAACCGCGCATCCCCCAGCTCGGCCATCCCGCGGTGGTGGGGTCGCAAGACCCTTGTACCCTGGGGGGGCGGGAAGGGGGTACGCGCCTAGCATGGTCTCCTGCAAAAAGATAGCTAACGGGGAGCGGGACGAGACGAGCCTCCGCAGCTCCTCCCAGTTGGCCCGGAGTCCATGGCAATTCCATTGAAGGAATATGCCCTCCAGGCCTAGCTTGGAGGAGACGCGGGGGCCCTCCTCGAACTGAAGACCCTCACGGGAATGGCCGTATGCTTCCCGGGGGCAGAACCCCAGGCGCTGTTGGCCGGACAAAGCGCTGGAGGCGCTGTCGCCTTCGAGGACTTATTGGGGGAGGTTGGACTCGCCATGCGAGTCTTTTCCTCCCTCCGCCTCGAAACCTTAGGCGGGCGCTGCGGCTTCGGAGGCGGGGGGGCCCTCTTTTCGAGGAACCACCGTCTCCGAGCCACTCGCTCCACCTCGGGGTGTGGGCAAAGGAGCCGAAGCTCCTTTGTTGCTGTCCTCCTTTCGGGGGACAGTTTTAGGAACCCCCGAAGATGGCCTAGCGACCATCTTCAGGGGTGTTGCCTCCTGTGAGTCTAACGACTCGGTGGAGGCGTGTGGCCGTTTCGCCTTGCGGGAAACGGTCATGCTGGGGGAAGAGGGGGGAGCCCTGGTTTTAGCCGGGGCTGGGTATGAACCCTTTTTGCCGCCAGCTTTACCAGGTGAGCGCCCGGGTTGGGTAGAGCCAACAGAAGGGCTCCGAATGGGCGCGGAAACAACCGTGCTCGTTGGCCTGGATGGGCCAGGAGCAGAGGGTGCCTTTAGAACTACTGAGGCATATGACGTCCCAGGCAGAGCTGGGCGCGCCAGGACCAAGTCCTTAGCCTCGGGAAATGAGAGTCTATCCTGGGCCTGAACGGCCAGGATTTCTTTCTCAAGGAGATATGCACCACATTGCTTTGAAGAAGCAGGGTGCGGCTCTCCGCAATTGACACACTTGGCCACACATGATTTGGACTTATCATGTGCGACCTTGGAGCAATTTACACAGACTTCGGGTGACCCCGACTTTGCACTTCTACATGAGCGATTCGTATGGCCGAAGCGGTGACAGTAATAGCACCGCCGCGGCAGTGGCACGAATGCCTTCACGCGGTAGTGGTACCAACCGGCACGGGCCGACTCAGGGAGCTTGTCACAGTCGAACGTGACGAAGAGTGTAGGCGTGGGTTTCGAAGCCCCTCCCTGTTTTCTCATCACACGTTCGACCTTGACCGCCCCATGGTTGGCCAGCTCTAGGGTGATGTCCTCAATGGAGTAGTCAACGAGTTCCCTCGCATAAACTACTCCTTTCACAAAGTTCATGGTAGAGTGCAGCGTCACACTCACCGGGGTGCCATGAAGTGTCCGAAGAGCACTTATCTTGGCCGCCTCGGCGGGATTCGCCGCATTCGCCAGAAGGCTGCCATCTGAGAAACGGGTCACCTTCGGCTCTCTACCAATTGCACTAGCTAATCCTCTCCTCTGATGGATCATGTTGCCCTTGGACAACATGGTGCCATCAGTGGAGCGAATAACGAGGAAGCGTTTGAAGCCAGCGGGCTCGAAAATGCCAGATAACCTCTGAATGAGGAGCCCCGATGTCATCGAGGCTCCGCCCTGTGCACTCTTGGTGTTAGTCTTGGTCAGGGGCTCCGCACACGAGGGGGTAGAGGGGCCGGATGTGCCGATCTTGGGTTGGTCGCCCACCAAAGTGGTAGCAGACCCATCCGTCCCCGCAGCCCCCGCGGATGGAGAGGAGCCCCGAGTCTTTTTCTTTTATGGAGAGGATGGTGGGGAATGAACACGCTTCTCACCTCCGCCCGCAGAAGCCCCCAGGCCAGATGGACCGGCCTCAGCCAGGTAGGTCCCTCTCCGAAATGGAGAAGGTCCTGGTTGTCGTAGGGGCACCTGTCAGAGGAGATCCCTCCCCTCCTTTTACTGCCTCGGAGCCCTCAGCCATTTGAGGAGGACCTTGCATAGGGGCGGATTCGGGTTCGGTGCTTGGCGCCGAGCCCGAATTCCCCCCCATGGAAGGCCCTACCGTCTGAGGCTGGGTCTCCTCAAGGACCATGTCTATCACAGGAGGGGCCTCCAGTTGGCCATCCCCTCCCAGGACATCGCAGGTCCCCTTGGCAGTGTCGCCAGTCTTGTGTGGGGAGGCACAGGCCTTGACCCCGGCAAGGTTTAAAATTCTTGCCAGCAGGTCTTTTGAGGGAAGCGACCAAAGGGGCCTGGCTTCCCTCTCCCCCCTAAGGGGGTTTGCCCTACCGAGCCGCTTTGATGGGGAGCGGCTGGCTAAGGGCTGCCTGCTGGCTTTCTTGGCAGTCCCCTTGGAAAGAAAAGAGGGGACTGCCGCTGGGAAAAGGGAGGTGCCCGAAAGCACCTCTAGAGAAAGGGGTGAGGGGGAGTCCCCTGCACTCGTAGGCGAAGGAGAGGAGTAAGCCTCCTCTCCGGTTAGAGAAATATGGAGGGTCCCCTGTGCAAGCACAGGGGGGGGGACCTCCATTTTTTTGCTGGAGCTGCCCGAGGGCGGCTCCGTTGATGTTTCAGGGAAAGTTGGGGGTTGAGGTTTTTTTTTTTGGTCTTCATCATTGGGCATGGTGACCCTTTTTTTTAACACGGGATGCAATAGCGCACACCTCTCGCAGTAGCCCGCACTGCGAGAGGTGCTTACAAGCTTGGCGCCGCCATTTGGGAACACCCTGCCCAAAAACCTAAGGATCATCACAAACTGCCCAGTGTTATCATCAACCAAGTGAACCTTATAAAAAGGGACATAAGAGACGATGGAAGTGGCACCCCAGTGACTCTAAAAACACAACTTCATAACCTCTACAAGTAAGAACCTAAGATCCATGCTAATACTGAATAAAGGTGGTGCAAACATCAGAGAAACTAGATTGAAATTATTTATTCCAAGAGTGAATACCAGCTAGAGGATAAGAACTTTGCAATATGGTGCCCCCTACCTGTATAATAGCCTGCCTTCTTCCCTCACAAAAAATTGAATATAATGAAATTCAAGAAAAAAATAAAAACTCATTTTTTTGTTAAAGCATATGGTAATACTTCAGTTTAGGGGGGCACGATAGGGAGTGCTGTTTCTGGCCTACAATTTTTGGCTATAATTTAGGCGTCAGACATCATAAGGCAAAGCCCCTCATTTTGAAAGTAACTAAAAATGATAATTTTTGGCAGAAATAGCCTAAAGTAGGCAGCACTATTGTCTTTATTATTTTGATAAATGTGCAGAGCAGATCGCACATTTATCAAAATAACAAAGACAATAGCGCCACCTAATTTAGGCTATTGCCACCAAAAATCTTATTTTTTTTTAGTATATGAGTATATACTGGGGGGCTGTGCCCCCAAGATTTCCCCGCAATTGATTGAAACTCAGGATCATCATATGGGGATGGGGGGGGCCTCTTGTAGTGATATCTCCCCTACGAGCAGTCCCCTTAAATTTACTCAAAAAAGGTAAAATATATTGGAACATGGACCAAATATTATGCAGCCAGGACGAGGGAACAGCAGAGGCGAGCGTGTGATGCAGGTCTTCAAGTTTACCCTATCTCCACCTTTCACTATTATAATTGAGCCGCGCTTCTTTTAAATGAGACCACGATCTATATAAAAGTCTATTAAATTGACAGAGGAATTAACACAAGTCATATTGAAATTGAACAAACCGTATTCACAGGAATCGCGCTCTTTTAACTGCTCGGTTTCAGGATTGTCAATGTTTGAAATAAGGTTGAAATAAGGTTGCTCGTGTGTGAAATTAATGGTTTAGTTTCACAAAAATAGTTAAATGAAACATAAAGTTTAATACATTAGTAATTATAAAAAAAATCAATGCATTACTAAATAATATAATTAAGTAGAAGTGCAGGCATTTACTAAATAATAAAGAAAGGAAAACAAAATAACAAAATAAATACAACGCTGTAATTGGCCCCCTTTGAAGCTACCATCTGACCTTATAAGGCCGATTGTAGCCCAGAAACAGCGCCCCCTATCGTGCACTCCTAAACTGAAGTATTACCAAGCATATGACCTAGAAACTCAGACTATCAGACCAGGTGTTGCGAGTATGGGCGGATGCATTTCTAGCTTATTTTGAAGGTCGACTCATCAGAGGGATGGGCCTACGATGTTCCTGAGATTTCAATAATTTGGGGAGTCTGGGGGCACAGCCCCCCCCCCCCTCCAGTATATAATCAGAAATTGCCATAAACTTTGTCACATAGATTTCAGCTCAGAAAAATAGCGAGCAAATACGCAGTCTACCCTTGCAAGAGGTAAACCTGAAGATCCATACCCCATGAACCAACCGTACTATGGGTTGCTATATGGGGGGCATAGCCCCCCCATACCCCCCTGCTCGCTACGCTCACCCTCAGGAACAAGTAATAAAACAAGTTAATCACACAGTTGAGTGAAAAAATGTTGGGAGGTGGAATAAATATTATGGTAATGCGAGCGGGAAAGCTCAAGGGGTATGGATCTTCAGAATTACCTTCTAGCTTATTTTGAGGGTCAGCTCATTGTTGGAGGTGGCTCGTTGGGGTAATGGGTACTGGATGATCCTGAGATTTTATTTTTAATCATTTGGGGGGATCTGGAGGGCACAGCCCCCCAGTATATAATCGGAAATCGCCATAAACTTCGTTCACATAGATTTCAGCTTAGGAAAAATGCCCAAAATAAGCTAGGACTCGGATCGGGCCATACTCTACACAATTAGCCATGGTTAACTTTGAGTATTACAACAAAATACTCAAGGAATTTTTAATTATACTGTAAATTAAATTGTGAAATAGCTCCCGTTTGTTTACGTTGACAGTCGTTCAGGGTCTGTGGCATTCGGACGTGTTCTCGGCGAGCTTACCTAATTCAATAACGGGAAGTTAAGAGACACTGTCTTGTATTTCTCCCATCTCGACTCCAACGATGAGTAGACGCACAAAACACTTAATACAAAATTTAAATTGTTCACTCAAAAATAAATTCATTAGAATATAATCTCCTTTTAATACTAAAATATAGTTTCCATATCAATATGTAAAAATATCAAAATTTATTTTGCTATTCATATATAACATCAATAATAATCAATAATGACAATTGTCCAACCTTGACTTGAACAAGCTAATAGTTGCTGCATTTACTACTTTTTCTGGCAGTGCATTCCAACTATTAACTACTCTGACACTAAAGGATTTAGCTCTAGCTAAGGTTCTCCAATGACCTCTTTTCTTTAGTTTTCTTTAGCTCTCTTATTCAGTGACGTTTTTTCATTTTGGATTTTTCGGTGTGATATATTTAAGTTCGGGAAGATAGTTAACTTTGAGTAAATTAGACAATACTAAAGGAATTTTGGTAAATATGTACATTATTGGCGCCAACGATGGGACGTACTATTTCGTCCGTGTTGCAAAATGTTTCACGTTTTTGGAGTACATTTAAGTTGACCGCTCGTGAGGGGGTAAACACAATGGGGAGACTACACTACGATGATCCTGAGTTTCCTTAAATTTTTTGGGGGGGTCTGGGGGGCACAGCCCCCCAGTATATAATCCTAATTGTTTATAGAATAATAATTCGAAAAGAACTCAAACTCGCATGAATATTCCGACACGAGTGAATGATAATATTTACACACAATTTTTTTTTCCGACCGGGCCGCTAATCTACATATTTACCGGAATTTTTAATTATATTTTGAAAAGTTTCTCAGTATGGCTGTTGCTTTGGATGAACGGCCACCCATTTTTTGAGTAGTTAAGAATGTGGTCCATATGCTTGCAGATGATACCAAAAATGGTAAATATGTAGATTGGCAGCTCGAACGAAGGGACGTAAACTATTTCATCTGTGTTCCATTATGCTTCACGTTTTGGGAGTAAATTTAAAGGGACGGCTCGTGTGGGGGTAAACACAATGGGAGGACCACCCTACAATGATCCTGAGTTTCAATCAATTGGGGGGGTCTAAGGGGGCACAACCCCCTAGTATAGCGTTTTTCGTTTGGGTAATATTTCAGTTTAGGTGCGCTGTTTCTGGGTTATAATTTGGGCCTTATGAGGTCTGACATCCAAAAGCGAAGCCCTTCATTTCAAAAGTAACTAAAAATGTTAATTTGGGGGCAAAAATAGCCTAAAGTAGGCGACACTATCGTCTTTATTATTTTGATAAGTGTGCAGAGCCGATAGCATATTTATTAAAATAACAAAGACGATAGCGCCGCCTAATTAACTTTTTTTAGTTACTTTGGAAATAGATTTCAGCCAAAATCTATTGGGACCAAGTTGCTTTTGTTTCATTCAGACGCGCAGAAACGATTTGTTAAAAAACACAAAAATGTAAGAACATTTTAGAAACAATTATGATTATATACTGGGGGGCTGTGCTCCCCAGACCCCCCCCCAATTGATAGAAATCTCAAGGTCATCACAGGGCAATTCCCTTCACGAGCCGCTACTCAAATTAGTAAAAAAAAAAAAGAGACATATTGGAACATGGACGAAATAATATACGGCCAGGACTGGGGAACAGCAGAGGTGAACGTGTGATGCAGATGTTCAGGTTTACCCTATCTCCACCTTTCACTATTATAATTGAGCCGCGCTTTTAAATGAGACTGCGACCTATAGAAAAGTCTATTAAATTGATTGAGGAATTAATACAAGTCGTATTGAAGTCATAACATAACATAACATAATTTCATGCATGACAAAAGCCACAAGGGCCTATCAAAGGTCATCCGCATCCGTCAAAACCCACCCACAAAAAGCACCATCGCCAGGGGAAGACAAAATCAAAGTCCCCCACAATATAATATAACGGATGACAAAAGCCACAAGGGTACATCATAGGTCATCCAAGTCAAACGGCCTCTTTTTTAAGGCACCCAAACTCCCAAGAAAACTACATCCAGAGGATTGCGTCCAGAAACAAGGGTATCACCAATCAAGGATTGTCAAGAACTAAATCAGGCAGCTATAGATATATACAAACAATATTAATATATACAAAACTTAGGAACCATCACAACCTTCCCTCCCCATAAACTCATCCAACCTACTCTTAAATACATTTAAATTTGGACTACCTACTACCCTCGGCGGCAATTTGTTCCAGAAGTCTACCACTCTATTGGTGAAAAAATATTTTCTTAAATCCAACCTACACCCTTGCTTTTTAATTTTCAAGTGGTGACCTCTAGTCCGATTTCCATCATCTAACTCAAAAATCTTGCTAACATCCATAACATAATTACACGGATGACAAAAGCCATAAGGGCCTATCAAAGGTCATCCGCCTCCGTCAAAACCCACCCACAAAAAGCACCATCACCAGGGGAAGACAAAATCAAAGTCCCCCACAATATAATATAACGGATGACAAAAGCCACAAGGGCTCATCATAGGTCATCCGAGTCAAGCGGCCTCTTTTTCAAGGCACCCAAACTGCCAGGAAAACTACATCCAGAGGATTGCATCCAGAAACAAGGGTATCACCAATCAAGGCTTGTCAAGAACTAAATCATGCAGCTATAGATATATACAAACAATATTAATATATACAAAACTTAGGAACCATCACAACCTTCCCTTCCCATAAACTCATCCAACCTACTCTTAAATACATTTAGATTTGGACTACCTACTACCCTCTGCGGCAATTTGTTCCAGAAGTCTACCACTCTATTGGTGAAAAAATATTTTCTTAAATCCAACCTACACCCTTGCTTTTTAATTTTCAAGTGGTGACCTCTAGTCCGATTTCCATCATCTAACTAAAAAAACTTGCTAACATCCAATTTATCTATCCCGGAAAAAATTTTAAAGAGCTCAATCATATCCCCTCTCACACACCTCCTTTCGAACGAGAACATATTTAATACCCTCAGTCTATCTATATATTCAAGGTGCCTCAGGGAAGGAATAATCTTTGTTGCCCTCCGTTGCACTGACTCAAGAAGGTAAATATCGTGTCTAAAATGTGGGGACCATGCCTGTATGCAGTACTCTAGATGTGGCCTAACATAAGAGTTATAGAGTTTAAGAATAACCTCCTTACTTTTGTAACTGACATTTCTCTTAATGAAACCCAGCCCTCTATTTGCCCTATTTCTTGGTTGGCTGTCTGGCTTTGTTCTGGAAGGTTGTCTTACAGGAGCTCCTGATTCTCATTGTAAGATTGGGATATAATACTGATTTGGGTGTGTAATTTTTCTTGTATTTATTTAATACATCAATCACTATAATAAATACATTAGTGATTAATACTTTTGGGGAAGATAACTGGCAGCAATCCTGAGCAAGAATTTTTTGGGGGGTGAGTGTTAACTTTTTCATTAGTAAATTTCTGAGAGTATGGCTTTTTGTATAGATGGTGAGAGCATGCCATTTGAAAGTAGTGTGTATGTGGTGTGTGATGCATGTGGAGTTGAAAGGAGAGTGAATGTAACTGAATGCCGTGTGTGTTTTCTGGAAGGGGAGGTTAGGAGGTTGAGTGGGGAATGTAAGAGGTTGAATGATTTGGTGTTTGAGGTGAGAAGAGATGCAAATGTGCGATTGAAGGGTGAGATTAGTGCTAAGAGGGTGGAAGAGAGGGCTAGGACTGGGAACAGTGTGGAAGTTGTGAGTGATGATGAATGGTGGGTGAAAATGGATAGGATAGATAAGTTAGGACAGGTTAGGTGTGTGAATGACCTTCGAACAGGTAGCACGTGTTTCATAGAGCTCTCAGAATATTTTGATTATTTGATATACTTTGGTGTGTGACATAAACATAAATATTAAGTTATAAAATCATATATTTGGTTAATATAACAAAGTTAAATTGTGGTTATTTTGTATAAATTGTGGTTATTTTGTTTTGGTGAGAAAGTGACTTTTGTTTACTTCGGGGCCATCTTGATTAGCAGGTTTTAAACTTGCGCGCACAAATTGGGGTCAAATTCTTGTTGTTTGTAAGTTTTTGTTTCTATTATTGTTCTTGTTTAAGTATGGCTGACTGTTTGGATGTAGAGAGTATGCCTTTTGAAAGTGATGGGTGATTCGCGAGTTAGATATTTAGATAGGAAGTTGAATGCAAGTAGATTGAATGGTTTGAGGGTGTGTTTGCCGGGTGCTGGAGTGAGAGATCTGTCTGATAGGTATGAGGAGCTGGTGTCTGGCTGTGCAAGGGATGCGGTTGTGATTACACATGTAGGAGTGAATGATGTGAAGAAAGTGGGTGCATGTGAGTTACGTGAGAGGTACAAGAGGTTGATTGAAAAGGTGAAAGAAAGTAGAATGAAAGGTGTTGTGACAGGTGTGCTTCCAAGAATGGATGTTGGGGTAGAATGGATGTCTCGTGCGATTGGGCTGAATGATTATGTGAGGAGGATGTGTGAGATGGAAGGTGTCATGTTTGTGGATGTGTGGGATAGGTTTGTTGGAATGAAAGAAATGTATGCGATGGATGGACTGCATTTGAGTAGGAGGGGGGTAGATGTGTTGTGGGAGGAGTATGATCGTGTTATTAGGTCTTTGCGGGCGGGAAACTAGATACTAATAGTGGTCAGGGAATTATGAGAGGATATTATAGTACTGAAAGTAGAATGGACTTGGCAGATAACAGAAATAGGTTCCAAGGCGATAGAGGTGAGGTCATTCAAGTTTCAAGAGGTGCTTCAGGGATAGGGGGGTTAAATTGTTTCTATACAAATGCTCGTAGTCTTAGAAACAAGAAGGATGAGCTATTTAGTTATATTAGCAATGAGGATATAGATATATTATGCGTTACTGAATCATGGGTTAATGAAATAGAATTTAGTGACACTATAAGTGAATTTGATTTACAGGGCTATAATATGTACATTAGTCAAAGGACAGGTAGGATTGGTGGAGGAATAATTATCTATATAAAAAACAACATTGTTTCAAGTTTAAATACTTCAATAAAGCAGGATGGAGTTGAGTCACTTTGGATAGATATTAGGTTCAGTAAAAATAGAATGGTGCATTTGGGAGCTTTTTACAGGCCACCTGGGCAGACTGATGATATAGATGAACTAATGATAAGGGAAATAAGTAAGGGATGTGAAACAGATGCAGTTATTATTGGGGACTTCAACTTAAACTCTGTGGACTGGGAAAATATGATAGGTAGGGATAGAACAAGTGGCAGGTTCATAGAATGCTTTGAGGATAATTTTTTGAATCAATTTGTTAATGAGCCAACGAGGGGGGACAATATATTAGATTTAGTACTTTCTAACAGTGATCATTTAGTTCAAGAATTGACTGTTGGGGAAGCATTGGGAAATAGTGACCATCAGATAGTTCGTTTTAACTTGGGAATTGAGAAGGGTAAAATAACTGAGAATGCTGAAAAAGTTCCAAATTTTCATAAGGGAGATTATGTAAAACTTCGAAGCTTGCTAAATTTGGTAGACTGGGATATAGAATTCAGAGGTAAAAATGCTTATGGGATGTGGGATACTTTCAAGCATATAATAAATGTAGTCCAAGAACAATGTATCCCAATGAAGACCATTAGGAACAAAAGTAGGAAACCATTATGGTGGAATCAGGAGATAGCTAGAAAAATTTCAGAGAAGAAAAGGGCATATAAAAAATTGCAGGTAGAAAATAATATTCAAAATTTAAGTGATTATAGAATGGCTAGGAATGAGTTAAATAAGATTATAAAGAACAACAAAAGGGTGTCAGAAATTAAATTAGCTCAGGATAGCAACAAAGATCCTAGAAAGTTCTTTAGTTACTATAAAATTAATAACAAGTGTGGCAGAGTTAAAATAGGACCTATCAAATATGAAGGGTTTGTGAGAGAAACTGATGAGGAAATAGTTGAGGTACTAAATGGTCATTTTGCATCAGAATTTACAAAAGAGAAACTAAATAGTCCTATGTATAGTACTCATAGGTCAGGAAAAGAGGTGTTTACTAACATTTGTGTGGATCGGAGGATGATAAAAGGACTAATAGGTGATTTAGATACTACCAAGGCCTCCGGCCCTGATAATATTCATTCTAGGATACTTAAAGAAGGGGTAGAAAGTATCTCAATAGCTCTGGACAAGTTATATACTAGGTCATTGGAATATGGAGAAATACCCGATGATTGGAAGAGAGCAAATGTCGTCCCCATTTTCAAGAAGGGTAGTAAAGAGGATCCAAATAACTTTAGACCGGTTAGCCTAACTCCTGTAGTCTGTAAAATTCTTGAGAAAATAGTTAAAAAAGGGATTTGCCAACATCTAGAGAGGGAGGGGTTAATCAGCGATGCTCAGCATGGGTTTAGATCAGGTAGATCATGTTTGACTAACTTACTAGACTTTCTGGAGTTTGTAACAGATCAAGTAGATAAGGGAGAGAATGTAGATATAATTTACTTAGATTTTAGTAAAGCATTTGATAAGGTACCACACAGGAGACTAGTTCATAAATTAAAAATGATTGGGATATGTGGGGGTGTTTCAAATTGGATAGCTGAGTGGCTGAAAGACAGGAAGCAAAGGGTAGTGCTAAATGGTGTAAAGTCAGAGTGGAGGGATGTTATCAGTGGGGTTCCTCAGGGATCAGTTCTCGGTCCATTATTATTTGTCATCTATATAAACGATCTTGGGGAGGCAGTTAATAATAAAGTGTCAATTTTTGCGGATGATACCAAATTAGCAGCTGTAGTTAAAGATATTGATGATAATTTTAAAGTGCAGGGGGACTTAAATAAATTGTTATCCTGGGCACATAAGTGGCAAATGACTTTCAACCTTGATAAGTGCAAAGTTATTAACATGGGAAAAGATAATAGAGAATTTAACTATGAAATGGATGGGCATTGGCTGAGCTCAGTAGAGGATGAGAAAGATCTAGGAGTAGTAATAGATAAGTCATTAAGGTTTTCTCAGCAGTGTATTGAAGCAAGAAATAGGGCAAATAGAGTGCTGGGTTTTATTAAGAGAAATGTCAGTTACAAAAGTAAGGAGGTTATTCTTAAACTCTATAACTCTTATGTTAGGCCACATCTAGAGTACTGTATACAGGCATGGTCCCCACATTTTAGACACGATATTAACCTTCTTGAGTCAGTGCAACGGAGGGCAACAAAGATTATTCCTTCCCTGAGGCACCTTGAATATGAAGATAGACTGAGGGTATTAAATATGTTCTCGTTCGAAAGGAGGTGTGTGAGAGGGGATATGATTGAGCTGTTTTAAAATTTTTTCCGGGATAGATAAATTGGATGTTAGCAAGTTTTTTGAGTTAGATGATGGAAATCGGACTAGAGGTCACCACTTGAAAATTAAAAAGCAAGGGTGTAGGTTGGATTTAAGAAAATATTTTTTCACCAATAGAGTGGTAGACTTCTGGAACAAATTGCCGCAGAGGGTAGTAGGTAGTCCAAATCTAAATGTATTTAAGAGTAGGTTGGATGAGTTTATGGGAAGGGAAGGTTGTGATGGTTCCTAAGTTTTGTATATATTAATATTGTTTGTATATATCTATAGCTGCATGATTTAGTTGTTGACAAGCCTTGATTGGTGATACACTTGTTTCTGGATGCAATCCTCTGGATGTAGTTTTCCTGGGAGTTTGGGTGCCTTGAAAAAGAGGCCGCTTGACTCGGATGACCTATGATGAGCCCTTGTGGCTTTTGTCATCCGTTATATTATATTGTGGGAGACTTTGATTTTGTCTTCCCCTGGTGATGGTGCTTTTTGTGGGTGGGTTTTGCAGAGTCGGATGACCTTTGATAGGCCCTTGTGGCTTTTGTCATCCGTGTAATTATGTTATGTTATGTTATGTTTAAGTAGTGTGTATGTAGTGTGCGATGTCTGTGGTGTAGAGAGGAGAGTGAATGTGTCTGAGTGCCGTGTATGTGCTTTGACTGAGGAGGTGAGTCGATTACGTGCGGAATGCTTGAGACTGAACGATTTAGTGTCTGAAGTGAGAAGAGATGCAAGTGTACGTTTGAAGAGTCAGATTGGGACCAGGAGGGAGGAAGTTAGGCCTAGAACAGGGACTGGAGAGAAAGCAGTAAGTGAAGTAAGTGATGATGAGTGGTGGGTGAAAGTGAACAGAATAGATAAGTTAGGACAGGTTAGGTGTGTGAATGAGAGGGACATGGAACCTGTTAGGCTAACTAACAGATTTGATGCCCTGAGAGAGAAAGAATTTGAAAGAGATTTGCCTGGTGTGGCCGTGCCTGAAAGTAGAATAGGAGGTCGAATGAGTGAGAGCAGGAGGGAGGGTAATACTAGGCCTAGAGAGAATAGGAGAATGACTGAGGTGATTGTGATGGGTGACTCTCAGATTAGGTATTTAGATAGGAAGTTGAATGAAAGTAAATGGAAGGGAGTGAGAGTTTGTCTGCCGGGTGCTGGTGTAAATGATGTGTGTGAGAGGTATGATAGGTTGGTGTCTGGGTGTGAGAGGGAAGCAGTTGTGATTACACATGTCGGAGTAAACGATGTAAAGAAGGTGGGTACTTGTGAGTTACGACAGCGGTATAAAAGGCTGATTGAAAGGATGTGTGAAAGTAGAGTAAAAGGTGTTGTTTCAGGTGTGCTTCCCAGAATTGATGTGGGGATGGAATGGTTGTCTCGTGCAATGGGGTTGAATGAATATGTGAAAGGTTTGTGCGAGGAGTCAGGATTGGTATTTGTAGATGTTTGGAGTGGGTTTTATGGGAATAAGGGTTTGTATGCGATGGATGGACTCCATCTGAGCCGAGATGGGGTTGAGGTTTTGTGGCGGGAATTAGATAGTGTTATTAGGTCTTTAGAGGCGGGAAACTAGGTTTTGATAGTGGTCAGGGAAATTTAATGGCTCAAAGTGAGGCAGGGAAAGGAAGCAAACACAGATTTGTAGAAGGTAGGCAGGCTAATGGAAGTGCTTTAGGGTTAAACTACTTGAGTAGTGAAAGTGGTCAGGGAAATACAAGAGTACAGGGTCGGGGAAAGAGAGAAAGGAGATGCAGAGGAGATAGGCCCTCAGGTGCTTCAAGGATAGGTGCGCTGAGTTGTCTTTACACAAATGCTCTTAGTCTTAGAAATAAGAGGGATGAATTATTTAGTTATATCATTCATGAAGATATAGATATAATATGTATAGTTGAATCATGGGTTAATGAAAATATATTTAATGATAATGTCAGTGAATTTGAACTAGAGGGTTATACTATGTACATTAGTCAAAGGAGAGATAGGACTGGTGGTGGGTTGATTATTTATATCAGAAATAGCATTTCTTCAAATCTAAATAACTCTATAAAACAAGGAGAAGGTGAATCATTATGGATAGATATTAAGGTTGGTAAAAATAGGAAAATACACTTGGGAGCTTTTTATAGACCACCAGGACAGACTGATTGTATCGATGAGTTAATGATTAGGGAAATAAGTGAAGGATGCAAAGAAGATACAGTTATTCTTGGTGACTTTAATTTAACTTCTGTAGACTGGGAAAATATGATAGGAAGAGATAGAGCAAGTTGTAAGTATATGGAGTGTTTTGAGGATAACTTTTTGATCCAATTTGTTAATAAGCCAACAAGGGGTGCCAATATATTAGATCTAATTCTTTCAAATGATGATCACTTAGTTCAAGGATTGAGTGTAGGTGAATCATTGGGAAACAGTGATCATCAGATGGTTCGGTTTAATTTGCAAATAGTTAAGGGTAGAACAACGACAAACTACACGAAAATTCCAAATTTTTATAGGGGAGATTACGATAAATTACGCAGCATGCTAAATCAGATTA
The DNA here is from genome assembly GCA_963969495.1 of Ceratothoa steindachneri. Lineage (NCBI taxonomy): Eukaryota > Metazoa > Arthropoda > Malacostraca > Isopoda > Cymothoidae > Ceratothoa > Ceratothoa steindachneri. The sequence goes on along the minus strand of OZ018335.1, from coordinate 17,452,220 downwards.
GGTGGGATATAGAATTCCATGGAAAGAATACTTATGAGATGTGGGATATTTTTAAGACTATATTAAACATGGTTCAGGAACAGTGTATTCCGATGAAGTCTATTAGGAAGAAATGTAGGAAACCATTATGGTGGAACCAAGAAATAGCTAATAAAGTTTCAGAGAAAAAAAGGGCATACCAGAGATTACAAAGTGAGAGTAGTTTAGATAATTTAAACCATTATAGGTCAACCAGAAATGAACTAAATAAGATTATTAAGAAGACCAAAAGGACAGCAGAAATTAATTTAGCTAAAAATAATAATAAAGATCCTAAAAAATTCTTTAGCTATTATAGAATCAATAATCAATCTAACAGTGATAAAATAGGGCCTATTAAATATGAAGGGGTTTTGAAAGAATCTGATGAGGAAATAGTAGAGGTCCTTAATGATCATTTTGCTTCAGTATTCACAGAAGAGAAACCAGTTAGATTAATTGATGATAATTCTAGGTCAAGGGAAGTAGTGATAAATTCTATTAATATAGACAGAGAAGAAATTAAAGGGCTTATAATTCAGTTAAATACTAGTAAGGCATCTGGCCCTGACAACATTCATTCTAGGATACTCAAAGAAGGTGTAGAAAGTATTGCAGTAGCTCTCGAGAAGATATTTATTAGATCACTAGAGTCTGGAGAAATACCAAATGATTGGAAATTGGCAAATGTAGTGCCAATTTTTAAAAAGGGAAGCAAAGAGGACCCAAATAACTTTAGACCAGTAAGCTTAACTTCTATAGTCTGTAAAATTCTTGAGAAGATGGTTAAGAAGGGAATTTCTGATCATCTAGAGAGTAGCAGGTTAATTAATGATGCTCAGCATGGTTTTAGAAAAGATAGATCGTGTTTAACTAATTTACTGGATTTTATGGATTATGTAACTAAAGAATTAGATAGGGGTGAGAAAGTTGATGTGATCTACTTAGATTTCAGCAAAGCTTTTGATAAGGTTCCACATAGAAGACTAGTTCATAAATTAAAGCTGCATGGGATATGTGGGAACGTTTTAAATTGGATAACTGAATGGCTGAAAAATAGGAAACAGAGAGTTGTACTGAATGGAGTGAGGTCAGAGTGGAGGAATGTTATTAGTGGCGTACCTCAGGGATCAGTTTTAGGCCCTTTATTATTTATAATCTATGTAAATGATCTTGGGCAAGGTGTAAATAGCAAAGTGGCAATTTTTGCTGATGACACTAAATTGGCAGCTGTAGTCAAAGAGGTTGAGGGTAGCTTTAAAGTGCAGGGTGACTTAGATAAGCTGTTAGCTTGGGCTCAGAAGTGGCAGATGACTTTTAACCTTAATAAATGCAAAGTTATTAACATGGGGAGAGATAATAGGGAATTTAGCTATGAGATGGATGGATATTGGCTTAATTCAGTTGAAGATGAGAAAGACTTAGGAGTGGTAGTAGATAGGTCACTGAAATTTTCAAAGCAGTGTATTGAGGCAAAAAATAGAGCAAATAGGGTGCTAGGTTACATTAAAAGAAACGTTAGCTACAAGAGTAAGGAGGTCATCCTTAAACTATACAACTCTTATGTCAGGCCACATTTAGAGTACTGTATACAGGCATGGTCACCACATTTTAGACATGATATAAACTTATTAGAGTCAGTACAAAGGAGGGCAACAAAAATAATACCATCCCTGAAGCACCTTCAATATGAAGATAGACTGAGGGTATTAAATATGTTTTCATTTGAAAGAAGGTGTGTGAGGGGAGATATGATTGAGCTTTTTAAAATCTTTTCTGGGATGGATAAATTAGATTTCAGCAAGTTATTTGAGTTAGAAGGTAGTAATAGAACTAGAGGCCACCACTTAAAGATTAAAAAACAGAGGTGCAGACTGGATGTTAGAAAATATTTTTTCACTAACAGAGTGGTGGATTATCGGAATAGTTTGCCACCTGAGACTGTAGACAGCCCAAACTTGAATGTTTTCAAGCGCAGATTGGATGATTATATGGGGATGGAGGGTTAATTTCTTACTTTTTGGTATGTGGATATGTTTCTTGACTCATTCCTGTGGATGCAGTTTCTTTTTATTGTATATTTTTGGGGATTTTGATTTTGTTTTTGACAGACTCCTATGGAGGCTTTAAATTATATATTGTAGATGCATGGTTGGACATTCCTATGGATTGTTAAATTGTATATTGTAGCTGCATGATCTGACAAAATCCTATGGATGCATTTTATGGGTGGGATTTGATGGATACGGATGACCTTTGATAGGCCCTTGTGGCTTTTGTCATCCGTTAAATTATGTTATGTTATGTTATGTTATGAGGTAATAATATACTGGATTTAGTTCTGACAAATAGGGAAGAAGTTATTAAGGATACTGAGATTGGAGGAAATTTGGGTAATAGTGACCATTGTGAAATTAGATTCAAGATGAAATGGAATGGTATTGATAGTAGCATGAACAATGTTAAAATTCCTGACTTTAGAAGAGCAAATTATAATGGGCTCAGGACTTACCTGGAGGCAGTTGTACAGAAACCAGGCAATGAAATCAATTCAGGAATAGATTCAATGATATCAGTTAGTGGAGACAATAATCACCAGGAGGAAGAGATTACAATTGAAGAGGAGTATGAAAGAATAATTGAGCAATTAATTACAGGTCAGATGATTAACATTCCATATAAGGAGATTAGGACTAAAAATAATGACCCAAAATGGATGACAGATAAAATTAAGCATTATATTGGCATTAAAAAGGGCATTTATAGGAAAATAAAAAATGGAGAGGATCATTTAAGGCAGAGATATAATGAACTAGCAAGAGATGTTAAAAAGTTAGTTAGAGTAGCAAGGAGAAATTATGAAATTAAAGTGGCAAATAGGGCAAAGGAAGATCCTAAAAGTTTTTATCAATTATACAAAACTAAGGTTAGAGATAAAATAGGCCCACTTATAGATTCCAATGGAGAATTAGTGAGTGATAGGGACTCAATGGCTGGAATGCTAAATGACTTTTTTCTCTCAGTATTTACACAGGAGGATACTCTAAATATACCTGAGGTGTCAATGATCTTTCGGGGTAATGATGAAGAGAAATTAAAGGATATCTTGATCACAAAGGAGATAGTGACAAAGGAAATTGATAAAATCAAAAGTAGTAAAGCACCCGGTCCTGATGAGCTCTTTCCTAGAATTTTGAAAGAATGTAAGGATGTGTTAAGTGAGCCCCTAGCATGCATCTTTAGAAAATCATTGGAGAGTGGCATTGTGCCAGTGGCATGGAAGAAAGCCAATGTGATACCTATATTTAAGAAAGGGGATAAAACAAATATGTCTAATTACAGACCAGTAAGTTTGACATCAGTGGTAGGGAAAATGATGGAATCTATTATAGCAAGGAATATTAGAGATCACTTGGATAAGCATAAGTTGATAAAAGAATCACAGCATGGCTTTAGTAAGGGTAAATCCTGTCTGACTAATTTGCTGTCTTTTTATAGTAAGGTGTATGAAGCAGCAGATAATGATGAAAACTATGATATTTTATACTTGGACTTTAGTAAGGCTTTTGATCGAGTGCCACACTTACGACTTCTGAGCAAAGTTAAAGCACACAGGATCGATGGCAGTATATTTAGGTGGATTCAGTCATGGCTTGGTGACAGACGCACAAAGAGTTAGTATAGATGGAGTTAAATCTGAGTGGGGGGGTGTTAGCAGTGGAGTTCCTCAAGGATCTGTTTTGGGTCCCTTGCTATTCTTAATTTATATTAATGATCTTGACATAGGTATAAGTAGTGACCTGAGTAAATTTGCTGATGATACTAAGCTAGGTAGGGCCATTAGGGCTGATTCTGATGCTGTTGTAATGCTGGAGGAATTGACCATTCTGTCCAATTGGGCCGAGAAATGGCAAATGAAGTTTAACATAGACAAATGTAGTGTACTTAGTATAGGTAGAAATAATCCATTGAATAGTTATAAATTAAATGGCAGAATTTTAGGGAGGACTGATTGTGAGAGAGACTTGGGTATTTTGGTAAGTTCAGACCTTCGTCCTAGAAAGCAATGTCTAAATGCTAAGAATAAAGCTAATAGGATATTGGGATTCATTAGGAGGAGTGTAAGCAATAAGAGTGCTGAAGTCATTCTAAAACTGTATCTGGCGCTAGTTAGGCCTCATCTAGACTATGCAGTACAATTTTGGTCACCATATTATAGGAAGGATATTGATTTGCTTGAGTCTGTGCAGAGAAGGATGACAAAGATGATTGGTGGGCTAAGGAACTTACCTTATGGTGAAAGGCTCAGAAAACTAAATCTACATACATTGGAAAGGAGAAGAGTCAGAGGGGAATTGATTGAAGTCTTCAAATGGGTAAAAGGATATAATAAAGGGGATCTGGGTAAGGTTCTTATACTTAGTGAACATGACAGGACACGTAGCAATGGGTTTAAGCTTGATAAGTATAGGTTTAGGAAGGAGATTGGGAGGAATTGGTTTACAAATCGTGTGGTAGATGAATGGAATAGGCTCACTAGGCATGTGATAGAAGCCTCCTCTCTGGGTAGTTTTAAGAATAGATTAGATAAATATATGGATGAAGCTGCTAGATGGGACTGACTTTTTTTTATGTACATATGTATATATTTTTCTAAGGAGTGGGAAGATTATATTTTGCGGTTGCATGAATGGACATAATCCTCTGGATGCATTTTATGTATATTGTAGATTAGATCTGACGAACTCCTGTTAAGGGTGACAATGTTGATGACTTTTCTCTGGTAAGAAATCTTTTGTGTGTTGAATGGAACAGGAGCTGCCAAGTGTAGGCCATGAATGGTCTTTTGCAGTCTCCTTCTTTTCTTATGTTCTTATGTAATACACTGCTTAGAAAACCTTAATGACTTATCTATTACTACTCCTAGATCTTTCTCATCTTCTACTGAGCTCAGCCAATGCCCATCCATTTCATAGTTAAATTCTCTATTATCTTTTCCCATGTTAATAACTTTGCATTTATCAAGGTTGAAAGTCATTTGCCACTTATGTGCCCAGGATAACAATTTATTTAAATCCCCCTGCACTTTAAAATTATCATCAATATCTTTAACTACAGCTGCTAATTTGATATCATCCGCAAAAATTGACACTTTATTATTAACTGCCTCCCCAAAATCGTTTATATAGATGACAAATAATAATGAACCGAGAACTGATCCCTGAGGAACCCCACTGATAACATCCCTCCACTCTGACTTTACACCATTTAGTACTAGAATTGATGTTGGATTGATTAATATACAGGGCCTTACGAAGCAAAAAAGGATAGAGATAGAGAGATTAATAAAGGAACAAAATTTAAATTTATCATGTATAACAGAAACACAACAAAAATATAAGAAGGTGGATATTCCTGTTGACTTGGAAGAGATATCCATCATGAGAAAAGAAAAGGACAAAGAGGAATGGAGGATTAATGGCATTGGCCAGGAAGGGAAAATATCAGGAAGTTAATGTAAATGGATTAGAGCATGAGGATATAATGGATTTGGAATGAAAATACATATTATCAGTGTATATGGATGTGCAAGATCAAGAGAGGAAGAAAGTTATTAGGGAGATAATGAAGAAGAAACTTGAATGTCTGGAAGAAGAGATGATGTTAGTGATGGGTGATTTTAATGGGTACCTGGGATTTATTGGTAAACAACCCCTGAATAGAAATGGTAAATATGTATTGGAATTAATGGAAAACGTTAATTTAATTTTGCTGAACTTAAATTTAAAATATGAAGGAATTATTACTAGGGAGCAACAAGATGAAATAAGTTCAATAGATTTCTGTTTAGTTAATGAAAAATTATACCCATTCTTTGAAAATATGTTTATTGATGAAAAAAAGGAAATGTTTGATTTATCAGACCACAACTTAATAAAAATGTGTTTTAAGATGGAAGATAGAGCAAAAACACAGCAAAAAAGGATTTTATATGGATAGAATATTATGATGTAAAAAGAGAACAATATAAGAAAAAATTTCTTAATTCTTTAGAAGAGGAAATAGAAAGATATCCTGAAAATATTTTGGATATAGAAATATTAGAAAACTTAATACATACAAATGCTGACAAACACTTAAGGAAAAAGCTGAGAAAGACAGTTGAAGAAGAGCCTCGTGGATGCCAATTTGTTTTAATAAAGAGATGGAAGAAAGTATTAAAAGGAGGAGAGTATAATAGGAAAAGGAGGAATGCAAAGGATAGAGTGGAGGGGGAACATTATAAATCTCTGTATAAAGTTCAGAAAAGAGTAACTCAGGAAAAAGTAAAGGAAGCAATAACTAAGTATGAAGTTAAATTAACATCAGAAATAAAAGACAAGAGAAATACTGAAGGAATGTATGGAAAAATATAAATAAGTTAAGAGGGAAAGATCTGAGAACTAATAATATTAAAGTCTATGATGAGTATAATGAAGAATTAGAGGGAGAAAGGTTAATGGAAGAAATAGGAAGATTCTGGGAAGATGGGAAGAGATTTATCAAAAATACTTAAATGAAGTATGGAATGAGGATGTAAGAAGACTATATGAAACAAATCTATTAAATAATGAAGATATTCAAATAAACATATTCTTTGATGAATTCCATCTCATGGTATTCACAGAAATGTTAGAAGAGCATTATGCTGCTGTTAAAGGTAACATGGAACAACTCTCACGTAGGCAGATCAAAAAATACAAGTACCCGAGGAGGACCGACTTTACCAAAGAATTCCAGAAGTTTTAAGGGAACATTTTGACATGACACAAGGAGAAATTGAAGAGAGTACATAAAGAAAATGAAAACCATAACATTCACAGAATAAGAAATTAAGGCACAGTTAAGAAAAATGAAGAATACTAAACAACCTGGACCTGGTGGCATAAAAACTGAAATGATAAAATAGTTTATAAAGAGTGACAAAATGGTAAGAGTGCTAACATATAGCATGAATAAAATTCTCTTTGATGTAAAACCTCCGCAAAATTGGAAAGAATCTAAAACAGTGTTAATACCAAAAACAAACCAAAAGTAAAAGACTTTAGACCCATTGCCCTAACAAACATGGGTTATAAACTATACACGAGTGTTAAAAGAAAAAATTATTGAACATTTAATAACCAATAATGAAGTAAATGAATTACAAGCAGGATTTACAAAAGGAAGAAGACTGGAAGATAATTTATTTTTGCTAAATTACTGTATCAGAGATGCTAAAAGAAGAAAGGTTGAGTTAGTGTTGACAGCTATTGACTTCACAAAAGCTTTTGACTCAGTTGACTCAGTCAATGGGAGTAAACTTGTACAAGCACTAATAAAATATAAATGTGAACTGAATGTAATACCCAGCATATCAAAATTATATAGTGGTAATGAAACATCTTTATATTTAAATAACAATAAGATCTGTCAAATACCAGTTACTAGTGGTATACATCAGGGCTGTACAGGTTCCCCACAGCTATTTGTTCTTGTGACAAATTTAATCATAAAAAGATATGTGAAACAAGGATTAGTTACAAAAATGAGACTATATCTACCCACGCTTTTTTATGCTGATGATGGATTGCTGATGACAAGTTCAATCCGGGAGATGGAGCAGTGGACTTCGGATTGAATATTAATAAAGAAAAAAGTAAATGTATGATTTTCCATGAAAGAAATAAAACTGGAAAAATAAGTGATATTAAGGTTGTGGAGAGCATAAAATATCTGGAGGTAACTATAAATAATCAAGTAGATTGTTTTAAAGAGCATAAGAAGTAGAAAATTAATTTATCCAGAAATATGGCAAATATGACTTGCTCACTCATATCTAAGTCCTGTAATAAATTATTAACTGAAAAAACTTTTGGAAGTCGGTAGTTCTGCCTTGTGTGTTGACAGGTTCATCACTGGCCACATGGAATCAGTGGGAAATGGATATACGACAAAGAATGGAAAACTCAGTTTTTAGGAAAATTCTTGGTGCTCCATGTTATGCCCCAACAGTAATGTTAAGAGGAGAGATAGGTGCAACTACAATATTTATAAGAGACATGAAACAAAAATTAAATTATTTAAACTATATTATGATGTATGAAAATAGATTGCTTATTACAGTAATGGAGGAGATGTTGAACAGCCCTAGATATATCAGATAGATAAAAGTAATGAAAAATTATATGAATAAACTTAATATAATCAATATCTATCAGATAAAATTATTGACTAAAAATGAAATTGATAGAAGAGCATATAAATATAAGATAATGTGGTTGCAAGAGCTAGAAGGAAAAAGTACTTTAAGTACATATAAGAAGCATAAATTGGATATAAAAGAAGAAAATTTTATGATAATACCTATAAATCTATTTTAATGTATAGGGCATGGAGCGACACATTGCAACTTGGATGGAGGAAGAGGTACTTGGGAGAAGATGAGATGTGTCAACTGTGTAAGACAGGAGAAGAAGAAACTTTGGAACATTTCATGAAGGAGTTTAATGTGCTGGCAGAGATAAGGACACAGTTTGAAATACAGGATGTGCAACTAAGTGAAATTTTATTATTTACAGGAAGTGAGAAAGCTGAAAAATATAAGGAACTCATATACTGTCTTTGGAAGGGAAGAAAACAAGTGTTGGGAGAGATTGAGTAGCCTGAAATAAGATCAAGAAAAACATATAGTCCAGTACTGTAGAAAAAGCTATACTGGACACCTTCATCTGATCTGATCTGAGCTACCCTGTAAGGGGCGCGGCGATTTACAATCATGGCCGCCGTGCTGACGGGATCCAACGCTCCATCCGGCCCCAGCTTAGCCTCTCTTCCTTCCTTCAGATAGCCTGTATTTCTCCCCTACTTCATCGCTTTTCATACAACCTCTCCCACAACTTTCTCTGGTCAGCCTCTAATTTCACAGGGTAGATGCTGACCTTCTTCTCAAGCCAACCATCCCAGATCGGGGCTGAGGGGGGAGGGGACAATGTTCCCTAACCCCTGAGCTCCGGTTTGGGATGGGGTTTTTTTTAACAACCTGCTTCATCCCCAGCCATACCTTCCTCACATCCCTTTTCCTCTCCCCTTCACAATCTATCTTTTTACACGTGTTCAAGGTGGAGCCACTATGCCGATGGATTGCCAGGCCACGAGGTGGGAGGGGTAGTCCCAAATGGCGGCACGCCTGGCTCTGCCAGGCCTGTAAGCACCTGTGGCAGTGTGGGCAACTGTGAGAGGTAATGAGGTATTGCATCCCGCAGAAAATTTAGGGTCACCATGCCCAATGATGCAAAAAAACAAAATCTCCCCTTAATTCCCCCTTGCTCATCAACGGGGCCGCCCTCGAGCAGAAGAACCTGGCTGAGGCTGGTTCATCTGGCCTGGGGGCTCTTGCCGGTGGAGGGGAGAAGCGAGTTCATTCCCTGCCCTCCTCTCCTAAAAACAAAAAAACAAAAAAAAAAGACTAAGAAGACTCGGCACTCCTCTCCATCCACGGGGGCTGTGGGGACGGATGGGTCTGCTGCTACTTTGGCAAGCAACCAAGCCAAGATCGGCACATCCGGCCCCTCTGCCCCCCTGGGTGCGGAGCCCCTGACTATGACAAAGACCAAAAGTGCACAGGGCGGAGCCTCAATAACATCGGGGCCTGTGATTCAGAGGTTACCTGGTGTTTCCAAGCCTGCTGGCTTCAAACGCTTCCTCGTCATTCTCTCCACAGATGGCACCATGTTGGCCAAGGGCAACATGACCATCAGAGGAGAGGATTAGCTAGTGTAATTGGTAGAGAGCCGAAGGTGACCCGTTTCTCGGATGGGAGCCTTCTGGCGAATGCGGCGAATCAAGCCGAGGCGGCCAAGATAAGTGCTCTTCGGACACTTGATGGCACCCCGGTGAGTGTGACGCCGCACTCTACCATGAACTTTGTGAAGGGAGTAGTTTATGCAGGGGAAATCGTTGACTACTCCATTGAAGACATCACCTTAGAGCTGGCCGACCATGGGGCGGTCAAGGTCGAACATGTGATGAGAAAACAGGGAGGGGCCTCGAGACCCACTCAAACATTCAATCACATTTGACTGTGACAAGCTCCCTGAGTCGGTGCATGCCAGTGTGTACCGCTACCGCATGAAGGCATTCGTGCCACTGCTGCGGCAGTGCTATTACTATCACCGTTTCGGCTATACAAATCGTTCTTGTAGACGTGCAAAGTCGGGGTCACCCGAAGTTTGTGTAAATTGCTCCAAGGCCCACACGATAAGTCTAAATCGTGTGTGGCCAAGTGTGTCAATTGCGGAGAGCCGCACCCCACTTCTTCAAAGCAATGTGGTGCATATCTCCTTGAGAAAGAAATCCTGGCTGTTCAGGCCCAGGATCGACTCTCATTCCGCGAGGCTAAGGACTTGGTCCTGGCATGCCCGGCTCTGCCTAGGATGTCATATGTCTCAATAGTTAGAAAGGCACCCTCTGCTCCTGGCTCATCCAGGCCAATGAGCACAGTTGTTTCTGCGCCCATTCGGAGCCCTTCTTCAGGCTCTACTCAACCCAGGTGCTCCCCTGGTAAAGCTGGTGGCAAAAATGGTTCATACCCAGCCTCGGCTAAAACCAGGGCTACCCCCTCTTCCCTCAGCGTGACCGTTTCCCGTAAGGCAAAACGGCCACGCGCCTCCACCGAGTCATTAGACTCACAGGACGCAACACCCCTGAAGATGGTCGCTAGGCCATCTTCCGGGGTTTCTAAAGCTGTCCCCTGAAAGGAGGAAATCAACAAAGGAGCTTCGGCTTCTTCGCCCACGCCTAGTGGAGGAGCGAGTGGCTCGGAGAGGGTGGTTCCTCAAAAAGAGGGCCACCCCCACCTCTGAAGCCGCAATGCCCACCTAAGGTTTTGAGGCGGGGGAAGGAAAAGACTCGCATGGCGAGCCCAACCTCCCCCAATAAGTCCTCGAATGCGCCAACAGCCTCCGGGAAGCGTATGGCCATTCCCGTGAGGGTCTTCTGTTCGAGGAGGGCCCCCGCGTCTCTGAGCTAGGCCTGGAGGGCATATTCCTTCAATGGAATTGCCATGGACTCCGGGCCAACTGGGAGGAGCTGCGGAGGCTCGTCTAATCCCATTCCCCGTTAGCTATCTTTCTGCAGGGAGACCATGCTAGGCTTGTGCCCCCTGTCCGCCCTCCCAGGGTATACGGGTCGTGCGACCCCACCACCACGGGATGGCCGGGCTGGGGTATGCGTGGTTTACACCCGGCATGATGTCTCCGTTCTTCCTTTCTCTTTAGATACCTCCTTTCAGGCAGTGGCTGTGCAACTTTACCTGGATAGGAGGTATACTATCATTTCTGCATACATTCCACCGTCAGCTGACTTCGACGCGGGGGACTTCCGCCGCGTTGTGGCACGGTTGCTGAGGCCCTTTCTCTTGCTTGGAGATCTGAATGGCAGGCATCCTCTCTGTAGAGATTCTCAGTAAATCCCAGGGGACAAGTCTTTGCCGCTCTGATCGAAGAGCTTGAGATAAGTGTCCTAAACGTGGATGAGTTTACCATCACTGTCCGAGAACCGCATGCCCCCTGCCGACCCTCACGGGGTATAAGGGTTTTGCGACCCCACCACCACGGGATGAGGGGCCAGGCGGGAGGATGTGAGATTTACACCCGGCATGATGTTTATGCTCTTCTCTTGGCTTTAGATACCTCCTTTCAGGCAGTAACTGTGCAGGAGCACTTTGATAGGAGGTATACTGTTATTTCCGTGTACATTCCACCGTCAGCTGACTTCGACGCGGGGGCCTTCCGCCGCATCGTGGCACAGTTGCTGAGTAATCTCTCTGGGGAGATTACTCAATAAATCCAGGGGACAAGTCCTTGCCGATCTGATCGAAGACCTTGAGATCGGTGTCCTAAACGTGGATGAGTTTACGCATCACTGTCTGAGAACCGCTTCATTTTCTTGCCTTGACCTATCTTTGTGCTCTTTGGATGCACAGCCTGATTTTGATTGGGGGATGGTCGATGACCTCCATGGTAGTGATCACTTTCCCATTCAATTATCATTTTCAGGGCAACTGCCGCCTGAGAGCCCACCTCAGTGGTGCTTGGCGCGGCCGCGGTGGCCTGCATTTCAGGAAATGACTGAATTCTCTATCTCAGTCGAGGAGTTTAGGTCGGTAGATGAGGCCATTGAGTTCTCCGGCAACCTCATCGCCGCGGGCCTGACTAATATTCCTAGAACGTCTGGCCGTTTTGCACGCCGACCACTCCCATGGTGGTCGGCCAAGTGTGTGCAGTTATGCCTACATGCACTATAAGCGCCGCCCGAACGATTTCACTGTCGCTGAATTTCGTCGGGCTAGGGCTAGGTTCCGGTATATCTCGAAGCACGCCCGCCGCTTTTCTTGGCGGGCATACGTGTCTTCACTTAACGGGAAGACCCCTTTAGCAAAGGTGTGGAAGCGAGTCAAAAGGATTCGGGGCAAGTTCTCGTAGGACCCCCTCCCGTTCTCCAGGAGAATGGGAGCGCCATCTCGGACCCCGCATCCGTGGCGGAATCCTTCGCGACCGCTTTTCCCGCATTCTCTAGCCGGGATGCTGCTCCGCCAGCATTCAATGCACGTCGTGATGTCGCGGAAGGCGGCCGGCTGGACTTTACCTCCAGCGGCGGAGAACCCTTCAACGACAGGTTTACTCTGAGTGAGTTGCGCTCCGCTCTTGCCTCGTGCGCGGACACCGCCCATGGTCCGTTCGATGTCCCGTACGCCATGTTTCGACACCTGGGTGAGCGAGGGATGGCTTTTCTGTTAGATTTGTTCAACAGGATCTTGGTGGAGGGTCTTCTCCCAGATTCCTGGCGAATCGCTACTGTGCTCGCCTTTCGCAAGCCAGGGAGAGATCACTCTACTCCGACCGGTTTCCGCCCAATCTCTCTAACCTCTTGCGTGTGCAAGTTGATGGAGAAATTGGTAAATGTTAGATTAGCCTTTTTCTTGGACAGTGGAGGCCATCTGTCTTCTGCATAGTGCGGCTTCCGCAAGTTCCACTCCATGTCGGATGCTCTGCTCCGACTGGAAAATGCCGTCTGCGAGGCTTTCCTTCGTAGACAGCACTACGCCACGGTGTTTTTCGATCTGGAGAAGGCCTATGATACCGCATGGTGATACGGTATCATGGAGACTCTTCATATATATCTGAATTTTTGCGAGATCGTCGATTCCGCGTACGGGTAGGGGGAAGCCCTCTCCGGCCCAAAGGAGCAGGAAGAGGGTGTCCCGCAGGGAAGTGTCCTCAGTGTCACACTCTTTGCCCTGAGGATCAACGGCATCACCTCGGTGCTGCCGGAAGATGTTCTCGCCTCGCTCTACGAGGACGACCGACCTTTTGATCTCTTTTGGCGCGGCCCAGATGCCAACTCTCGAGCGTCGACTCCAACAGGCATTGAACCGTGTCTCTCGCTATGCCGAAGCGCACAGGTTTCGGTTTTCCTGGCCTAAGACTAAGGTGGTGCACTTCTGCCGCCATCCACGGCTCCACTCCGACCCAGAATTGTTTCTTAATGGGGTATGCCTGGAAGTGGTTGAACTGCACCGTTTCCTTGGTCTTGTATTTAACCGACGCCTCACCTGGCAGGCTCATATTCGCAGCCTTAGGGTCTCTTGTACCCGCGCCATGGATATTCTCCATTCTGAGACGTTCAGTGCTTGGGGTGCTGATAGGGCTACTGCCTTACTTTTTTACTGATCCTTTGTTCGTTCGAAGCTCGACTACGGATGCGAGTTTTATGCATCCGCAGCCAAGCGTTTATTGCGGAAGGTGGATTCGATCCACCACACCGGCCTTCGCCTTGCGACCGGTGCCTTCTGCACTTCCTTCATTGAGATCCTGTTGGTCGATGCTGGGGAGATGCCACTTGCTCTGCGCCGCCGTGCAGTGCATCACTGACCTCTTTGCGTGAGCCTGGGGTATCCCTTAGTCGCCAACAGCTTTCACTGCATCCGCAGCTGATCTCGACCGTGCCTATGCCGCTGAGAGACGCCAGTTATACCCTAAGCCCTTTGGGTTTAGGGCCAGGAAACTCCTTTGAGAGCTAGATATAGCTCTCGGGCCGGTGGCGCCCCTAGTTCTGCCCAGGACGCCACCCTGGAGGGTACCGCATTTGGCTATTTGTCGCCACGCGTTCGACCTTTTTGGAGCACACCTCGTGTCATGCTGGAACCGTGCCAGTGTATACGGATTGCTCCAAGTCCCAAGAGGGGGTCGGCTTCCACGCCGTTTCCCCTCTGTTTGGAGTCAGCGGGGCTCGGCCAGGCGCTGCGTCTGTCTTCACGGCCGAACTGGTGGCAATACACCACTCGGTACGGGAGATTACGCGACGTGCCCGGTTCGTAGACCGGATTGTGATCTATAGCGACTCACAAAGCGCCCTGAGTGCTCATGGGGGCATTGGAATCTCTGCATCCCCTGGTTCGCGATATCCGTGACGCCACGGTTTTGGCGAGCCGGGTAGATGTCGAGATTATCTTCTGCTGGGTTCCTGGACATGTAGGAATTGCGGAGAATGAGCGCTCCAAAGAGTCCGTGAGGACTCTGCATCCGGACCAGCGTTTCGCTCTTCCTCACACACTACATGGCACGAATACGGGCAGCTCTTCGGACTGCTTGGCAAAGAAGATGGGAGACGGCCGAAGGGAACTTAAAGTTGCGTGTCATTGCGCCGCGACCATTCCCATGGACCTATCCCCCAATTCCGCGACGGCTTCAGGTCGCTTTCTGGCGTCTCCGAATCGGACACACTCGTGTGATGCATCGCTATTTGATGGAGCGCTCGCCTGCGCCCTATTGCGACGACTGCGTCGTCCCCCAGACTGTTCGGCACATTCTCGTTTAATTTCCCAGTCTGGGTGATCTTCGCGCACGTTACCTGTCCCGTTACCGGGATTGGCGGGCTTGCTACCGCCTGTCCCTTATACTCGGGACGAGTTCGTTGACTTTTGGGGGGAGGCTGGCCTTCTCCCTTGTATTTAACTAGTTGTTTTTGTTTTTTTGTTATTGTTTTTTTTTGTAGGTCGCAGGCTCCTGCACCGGGGGAAGGGGGACCTCCCCCCGACGCCGGAGCTTGCTCCCTGATTGTTATCTCTTCTTTTATTGTTTCTGTTCAAATTTTTATTTTAAAGTAGTCTAAATCTAGGCTGTTTGTTTGCGGCGACTTATGCCCAAGTGGGCAGTCGCTAGATAGCCCCTTAAAAAAAATAATAATCTGATCTGAGCTACCTGCATACCATATGAATATTATATCTACCAAATGACAAATATAACCTTTATGATTCAATCATGTGCATGGAAATAAAAACATAGCCTTGGTTCTTCAATTCATTTCTATTTCACACAAGAAAAATTAAAACAAGCATTAAGCATAGCTAGGTAGATTCAACAGAAATTCCTCTATAAAAGGTATATAGCTATTAGCAAACAAGTAAAAAAGGTGTGACATCTGTTTACAAAAGTACATCTTGTTTCTATATTCTCTATATATTTTCACAAGTTTTGTGCCTCATCACTACCTAACCTATTCCTTACTTTAGACCAGACAAGTCCAAATGATGAGAATACTTGTTCAATTGAACCTGAGCTGGCAGGACATGTTTGGAGCTTAGAAAGAAATTTACAAAAACCTTGAGGCAGCTTTTTGTTGGTTGATTTATCGTTCCTTTTGTCAATTATCGACCACCATTCACTAGTGGTCATTCCGTGGGAAATGCATCAGTATCCTTTAGTTTAAGTAACATTAGCCCAGAAACAAACTCTGGATATTGCTTGAAAAGTCATTCCTCTGCTTCATCTTCATCTTCATGACCTTCAAGAAAAAGAATATAAATCAAATTTAGCTAGCTACACAAATATTAAATATATATTAATATATAACTTAATATTTGAATATATTGTTTTATATCTGATTTAATAGGAAAATAATTTATGCATTTTAAACTTTACCTAAAAAGCGAGGATCAGTCAAGTATGCGACATAATGGTAATGTGTCATTGCATTGTCATATCTCTTCCTGATAGCTGTGTGTTAATGCTCAAGTTCTTGATTGTTGAGCAAAGACAACCACAATTCAACACAGTCTGACAACTGTCACTTTGCATCTGTAAAAAAAACAAAACATTGATACGGTCTTTTATTTTCTTGTATAATTAGGTGTGTTAGATATTTAAATAATTGTTCCCATAAAAATGAATATTTATTCTACTATTCAAGCATTCTAGGTAACCACAGTACCTAGAGCTCTCTATTCAGTGACGTTTTTTCATTTTGGATTTATCGGTGTATATATTTAAGTTTGGGAAGATAGTTAACTTTGAGTGTTAGACATAATACTAAAGGAATTTTTAATAATATTTTGATAAGTTTCTCAGTATGGCTGTTTCTTTGGATGAAGTGAGTATGCCTTTTGATGTAAGCAGTGTGTATGTAGTTTGTAGTTTTTGTGGTGTTGAAAGAAGAGCAAATATATTTGAATGCCCAGTTTGTTATGTGACTAGTGCAAATGTGGCTTTGGTAGAGGAGGTGAGTTGGTTACATGATGAGTGCAAGAGATTAAGTGAGTTGGTGAATGAAGTGAGAAGGGATGCAAGTGTACGCATGAAGAATGTGGCTGGGACCAGGAGGGTGGAAGATAGGCCTAAAGTAGGGACTGGAGACCAAGAAGTGACAGATGTGAGTGAAGATGAATAGTGGGTGAATATGGATAGAATAGATATGTAGGCCTGTGAGTAAGAGGGACATGGAACCTGTTAGGTTGACTAACAGATTCTATGCCCTGAGAGAGGAAGAGGTTGAAAGTGATTTGTCTAAGGTGGTTGTGGCAGAAAGTGAAATAAATGGTAGTTTGAATGAGAACAGGAGGGAGGGAAATCCCTAGACCTAGGGGGACTAGGAGGATGACTGAGGTGCTCGTGATGGGTGACTCTCAGATTAGATATTTAGATAGGAATTAAGTGCAAGCAAATGGAAGGGAGTGAGAGTTTCTTTGCCGGGTGCTGGTGTAAATGATGTGTCTGAGAGGGATGCAGTCGTGATTGCGCTTGTGGGAGTAAATGATGTAAAGAAGTTGCGTTCATGTGAGTTACAAGAGAGGTACAAAAGGTTAGTTGAAAGGATGAGTGAGAGTAGAGTGAAAAGCGTTGTTTCAGGTTTGCTTCCGAGATTGGATGTGGGGATGGAATGGTTGTCTCATGCATTTGGACTGAATGAGTATGTGAAAGGACTGTGTGAGGAGTTAGGATTAGTGTTTGTAGATGTTTGGAATGGGTTTATGGGAATAAGGCATTATATGCATTGGATGGACTCCATCTAAGCCTGGCTGGGGTTGATGTGTTGTGGCAGGAGTTAGATATTGTCGTTGGGTCTTTGCAGGCAGAAAACTAGTTACTGATAGTGGTCAGGGAAATATAAGAGTACAGGGTGGGGCAGGGAAAGGAAAGAGATGCAGAGGAGATAGAGTGGAAGGTATACATTCTAAAAGAGGTGCTTCAGGGAAAGGAGGGCTGAGTTGTCTTTATACCAATGCTTGTAGTCTTAGAAATAAAAGGGATGAGGTATTTAGTTATATTATGCTGGTCAACAAATTTTTTCAAAATCTCAGTTGCATAAGATTTTTTTTCTCATTCTTACTGTTTATGACCTGCTAAATTCAAATCTGAAAACGGTTCAGCTCTACATGCTCGTAGTCTTAGAAATAAGAGGGATGCATTATTTAGTTATATCATTCATGAAGATATAGATATAATATGTGTAATAGAATCATGGGTTAATGAAAATAAATTTAATGATAATGTGAGTGAATTTGAACTAGAGGGTTATGATATGTACATTAGTCAAAGAAGAGATAGGATGGGTGGTGGGTTGATTATTTATATCAGAAATAGCATTTCTTCAAATCTAAATAATTCTATAAAGCAAGAAGAAGTTAAGTCACTGTGGATAGAGAGTAGGGTCAGTAAAAATAGGCTAATACACTTGGGAGCTTTTTACAGACCACCCGGACAGATTGACTTTATTGATGAGCTAATGATCAGGGAAATAAAGAAAGGATGTGAAGTAAATACAGTTATTCTTGGTGACTTTAATTTAAATTCCATGGACTGGGGAAATATGATAGGAAGGGATAGAGCAAGTTTTAAGTTTATAGAATGTTTTGATAATTTTTTAACTCAATTTGTTAATAAGCCAACAAGGGGTGCCAATATCTTAGATCTGGTTCTTTCAAATGATGATCACTTGGTTCAAGAATCAACTGTTGGGGAAGCATTGGGAAATAGGGATCATCAGATGGTTCATTTTAACTTAGGAATAGCAAAAGGTAGAACATCAACAAACTCCACAAAATCTCCAAATTTTTATAGGGGAGATTACGATAAATTACGAAACTTGCTGAATCAGATTAGGTAGGATATAGAATTCAGGGGGAAGAATACTTATGAGATGTGGGACACTTTTAAGACTATATTAAACTTAGTCCAGGAGCAGTGTATTCCAATGAAGGCTATTAGGAAGAAATGTAGGAAGCCGTTGTGGTGGAATCACGAGATAGCTAGGAAAATTTCTGAGAAGAAAAGGGCATACCAGAGATTACAGAGAGAAAGTACTTTTGAAAATTTAAATCATTATAGGTCAACCAGAAATTTGCTAAATAAGATTATTAAGAAGAGCGAAAGGGCGGCAGAAATTAATTTAGCTCAAAATAATAATAAATATCCAAGAAAATTCTTTAGCTATTATAAAATTAATAACAAATCTAACAGGGATAAAATAAGGCCTATAACTTCAATCCGGAACACGATAAGTCAGGGAACGTGATAAGTATTCGGAAAAGTATCAATAATAACGAGATGGAAAGAGCAGTAGAAATGAAAAAGGTTAACAGTGTACTGAGCGGGTTAGTGACTGAAAGTCTGGGGCTGTACATGCAGTGTGAGCCCTGTGGATACAAGAGAAGGGTGGCAAACATGAGTAACTGCCTAATATGCACCCTACAGGATAGGATGCTTGCACTTATGCTGGAAGTTAGGCAGGTACATGAGGAATTGGGTAGGGTTAGAGAGGAGAGCAAGGAAAATAGAGGGCACATTGATGAGTTAAGAAGGGTAGGTAGTGTGAGGCCCCTCGGTTGATGGGAAAGAGGTGAGTCAACACAAACACAAAGACAAGAAACACAAAAGTGAGAGGGAGAGGAGACTGACAAGCAAGAATGGAAGCAAGCAAAGAGGACAAGGGTATGCATGGGTAGGGAGAGAAGAAGGAGCGAACCTGTTATATGTGAGAGGAGGAGTGAACCTGTGGTATGTAGCAACGGGTTCAGTGTGCTGCAGAAGGCAGAAGAGGAAGCGACAGCAGGGAATGAGAGTGACCAGGAGAGAAAGGAGCGAATAAGGGAGGGAGAACAGAAGAGTAGTATGGGTGTGAGTGGACGTCCCATGGCAAGAAAACCAAGAACGCGCAGACTCATAGTGGGAGACAGCATGATCAAGTATATGTGGGGGAGGCACATTCGGATGGAGGAAAGGGGCAGTAAGAATATATGTCTGCCAGGGAGCAACATGTCGAGGGTGCTAGAGAGGGCAAGGAGTGTAGCGGAAGAAATGGAGGAAGGACTTCTCATTGTGCAAGGGGGAGGAAATGGACTGATGAGAGGGAGTATAGAGGACAAAGTGAAAGAAATCACACAGGGAGTGGCAGAATTAAAGAGGGCTAAGAAGAATATAAGGATTGCAGTAGTGGAACTGATGCGAAGGCCTTGTGAGGATGTTTGGTACGAGAGGAGAAGAAGGAAGGTGAATAGAATGGTAAATATAGAATTGAACAGGATGAAGGTGAACATGCTGAGGGAAGGAGATATTGGGGTCAGCTTCCTAGATACGGATACAAAGTTAAAAAAGGGGACCTTTGGAAGAGATGGGGTGCACCTGGGGCAGGAGGGAGAAAGAAGACTAGGTTGGAGGCTACTGAAATAGCACTACAGGGGAGATGAATGGTAGGTAGGATAGGGAATGTGAGACAAGGTGATGAATGAAGGCAGGTAAGAGGAAGAGGAAAACTACACCGAGCTAGCAAGTGTATGAAAGTTGAGTGTATAAATGTGAGAAGGTGGGGAGTTTGCAAATGCGAGGATGTGAGTAGAAAGTTAATTGAATGGCAGCTTGATATAGTAGGCCTAACTGAAACTCAGCTAAGAGATGAGGTATGGGTGGAAGGCAGTGAGTATGTAATGATTGGTAAAGGGCAGAACAAACAGACTAGAAAGGGAGGAGGGGTAGCCATTATATATAGAAAAAATAGGAACTTGAGAGTAGAGAGGCTGAATGTAGGTAACTGCGCCATGAGTGAAGATATACTTGCAGTGAAAATTGAATGTGCAGGCGACCGGGGTAACAATGAGAGATTTGTGGTGGCTGTGGTATACATGACTGGTGAGAGTGAATGAGCTAAGAATGAGAACAGGACTAAGTACAACATCTTGAAAGAATTGGTGAGAATGAACGATGGTGAAAAGGTGATGATTATGGGACACATGAATGCCCATCTAGGTATGTTAGGGAAAAGAATAAATAGGAATGGTGGGATGCTTATGGAATTTATAGACAAACTGAATCTGGAAAATTTGAATTAAACATTTGCAGAAGGGAGTATAACATGGAATACAAGGGGGCAAGAGTCAGCTATCGACTACATATTGGTGAATGGAAGGATGCAAGAATCTGTGGTTAGTATGTGGATTGATGAGGAAGGCGTGGTCGATATTGTATCAGACCATAATATGATGATAGTGGAATGCCGGTTGTATGAAGGAAAGGAACCTAAGGAGAAGGATAGGAAGAGAAAATGGTAATTGAGGGATGCTAACTGGAAGAATTTCCATTTAGATCTGAATAGAAGAACTGTGGAAGGAATTAGGGTGCATGATGTGAATGAAATGAATGAAAGATTAGTGGAGGACGTTAGAAGTGCAGCAGTGAGACACATAGGATATGTAAGGATGAGATCTGGTAGGAGTGTGGGTAAACCATGGTGGAATGATGATATTAAAAATGCTAGAAGTGAATGAAAACAGCATAATAAGAGATGCAGAACACTGAGAAAGAAGAGGCATGAAAGTGAAGCAGCTGAGGAGGAATACCAGAAGGTATGGACAGAATATGTGAAACAACAGCGACAAACCAAGCGAAAGAGAAAGGACTGCAGGGGGGGCATGAATGGTATAGATTCATGAGAGGTGAAAGTGTGAATGAAACAGAGAGGGTGGAAAGCTTGAGAGTGAATGGTGAATGTGTAACAGAGAGGGAGAAAATGATTGATTGTATAAAAGAGTTTGGGGAAACTATTGGTAGGGTAGGAGAGATGGCAGAGGTCAATGAAGGATGTGTGACACTGGAGAGTAAAGACGCAAGTGAGCTAAATGGAAGAATTTGGAGAGAGGTAGTTGAGAGATGTTTGAAAAAGCAGAAGAATGGAAAGGCAACTGGGCCGGATGAAATACCGTATGAAATGTATAAGAATGGAGGCGAGGTTGTGGTTGACAGAATGACAGAATTATTTAACAAGGTGTGGGAAGAAGAAAGTGTACCGAGGGAATGGAATGAATGCAGTGACCCTGTTGCACAAGGGTGAGTGTAAAAGTAAGAGTGAACTGAGGAATTATAGACCAATAGCCTTGTTAAATACAGTAGGGAAAGTTTTCAGTGCAGTGTTGGATGAAAGACTGAGCAGATGGATTGAAAGGGTCAGGGTGCTAGGTGAAGAGCAGAATGGCTTCAAATTTGACAGAAGAGCGGAAGACATGTTTGTGGTGAATGAAATGATTGAAAGAAAGGTGAAAGATGGGAGTAAGCTGTATCTAGGTTCCCTAGACATAGAGAAAGCATATGATTGAGTAAACAGGGAGGTTTTGTGCAGAGTGTTGGAGAAGGTAGGACTTAGTCAGAAGATAGTTAACATTATAAAGAGCATGTATGTAGATACTAGAGCAAAGTATAGACTAGGAGATATAGAAACGGGATGGGTGAGGAGTGTGAGAGGCGTTAGGCAAGGGTGTATCCTCTCCCCCACACTGTTTAGTGTGTACACTGAGGAGTTAGCTGCTAGGGTAAGAAGGTTGAATGTGGGGGTAAGCGTTGGGAATGAGAAGATATGCCTGTTGATGTACGCAGATGATGTTATTGTGATGAGTGAGACAGCGGAAGAGTTACAAAGGTTGCTAGATGTTGTAAATGAATATAGCAGAGATTTTGGAGTTAGTTTCAGCAAGGAGAAAAGCCAGGTGCTGGCAGTAAATAGGTCGGAGAATGACTGGTATGCCACATGGAAAATTGGAGAAAATGTATGAAAGCAGACTGAAGAATACAAGTACCTAGGAGTGTGGATAAGCTCAAAAGGTAGTGGAAAAATGAAGAATGAGAAGATCAGTATGACCAACCAGTGGGTAGATAGATTGGGCAGTGTAGCTAGGATTAGGGCTAGTAAGTATGATGTGGTGAGGGAAGTATGGAAGAGTGTGGCGGTGCCAAGTATTATGTATGGATGTAATAGCTTGGAAGGAGAAGGAAATAGACAAGCTAGAGACTGCGCAAAATAGAATAGGAAGAATAGCCCTGAACACACCTAGGTATGCAGCGATTGAGGGTGTGAGAGGCGACATGGGATGGAATACTTTTAGAGAAAGGTGTATGAAAGCGTCTTTGAGGTATAAGATTAGAATGGAGCGAATGGAGGATACAAGATTGGCACAAAAGGTTTATTTGTGGAATAAGAACAGTAGCAGTTGGAATAAGAGGTGTATGAGGATGACAAAGATTTGTGGACTAGTAGCAGACTCGAGTCTATATGAGTGGACAATGTTGAATGCGAATGGGGAGGGACATAACTGGGATGGGAGGAAGTGGAAAATTGAAATTGACGAAAGTGGTGAAAGATGTGGCTCAAAGAAAGTGGCTGGATGAGATGGAAAGAAAGAGAACACTAGAGCTATATAAGGAGAAAAAGGTGCCGAGGTATGAAAGTTGGTATGATGGAAGCTTGGGTGGGGATCTTCTATTCCGTGCTAGGACACAAAGTATGGATGTGAATGTGACAAGTTACATATGGTCAGAGTCTGGCAGTAAAATGTGTGAGATGTGTGACAGGGGTGAGGATGAGACAGTAGAGCATATTATGTTGGAATGTGACAAGTATGTTAGTGAGAGAATGGAAATGATGCAGGTCATCCTGAATGAAATGGGATGTGAAATGAATGAGGTGATAGAAAAGAGTGGAAGAGAATGGCTGCTTATCCTGTTGGGACTCTGTGACTAGACAAATGGATGAATGATTGTAGCAGTGAAAGACTTCCTAGAGAGCATATGGAAAGTCAGAATGTGTTTATAGGCAGGTAACATTAGGATAATACTAACTGTTTCCCTGCCCTCAGAGGTATTGCCGATCCAAAGGCCAAGGGGATTGCTGCTTGGCGGTCACCTGCCTGAGAACAAGATCAGGATCGAGAGGTTTTGAAAGAATCTGATGAGGAAATAGTAGAGGTTCTTAATGATCATTTTTCTTCAGTATTTACACAAGAGAATCAAGATAGATTAATTAATAATAATTCTAGGTCAAGGGAAGTAGTGTTGAATACTGTTAATGTGAACAGGGAAATAATTAAAGGACTTATATTGGAGTTAAATACCATTAAGTCATCTGGCCCAGACAACATTCATTCTAGGTTACTCAAAGAAGGTGTAGATAGTATTGCAGTAGCTATTGAGAAGATATATACTAGATCACTAGAGTTTGGAGAAATACCTAATGATTGGAAATTAACAAATGTAGTGCCAATTTTTAAAAAGGGAAGTAAAGAGGACCTGAATAACTTTAGGCCAGTAAGCTCAACTTCTATCATTTGAAAAATCCTTGAGAAGATAGTTAAGAAGGGGATTTCTGACCATCTAGAGTATGGTAAGTTGATAAATGATGCTCAGCATGGGTTTAGAAGAGGTAGATCATGTTTAACAAATGTACTGGATTTTATGGATTATGTTACTAAACAATTTGATAAATGAGAGAATGTTGATGTAATTTACTTAGATTTTAGCAAAGCTTTTGATAAGGTTCCACATAGGAGACTAGTTCACAAATTAAAAATGCATGGGATATGTGGTAAAGTTTTGAATTGGATAACTGGATGGCTGAAAGATGAAACAGAGAGTTGTGCTGAATGGGGTGAGGTCACAGTGGAGAGACATTATCAGTGGCGTACCTCAGGGATCTTGGGGAGGCTGTAAATAGCAAAGTGTCAATTTTTGCTGATGACACTAAATTGGCAGCTGTAGTCAAAGAAGTTGAGGGTAGCTTTAAAGTGCAGAGTGACTTAAATAAGTTATTAGCTTGGGCTCAGAAGTGGCAGATGACTTTTAGCCTTAAAAAATGTAAAGTTCTTAACATGGGAAGGGGTAATAGGGAATTTAGCTACAAAATGGATGGGCATTGGCTGAATTCAGTTGAGGATGAGGACTTAGGCGTAGTAGTAGATAGGTCACTGAAATTTTCAAAGCAGTGTATTGAGGCAAAAAATAGAGCAAATAGGGTGCTAGGATGCATTAACAGGAATGTTAGCTACAAGAGTAAAGAGGTTATCCTAAACTCTATAAGTCATATGTTAGGTCACAATTAGAGTACTGTATACAAGCATGGTCACCACATTTTAGACATGACATCAACCTGTTAGAGTCAGTACAAAGAAGAGCAACAAAAATAATACCTTCCCTGAAGCACCTTGAATATGAAGATAGACTGAGGGCACTAAATATGTTCTCATTTGAGAGAAGATGTGTGAGAGGTGATATGATTGAGCTTTTTAAAAGCTGCTCTGGGATGGATAAGTTGTATTTTAGCGAGTTATATGAATTGGAAGGTAGTAGTAGGACTAGGGGTGACCAATTAAAAATGAAAAAACAGAGGTGAAGGTTGAATATTAGAAAATAATTTTTCACCAATAGAGTGGTAGATTATGGGAATAGTTTGCCATCTGAGACGGTTGACAGTCCAAACTTGAATGTATTCAAAATGGATGGGGAGGGAGGGTTAACTTTGGGGGGTATTCTGGACTCATTCCTGTGGATGCAGTTGTTTATTATTGTATATTACGATTAATTTGGATTTTGATGAGTCATGATGATGATGCTCTTTGTTTTTGACACATTCCTGTGTATGGTTTGAATTGTATATTGTAGATGCATGATCGGACATAATCCTATGGATGCATTTTGTGGATTGGTTTTGACAGATGCGGATGACCTTTGATAGGCCCTTGTGGCTTTTGTCATCCGTGAAATTATATTATGTTAACACTCCACCAAATATTTTCAGTTGGGATCTGAGATTATTTGCCTCTTTAAATATTGCCCAGTTTTCAATTATTTTACTGCTCTTGGCAGGAATATCATTTTATCAACATAAATTTTGTATTTTTTGGTATATATGTCCAAACAGTCTATTTGGGAGTTCTAGTGGGTTTCATTTGTGAGCTGAGGCATGTTTCCTCCCTTCTCATGTAGCCATCCCTAAAAAACATAAAATGAAACATCCAACAAGAAGTGAAGTTGGTTAAAAAAATAAGTAGCTATGTACATTTTTGTTAGATTTGAAATTAATAATTAACTGCTAATCAAATCATACATTTTCTTTAATCAATAGAATAGTTATATACTTTGAATGTTATTTCAAGGTTATTTTATATATTTGCTTACGTGTGGTTGGTGTGTGTTTCAAAAATACTTCTGCACCTCAATCACATGTTTGATGACATCAGGGTGCATCATTTCTTTTTCCAAAAGATTTAAGTAATCTGCAGAACATAAATAAGTTAAGAGATTGGGGTAGGTTTCTTTGATTAACTCCTTCATTTTGTTCATTTTATTGCAAATACTTCTTTATTACAGATTTCCTTCAGATTGAGAAGGGTAAAATAACCGAGAATGCTGTAAAAGTTCCAAATTTTCATAAGGGAGATTATGTAAAACTTTGAAGCTTGCTAAATTTGGTAGACTGGGATGTAGAATTCAGGTAAAAATGCTTATGTGATGTGGGATACTTTCAAGCATATAATAAATGTAGTCCAAAAGCAATGTATCCCAATAAAGGCCATTAGGAACAAAAGTAGGAAACCATTATGATGGAATCAGGAGATAGCTAGAGAAAATTCAGAGAAGAAAAGGGCATATAAAAAATTACAGGTAGAAAATAATATTCAAAATTTAAGTGATTATAGAATGGCTAGGAATGAGTTAATAAATAAGATTATAAAGAAGAACAAAAGGGTGTCAGAAATTAAATTAGCTCAGAATAGCAACAAAGATCCTAGAAAGTTCTTTAGTTGCTATAAAATTAATAACAAGTCTGGCAGAGTTAAAATAGGACCTATCAAATATGAAGGGGTTGTGAGAGAAACTGTTTGAAGTCATCAGCGCTCTATCAGGTGCTGTGTCTGTATTTACAACCAAGCTAGTTGCAATTCACTGCTCTCTATGGTAAATAACACATCATGCTCAGTCCGGAGACCAGAGTGTGATCTTTAATGACTCACAAAGTGCCTTGAGTGTTCTTGGAGTATTGGAATCTCTGCACCCCCTGGTTTGGGGTATCTGTGATGTCACAGTTGCTGTGAGCCAGGTAGATGTCAAGATTATCTTCTGTTGGTTTCCTGGACATGTGGGAATTGCGGGGAGTGAATGCAGCAATGATGGTGCCAAAGAGTCTGTAAGGACTGAGCAACCAGGGTAGTGTTTGGCTATTCCTCACGCTAACTACATTGGACGAATCAGGATGCTGCTTGGCAAAGAAGATGATAGATCGCTGAGGGAAAGTTAAAGTTGCATGCCATTGTGTGCCGGGACTGTTTCCATGAACCTACCTTGTGTTCTAATTTTTTGCTAAACTTGATACCGCAGAATCTTTGGTATCAATTTCCTTTATGCATGTTGCAGGAGGTTTGTAAAATCTCAATTATTCATTATCTCTGAACCTATTTGAATAACCAGAGAATATTTTGCCTCATTGGAAAGCATTGAAATTTGGATTGTCACCTGGTAGAAATTAAAATTTTGAATATATATGCCATTCATTAATACTTGCTCCAGCTCCACTTTTATTCTTTACCCAATTTTCAAGTAAAATTTGTCCATTTATTCCTTTAGAAGCATGAGGATTTCCTACAATAATGGTCCTTTTGTTTTTAAAATTAGAGATTGGGGGGTAAGACTTAATCTAATTATTTCATCATAATTGTGTGTATATATAGTACTGTATAGTTATTCCAAGTTTTATTTTTATTGCAGGAAAAGTTAAGGATTTTATTTCTAATGCTAACTATTTACAAGGCAGAAAGCTTCTTAGACATACTTCTTAACCATGTCTCTTTCTGAGAAACGGCTCATCCGATCCAAATCTGGCTTAAGAGTCATTCATAAGAAGGACAGTGAAAGAAGTCCCTTTGAGTTAACTGAACCAGAATGGATTAAGGATTGTCAGGTAAGAATGTTAGCATAACTGACTTCATAGTAGCAATTTATCGATTCATTAAATGCAATACTGTCATTTTTTTTCTAGCATAACTTTCATTTTACTATTACACAGTTTACAATTTTTTTTTAGCTTATTTTTTCTACTATTCAAAATTATATAGTAGTAAGTAGTAATACTATTTATTCAAAATTGTGTTAGTTCAACACATTATTAAGACTTCACTGCTGACATGGCACCTATACTTTAGTCATATAGATAAATTGCTGTATTAATAACTTGTTACAGATTTCATTCTGCCTAGCCTTCTTCCCATATGGGGGTGTCAGTAGGCACCTGAATGAATTGCATGACCCCCTGACTCCAACAACTGAAAGGAAGGTCTGGTTCAGTAAGCGTACTTCTTAACTCTTTGGCCAGATGTGGGGTTGCTGGTGCATTTACCCAACCACAGTCTCTCAAGGGAGGTGCTGCTATATGTGTCACCTGGAGGACAGGCACAGCCTCACTGCCCCAGGTCATCCGCAGACATGCACTGACTCATGATGTAAATGTATCATGCAAAGCCAAGTGTGTGAATTGTAGGAAATAATACCCTGCTTCTTCAAAGCATTGTGATTCATATGTTTGAAAGAGAGGTCCTGGCCATTCAGGTTGCTGCAGATGGAGTTTCATTGCAGGTAGTAGTCTTGTTGCAGTGTGCATGACCAGGCACCTCCTATGGCTCCTGAGTTAAGAAAGCACCCCCTACTCCGGGCCTACAAGCAGGCTATAACTCTTCCAGGTGCCCCCCAAGTATGGCTGATAGCAAAAGGGGTGCAAGTCCAGCTCTGGACAAAACCAGACCCTCCTCTCTCCCATAGACAAGCATTTTGCACACAGCAAAGTGGCTGTGCATCTCTGTGGGTTGTTTGGAGTGTACACCATAAAAGGAGGGTAGCAATGAGGGAACTTCGGCTCCCCCACTTCTGCCTGATGCTGGAAGGGTTACTTTGGAAAGTCAGAGACCCATAAAGGATGAAATTCCAGCCCGAAAGTCACACTGCCAACCAAATTTGTTGAGGTAGTAAAGGTGTGTGCACTGAGCCAAACTTTCACCAGTAATCTCTCAAAAGAAGTGCATTCCATAGCCTTAAGAATTTTGCCTCCAAAAGACCTATAGCCATTTTGATGAAGCTCTTCTCAAAGAGTAGCTCAGCAGCTCTTCCTAAGTAAACCTGGAGAGCTTTTTCCTTCAATAGAATTGCTATGGACTTATTGAGAGGAGCTGTTGAGTCTTGTGTCCTCCTGTTTCCCTTTAGCTATCAGTCCTCAGGAAACCAGGTTGAGTGCTCCCTACTGCTGCCTCCTCCTGTGGGGTACAATCATTTGACAACCTTACTACTCACTACAAAATTGGGGCCAGGCAGGTGGGCGTGCAATTTTTACATGTGATGTGTCCATTATATTTTTTTGCTTTAAATACCTTCTTACAGGTAATGGCAGTACAGCTACATGGTCAAGAGATGCTCTGTCTATATTCCACCATCAGCCATCATGGCACAGCCACAAAGAAGGCCCTTTCTCCTCCTTGGAAACTTGAATTGTAGCCCCCCACCCCTCTGGTGGAGACTATATCTTGAATCCCAGGGTCAGGATCCTAATAAATCTGATCAAAGGCCTGAAGATTGGTATCCTAAATGAGGATTAAGTCGCACATTAGTGTCTTAAGACTGCCTCTTTTTTTATTGTCTTGACTTGTCCTTGTGCTTGCCTAATGTACACTTAGATTGTGGGTGGGAGATGCTTGATGACCTCCATGGTAGTGATCACTTTCCCATTGAAATATTTTGCATAGCCACTGCTGCCGGAAAAGCCACCTTTGGTCTTGCTTGGGTGGCTAATTTACATGCCGCCTCTTTCCCTCATATTTGATGAGTTTGAGACAGCCCTCAGAAAGAAGTGATATGCCTATAGGTGCTTTTCAAATGGTTTTGTCCTCTGAATTTGGGCAGGCAAAGGACATATTTCATTTCATTTCAAAGCACACTTTCTTGCTCTTTGTGGTGGGCATACATCTTCATTCACCATGAGGAGCTCTTGTAGAGGTGTGTGTGTGTGTGTCAAAAGGATTTGGGGTAACTTCTCACAGGACCCCTCCCATCCTTCATGAAGATAAGACCACCTTCTCAGACTCTATATCCCTGGCAGAATCCTTTGTGATGTCATTCTCCAACTCTGGATGCTTGCTTTCCTAGTATTTAAAGCACATTACAGCTGAAAGTCCTTCAATGACTTGGTTTCACTTAGTGAACTGCATTTTGACCTTGCTTCATGTTCCCCCTATAAAGGGTATGGCAGTGTGTTTACCTGATTGCCATTCTGACAGGATTCAATGCCCCATCCGAGTCTCTCCTCCTCTCCATCAAAGCATTTAATTTAAGTAGATAGAGCTGCTCCTTCTGGGTTTGGACCAGGGCTTGTAACTAGTCGTGGCAAAGCATGGTTTTTTGAGACTGGTCATGGTTTGCCCCCCAGTAATCTAGCAGAATATTGGTAGCTACCAATCCATTTCCTCACATCCCCATTTATTTTGGCTGCCAAGAAGGGGTGGAACTTTGCACTCAATGTTCAGTCTGTGGGACCAACCTAGAACCAAGGAGGGACAAATGGATAATGACCTACCAGGATATGGTCTGCATAGGTTAAC
Source organism: Ceratothoa steindachneri (assembly GCA_963969495.1). Lineage (NCBI taxonomy): Eukaryota > Metazoa > Arthropoda > Malacostraca > Isopoda > Cymothoidae > Ceratothoa > Ceratothoa steindachneri. The sequence goes on along the minus strand of OZ018335.1, from coordinate 17,421,955 downwards.
CCCTAAGCAAGGATGTCCATGGCCCATCTAAATAAAGTCCAGTGCCTGCGCCTACACACCAACTGTGTTGTTTAGAACTGGCCCATTGTCTGCACCAACAGGCATCCTCAATGGTTACTGGAAACTCCTGGAGCCTTTCACAGTTTTCTGGTTCCCTCACCAATGTAAATCAACTAAATGGAACATTCACAAATGGAGTCAGCTCTTTTTTGTCCTAGCGAATTCATTATTTCTAAAAACAACCTCCATAATCCTAATGAATACTGCAAATAAAGATCATAGCAGTTGTCTCCATCTCCAACCCTCCCCCTTGTACTTCCTAAATATTGATCTTGATGTAGGGGCTTCCCTATCACCACCCTCAGCTGATAGAGGAGCTTCACCGCTATCTCCCCCATAAGGGGCGCGGCGATTTGCCATCCTGGCCGCCGTGCTGACGGGACTCAGCACCCTGTCCGACCCCAGCTTAGCTTCTTCTCCTTCCTTCAAAACACTTGTTTCCTCTCTTTTCATACAACCTCTCCCACAACTTTCTCTGGTCAGCCTCTAATTTCACTGGGTAGATGATGCTGACCTTCTTTTCAGCCAACCATCCCGGATCGGGGGTGAGGGGGGAGGGGAAAGTTTTCCCTAACCCCTGAGCTCCGGTCTGGGGTGGCTGGTTTTTAACAACCTGCTTCATCCCCTGTGTCCAAGTTGGAGCCGCCATGCCGATGGACTGCCAGGCCACCAGGCGGGAGGGGTGGTCCCAAATGGCGGTGCCTGGCTCTGCCGGGCCTGTAAGCACCTCTTGCAGTGCAGGCAACTGCGAGAGGTGATGAGCGTCCCGTAGCACAAATAGGGTCACCATGCCCATGGATGAATCTTTAAAAAACCAAACCCATTTAACTCCCCCTGAAACAACGATGGAGCCGCCCTCGGGCAGCTCCAGCGGAAAAATGGAGGTCCCTTCCCCTGTGCTTGCACAGGGGACCCTCCATATTTCTCTAACCGGAGAGGAGGATTACTCCTCTCCTTTGCCTACGGGTGCTGGGGACTCCCCCTCACCCCCTTCTCTGGAGGTGCTTTCGGGCAACTCCCTTTTTCCAGCGGCAGTCCCCTCTTTTCTTTCCAAGGAGACTGCCAAGAAAGCCAGCAGGCAGCCCATTGCCGACCGCCCCTCGTGTAAGCGGCTCGGGAGGGCAAACCCCCTTAGGAGGGAGAGTGAAGCCAGGCCCCTTCGGTCGCTTCCCTCAAAAGACCTGCTGGCAAGAATTTTAAACCTTGCTGGGGTCAAGGCCTGTGCCTCCCCACACAAGACTGGCGACACTGCCAAGGGGACCTGCTATGTCATGGGAGGGGATGGCTAATTGGAGGCCCCTCCTGTGATAGACAAGGTCCTTGAGGAAACCCAGCCTCAGACGGTAGGGCCTTCCATGGGGGGGGGAATCCGGGCTCAGCGCCAAACACGGAACCCGAATCCGCCCCTATGCAAGGTCCTCCTCAAATGACTATGGTTTCTGAGGCAGTACAAGGAGGGGAGGGATCTCCTCCGGACGGTGCCCCTGCGACCACCAGGACCTTCTCCGTTTCGGAGAAGGACCTGGCTGAGGCCGGTCCATCTGGCCTAGGGGCTTCTGCCGGCGGAGGTGAGAAGCGGGTTCATTTCCCGCCCTCCTCGACTAAAAAGAAGAAAAAGACAAGAAAGACTAAAAAGACTCAGGGCTCCTCTCCATCCGCAGGGGCTACGGGGACGGATGTGTCTGCTGCCACTTTGGCAAGCGACCAAGCCAAGATCGGCACATCCGCCCCCTCTTCCCCCTTGGGTGCCGAGCCCCTTAGTATGACAAAGACGAAAAGTGCACAGGGCGGAGCCTCAATGACATCAGGGCCCCTGATTCAGAGGTTACCTGGCGTTTTCGAGCCCGCTGGCTTCAAACGCTTCCTCGTTATTCACTCCACTGATGGCACCATGTTGGCCAAGGGCAACATGATCCATCAGAGGAGAGGATTAGCTAGTGCTATTGGTAGAGAGCCGAAGGTGACCTGTTTCTCGGACGGGAGCCTTCTGGCGAATCCCGCCGAGGCGGCCAAGATAAGTGCTCTTCGGACACTTCATGGCACCCCGGTGAGTGTGACGCTGCACTCTACCATGAACTTTGGGAAAGGAGTAGTTTATGCGAGGGAACTCGTTGACTACTCCATTGAGGACATCACCCTAGAGCTGGCCGACCATGGGGTGGTCAAGGTCGAACGTGTGATGAGAAAACAGGGAGGGGCTTTGAGACCCACCCCTACACTCTTCGTCACGTTCGACTGTGACAAGCTCCCTGAGTCGGTGCGTGCCGGTTGGTACCGCTACCGCGTGAAGGCATTCGTGCCACTGCCGCGGCGGTGCTATTACTGTCACCACTTCGGACATACGAATAGATCTTGTAGACGTGCAAAGTCTGGGTCACCCGAAGTTTGTGTAAATTGCTCCAAGGCCCACACGATAAGTCCAAATCGTGTGTGGCAAAGTGTGTCAATTGCGGAGAGCCGCACCCTGCTTCTTCGAAGCAATGTGGTGCATATCTTCTTGAGAAAGAATTCTTGGCCTTTCAGGCCCAGGATCGACTCTCATTCCGCTAAGGACTTGGTCCTGGCGCGCCCAGCTCTGCCTGGGACATCATATGCCTCAATAGTTAGAAAGGCACCCTCTGCTCCTGGCCCATCCAGGCCAACGAGCACGGTTGTTTCCGCGCCCATTCGGAGGCCTTCTGCATGCTCTACTCAACCCGGGCGCTCCCCTGGTAAAGCTGGTGGCAAAAATGGTTCACACCCAGCCCCGGCTAAAACCAGGGCTCTCCCCTCTTCCCCCATCGTGACCGTTTCCCGTAAGGCGAAACGGTCACGCGCCTCCACGGAGTCGTTAGACTCACAGGAGGCAACACCCCTGAAGATGGTCGCTAGGCCATCTTCCAGGGTTCCTAAAGCTGTCCCCCGAAAGGAGGACAGCAACAAAGGAGCTTCGGCTCCTTCGCCCACGCTTAGTGGTGGAGCGAGGGGCTCGGAGACGGTGGTTCCTCAAAAAGAGGGCCCCCCGCCTCCGAAGCCACAGCGCCCGCCTAAGGTTTCGAGGCGGAGGGAGGAAAAGACTCGCATGGCGAGCCCAACCTCCCCCAATAAGCCCTCAAAGGCGACAGCGCCTTCAGCGCTTTGTCCGGCCAACAGCGCCCGGGGTTCTGCCCCCGAGAAGCGTACGGCCATTCCTGTGAGGGTCTTCAGTTCGAGGAGGGCCCCCGCGTCTCCGAGCTAGGTTTGGAGGGCATATTCCTTCAATGGAATTGCCGTGGACTCCGGGCCAACTGGGAGGAGCTGCGGAGGCTCGTCTCGTCTCGTTCCCCGTTCGCTATCTTTTTGCAGGAGACCATGCTAGGCGCGTGCCCCCTGCCCGCCCTCCCGGGGTATAAGGGTCTTGCGACCCCACCACCGCGGGATGGCAGGGCTGGGGGATGTGCGGTTTACACCCGGCATGATGTCTCCGTTCTTCCTTTCTCTTTGGATACCTCCTTTCAGGCAGTGGCTGTGAGGGTCTTCAGTTCGAGGAGGGCCCCCGCGTCTCCGAGCTAGGTTTGGAGGGCATATTCCTTCAATGGAATTGCCGTGGACTCCGGGCCAACTGGGAGGAGCTGCGGAGGCTCGTCTCGTCTCGTTCCCCGTTCGCTATCTTTTTGCAGGAGACCATGCTAGGCGCGTGCCCCCTGCCTGCCCTCCCGGGGTATAAGGGTCTTGCGACCCCACCACCGCGGGATGGCCGGGCTGGGGGATGTGCGGTTTACACCCGGCATGATGTCTCTGTTCTTCCTTTCTCTTTGGATACCTCCTTTCAGGCAGTGGCTGTGCAGCTGCACCTGGATAGGAGGTATACTATCATTTCTGCGTACATTCCACCGTCAGCTGACCTCGACGGGGAGGGGACTTCCGCCGCGTCGTGGCACAGTTGCCGAGGCCCTATCTCTTGCTTGGAGATCTGAATGGCAGGCATCCTCTCTGGGGAGATTACTCCATAAATCCCATTGGACAAGTCCTTGCCGATCTGATCGAAGAGCTTAAGATGGGTGTCCTAAACGTGGATGAGTTTACGCATCAGTGTCCGAGAACCGCTTCATTTTCTTGCCTTGACCTATCTTTGTGCTCTTCAGATGCACAGCCTGATTTTGATTGGAGGGTGGTCGATGACCTCCATGTTAGTGATCACTTTCCCATTCAAATATCATTTTCAGGGCAACTGCCGCCTGAGAGCCCACCTCCGGGGTGCTTGGCGCAGGCCTGGTGGCCTGCATTTCAGGAAATGACTGAATTCTCTATCTCAGTCGATGAGTTTAGGTCGGTAGATGAGGCCGTTGAGTTCTTCTCCGGCAACCTCATCGCCGTGGGCCTGACTACTATTCCTAGAACGTCTGGCCGTTTTCCACGCTGACTACTCCCATGGTGGTCGGCCGAGTGTGAGACGGCCCTCAAACAGAAGCGTTATGCCTACATGCGTTATAAGCGCCGCCCGAACGATTTCACTGTCGCTGAATTTCGTCGGGCTAGGGCTAGTTTCCGGTATATTTCGAAGCACGCCCGCCGCTCTTCTTGGCGGGCATACGTGTCTTCACTTAACGGGAAGACCCCTTTAGCTGAGGTGTGGAAGCGAGTCAAAAGGATTCGGGGCAAGTTCTCGCAGGACGCCCCTCCCGTTCTCCAGGAGAATGGGACTGCAATCTCGGACCCCGCGTCCGTGGCGGAATCCTTCGCGACCGCATTTTCTAGCCGGGATGCTGCTCCGCCAGCATTCAATGCATGTCGTGATGTCGCGGAAGGCCGCCGGCTGGACTTTACCTCCAGAGGCGGAGAACCCTTCAACGACAAGTTTACTGTGAGTAAGTTGCGCTCCGCTCTCGCTTCGTGCGCGGACACCGCCTATGGTCCGGACGATGTCCCGTACGCCATGCTTCGACACCTGTGTGAGCGAGGCATGGCATTTCTGTTAGATTTGTTCAACAGGATCTGGGTGGAGGGTCTTCTCCCAGATTCCTGGCGAATCGCTACTGTGCTCGCCTTTCGCAAACCGGGGAGAGATCCTTCTACTCCGACTGGTTTCCGCCCAATCTCTCTAACCTCTTGCGTGTGCAAGTTGATGGAGAAATTGGTAAATGTTAGACTAGCCTTTTTCCTGGACAGCGGAGGCCATCTGTCTTCTGCACAGTGCGGCTTCCGCAAGTTCCTTAACACGTCGGATGCTCTGCTCCGACTGGAAAATGCCATCAGCGAGGCTTTCCTTCGTAGACAGCACTACGCCACGGTGTTTTTCGATCTGGAGAAGGCCTATGATACCTCATGGCGATACGGTATCATGGAGACTCTCCACACGATGGGGGCGAGGGGACGCCTCCCAATGTTTATATCTGAATTTTTGCGAGATCGTCGATTCCGCGTACGGGTGGGGGGAGTCCTCTCCGGCCCAAAGGAGCAGGAAGAGGGTGTCCCGCAGGGAAGTGTCCTCAGTGTCACTCTCTTTGCCCTGAGTATCAACGGCATCACCTCGGTGCTGCCGAAAATGTTCTCGCTACGCTCTACGTGGACGACCTTTCTATCTCTTTTGGCGCGGCCCAGATGCCAACTCTGGAGCGTCGACTCCAACAGGCATTGAACCGCGTCTCTCGCTATGCCGAAGCGCACAGGTTTCGGTTATCTTTGGCCAAGACTAAGGTGTTGCACTTCTGCCGCCATCCACGGCTTCACCCCGACCCAGATTTGTTTCTTAATGGGGTGCGCCTGGATGTGGTGGAATCGCACCGTTTCCTCGGTCTTGTATTCGACCGACGCCTCACCTGGGAAGCTCATATTCGCAGCCTTAAGGTCTCTTGTACCCGCGCCATGGACCCAAGACTGGAACCTAAAACAAAAACAAAAACATTTACTATAAGGTATGAGCAGAAGAGAACTCAGACACATACAAATTAAAAATTTGAAATGGATTTGCAAAAAAACTACTAATTTAGAATTTATCAAAATGCATCCATATAAATTTCAGAAAAAGGTACAGCTGATATTTATTTATTTATTACAAAATATAAGTTAATGTTTTGACTTATAACTCAAAAATAGTCGCCAGATAGCCCCTTAAAAAAAAAAAATCAAAAATAGGAGGTGATATTTACACTTACCCTTTAACTTAGGTCCCCCTTTCTTTCTTTCTTTTGAGAAAAAAATCAGGTTTTTTTTATATTAAATTTCTATAAAATTGGCTAAATTTAGAATACTTTTAGCTGGAAAATACAAATATTTTTCTGCAAAATATAAATACCTACTTATTTAAATAAAATACTTTAACCTAACTTGCCTATCTAAACAGAAATTTAATGAAAAAGAAAAATAGAAATCTAGACCCTATTACACTGACATTCAGCACTTGGGGCCCCTGAATTACTGCCTTACTTTTCTACCAATCCATTGTTCATTTGAAGCATGACTATGGATGCTAATTTTACAAATTTGCAATTGAGCATATATTGTGGAAGGTGGACTTGATCCACTATACGTGTCTCAATCTGGTGACTGGTGCCTTCCCATGTTCCCCCATTGAGAGCCTACTTGTTGATGCCAGTAAGATCCCACTCACTCTGTGCTGTACACAGTGCATCATGTGCCTGGATGTGCAAGTCTGGAAGCTCCCTCAGTTGTCAATGGTTCTTACTGCATCCACAGCTGATCTCATGATGCCTATGCTGGTGAGAGATGTCTGTCATACCCTAAGCCCTTTGGATTTAGTGCTAGCAAACTCTTTTGGAAGATAGGTGCCTCTGGTTCTACCCAAGATACCACCCTGAAGGGTACCACCTTTGACTATTTGTTGCCCTGCTTCTGTTCCCACAGCTTCCACAGCACATGGAGTATTGCATTCTGCCTTTTGGTATGCTTACTTCATCTCAATCTGTATCCCCTCTCTTTCAAGTCACCTGGGCTCTACCAGGCGCTGTATGTCTTCACAACTGAACTGATTGCGATTTTAATCTTTAGCGACTCACAAAGCTCTCTGAGTGCTTTGGGGGCATTGTAATCTATGTATTCCCTGGTTCATGGTATCCTTGATGCCACAGTTATGGTGAGCTGGGCAGACTGAAATTATCTTAACTGGGTTCTGGATGTAGGGATTGCAGGGAATGAGGCTGCCAAAGATTCTGTGAGGGCTGGATGGCCACACCAGCATTTCACTCTTCCTCACACTGATTACATGGCAGGAAACAGGTCAGCCTGGCAAATAAGATGGGAGACACCAGAGGGGAACTTTTAAAGTTGCGTGCCATAGTGCCACAATTATTCTTTTTGACCTACCCCTAGATGCTGCAGCGGATTCAGGCTGCTTTCTATCATCTTCAAATTGGGCACACTTGTGGGATGCACCTCCATTTAATGGAGCACTCCCCAACACCTTATTGCAATGACTGCATTGTTCCCCTAAATGTTTGGCACATTTTTGTTGAATGTCTCAGTCTGGGTGAGGTTTATGCACATTACATGTCCTATTTCCAAGATGAGCAGGGAGGGTACTGCTGGTCCCTTGAATTTGGGGACAGATTTGTGCACACAGGCTTGTGGAATATTTTACTTCTTGAGGGAAGTTGGGTTCCTCTAGTTTATTTTACTCGCTTTGGTGTTAGTCACATGCCACCATGCCAGTGGGGGAGGACAGCTTACCCTGATGCCAGTGTGCTTTCTTGTTTGGTTTTGGGTTTGTTATTTTACTTGTTTTTGTTTGTTTTCTATTAATGTAGCCTAGCATTAAGCTATAAGATAATTACAGGGAAATTTCCTTGTAAGTAGTGACCAGATAGACACTGATATATCAAAATTTCTAGGTAGGTAGTCTCAACTCCATGAGGAAGTATATTTCCTGTATCAGGTCTTCTGATAGCTGGTAGGGAATGTATATTGTGGTATTGGTGTAATTATGCGCAGTGTAGTAGTCTTCCATTGTGTTTTTGTGAGGTGCATTTTTGCATTATAGACAGGCCTCAGAGATTGTCAAATCCAGCCTTTTCTGGTAAAGCTGATTGATTTCCATAACTGGCCAGGTTGACTCTGTTCTAATGAGAAAGTCTAGATATCAAGGGCTGGTAGTACATGCTTCAAGATGTTATGTGGAAGTGGCTTGATAGGACATTGAGAAGTTAGTTTAGTATGGGAGAGTTGACACACTTCAATGGTATAAAGATGCTCAAGGTAATCAGATTTATTTGCAATAAATTTTTCCCATCTTCCCACAAAGAATGTTTGTGGTTTAGCAGTAATTAAGACCTGTAAAACTATTTGTATATCTTCCCCATATCTGAACTTCCTGTCACAAACTACCACAAAGCCCACTTTGGCGGCATTTTTGGAAGGTGGTATCATTGACACAGGCAATGTTTTTAATTTTGAACTGACATAAAACTGGTGGTATCATTGACACAGGCAATGTTTTTAATTTTGAACTGACATAAAACTGGGACTCACTAAATAAATCCTAAATATGAATTAACCTACAAGCCCTCATGTTTAGTGATTTTATATTTTAAATGAAGAAGTTCATAGTAGTATTAACCCTTTAACTGGTATAAGTACTGTCTCTTTTTAAAATTTAATTTAATTGCTGTGAGTACATTATGGTTTCGGTGGGATTTCTCTGATTCTATGCTGCCATCAATGGAAAAATTACTCTGGTACCACTGCTTCCATGGCTCCTTAAATTATTATTCTGTAAAACTATTTACCTTGCAATGTTGAGTGGAAAAATAAGATTTTGTGCACCATACAAATAGCCTCCATTTCACTTTCATTGAATGCATTTTAGAAATAAAAGAATATTATTAAAAGATAGTAAAGCATTAATTCTACTTAACGTTTACATGTTGCTGAAGCAATATAAAAAAATTGCAAACATTTTAATGGGTTGCTGGGGTTGTTGCATTGCTGCCTGAGAGGGAATGACCTCTGCTCCCACTAACTGCTTGAAAGATTTGAAAAGAAAGCCTTTGAGCCTACAGCCATGGGGATGCGCTTTCCATGAGACTGTCCCAAAGGATTAGGTTAGGGTGGAAGGAGGCTGTTGCATGCTGTGGGGATTTTATAGCCCTCCCTCCCTATGCCAGCAGTCCCTGCAACTGTTAGAAAGTTGGATTTGTATTCAATAAATGATATGCTTTTTTGGAATCAGAATTTGTTAAGAGATTTTTTCAAACAAGAGATTATACCTAATGCCCCAAAATAACTTTAATTTTTCAAAACTTGCTGCACTGGTGGAGACAAGTGTTTACAATGGTCATAGCCAAAAGGTTAATACATCTTTGTAAAATTCCTTCTTTTTAAAAATTATCATTATTCATTAATTACAGATTGCTGCCTGCTCTGCCTGTCTCGCTAATTTTGACTTTGTTAAAAGAAAGGTAAGAGAGATTTTATTTTGCCTCTCATAATCTCTTATTTATTTTTATATTTCCATTAACCCCTTCCGCACAAGTTGGCAGCACCCGTGTATGGTGCTGTATATGACATTTTATTTAAATTTTGTATTTATTGCATTATTCATGTTATGTTTAAATTTTGCCTATTCTTATGATGTTTGTTCATATTGAGAATATCTTTCAAATAATTAATTAAAAAAAAAAGGACATTGCTTACTCACCTAAATGCAATGTTTCCACCCACCCGATAAATCCATTGCTTCACATACTTCATCACTGATTGAAATATAAATGTCACTACTATCATTTGATTTATTGTCACTCTGCATGGGTTTGAAGTCACTATCTTCATAATTATCACTATCGCTTGAAGACATCATCAAAATACACAACAAAATTAAAAGTTTATGCTATATATTACCCAATCAATCACAAGTAATTTGCAACTGGAATAGAACATGCTTTCACCTTACAGGTATAAACAAACCCCGCCCACAAAGTGTTTTTATTGGTCAGTTGAGAATGACGTCATTATAAGACAGACACTTTGAGTAATGCTCAGGAATGTTCATAGCATACTCCTGCAAAATTACAGAGCAGAAAAACTCATTTATTTCATCATCTTAGGGAAAGGGTTAATAGTGGAAAACTGGAAATGGCTCTTGCCATCCAAAGTATTAGTAGCAATGGATCCCTAAATTTCTGTGTAATCATTTGCTATTACAGGAAGCTGTAATATTAAATCTCTACAATTATATTCAAGTTATTAATGCACGGAGATGCCCTTTAATTATAATCATAATTATGCTAGTTGTCACTGTATTAATGCCAACCACTCTGTCTTCCATGAAGCAAAGAGGGGGTTGTGATGTGTTGTAGCATTATTTCATCCATTTAGGGGGTTCTCATGCAGAAAGCCACAAATAGACTCTCTAACAAACACTCTCCATGCACATCGATGGTAAAACCTCTACTGATATAATATATATATATTAAACTACTCACTCTGAAATCTTTTACCCAATATTCATTTTCCAACTTAAGACCTTTTCCACCATCTTAACATTTTAAAGCACCCTTTCCCCATATATTCATAGAACCTACCATAATGCATCCTTATTGACACAATCGTATGGTTTCCTCAGGAAATTATACTCAGCATGGACTGTGTTCACGCTTTCCCATGCTTTCTCAGCCTATTGCTTCAAGAGAAACCCCTATCCCCTATATCATTCCTACAAAAAAAAGGTTTTCCTCCTGACCCTATGCCCACATTTCTGCACCCTCTCAGCCCCAGCCTGCAGCAGGTCCCATGGCTATATATCTTCCAATTTTTTGCTTTATCTATCTTCACTACTTTTTTTTGCATCTCTCTCCTAAATAACTTTGTGCAGGATTCGCCATTGTTGCTATTGTGCTTTAAATTTCAAGGAAAAAAGATTTGGGCTCTACTATAGTATCATTCCTACCAATGTTCATTTAATTAAAAAGAATATAATCATTTTATTTATTTTAAAATTAAGAAAAAAAATAATATAATATAAAAAGTAAATAAATTTTGAATGATGAAGCTACTGTTTAGGAAGATTAAAACAGAGTAGGGTTCAATTAAAAAAAAATTCATTCATTATTATTATTATTTTAAGGTATGAATCATACTACATTATGGTCCATAATGCCAAATGCACTTTTGTATGGACAGGATGCTCAAAATAAAAATCTATTATCCATAATCCATTCTCTCTCGTAACAATATTTTAAAACTCAGAATTCACACTGGAGGTGTGATAGAAGAAAACAGTAAACATAGAGATATAATAAATTTAATTAATATAACATGGAAAAAAAATCATTTTATAAGCTTCTTTAATAGCGCATGCAAGGTTAAGGTAAAAATAAGGGATAGATATAAACAAATGTTTTGAGATAATATATAAAAAATAAATGATTTAAGCCAATTTTTTAAAAAGAAAAATATGAGTAAATTTTAATCATTTAAAAATTGAGCTAGTCATTACAGGAATGAAAGTCATTTATTATATGAATTATTATAGATTTAATTCTTTCAATGATAATATTGTACTTTTTCTTTTTATTTAGAAACTTCTAACCCTAAGGATACCTGTTTATTTAAGATTTCTAGTCATCATAAAAATGAAAGTCCTTTATTATATGAATTATATATATAGATTTAGTTCTTTCATTGATGATATACCCTGTAAGGGGCGTAATGATGTGCCTTCCTGGCTGCTGTGCTGACAGGACTAAAGCACTCCCATTCATCCCGGGCTAACCTCTTTTTCTTTTTGACACCCTGCATTCTTACCTTACTTGCTTACTTTCCATACAACTTCTCCCAGAACTTTCTCTGGTTGGCCTCTAATTTCACAGGGTAGACACCGACCAGCTCCCTCTTACACAACCAACCCGGATAGGGATGAAGGGGGAGGGGACAATGCCCCCTCACCCCTGAGCTCTGGTTTGGGATAGTAGGTTTTTAACAACCTGCTTCATCAACACTCACACCTCCACATCCCCTTTCTTTCAATGTATATTGATTTTACACCAAGCCTAAGGTGTAGATGCCAGGCCAATAGGCAGGAGGAGTGGCCTCAAATGGCGGCAGATGGTTCTGCCAGCCCCGTACTCACCCCTTGCAGAGCAGGCTACTACTGGGGTGATTAGCATTTGCATCCCGTATAAACTATAGGGTCACATGCCCAATGAAGAAGACTGAAAACATCCCATCAACTCTCACTTTACCATCATCAGAGCCGCCTTTGGGCTGCTCCACCGAAAAAATGGAAGCTTCCCCCCCCCCCCCGCTCTGTGCTTTCCCAGGGGACCTTCCGAGCCTCTTTGACCAGAGAGGAGGTTTACTCCTCTCCTATGCATATGGGTGTAGGAGGCTCCCCTTCAACCCCTTCTCTAGAGTCGCCTGACTCACTTTTTCCAATGGCAGTCCCCCTTTTGCTTTCCAAGGGGACTGCCAAGAACGCAGGCATGAGACCCATAGTTAAGAGTGGCTCGATAGGACCAACCCTCTTAGGGGGGAGGGGGGAGGCAATAGGGCCTGTCGACGTGTGCCCTCCAAAGTCATGCATGCATACATATCAGGCTTACAGGGGGTCACTATATGTGCTCCCCTCACTTCCCCAGTGGATGCAGGTTCGCCAGCCCAGGACAAAAGGAAAGGTACCTTGGAGGGTACCTTGAAGGTGACCCAGCCCCAGATGGTAGGATCTTCCATGGGGTTGAACCCAGGCTGAGTGCCAAGCACAGAACCCGTGTCCACCCCTGTGAGACAAGACCTTCTCCATTTCAGAGAAGGATCTTGCTGAGGCCGGTTGATCTGACCTATGGGCTCCTGCCAGTAGAGGAGAGAAGCGAATTCATTTCCCACCCTCCTATCCCCCCCCCCATCAAAAAAAAGCGAAAAAGTCTTGGGGCTTCTCTCCCTCCGCAGGAGCCACGGGAATGGACAGTGCCGCTGCTATTTCGATATGAGAACAAGTGGGGATTGGCACATCTGGCCCCAGTGCTCCCCCAGGTAGGGACTCACAGACTAAGATCAAAAGTGTGCAGAGCAGCACCTCGATTATGTCAGGGCCCCTCATTCAGAGGTTACCCTGTGGTGGAGCGAATGTGAGTGTCTGTGTGTGTGTGTGAAGGGCCATTCTCCCACCCCTTTTCCCAATACCCTCTCCCTCCCTCTGTAAGAATGTGTTTGAGTGGGAATGTTTTTTTTTTTAATTTTATTTTTATATACCTATATAAATTGATTTTCATGTTTTCTATAAGATGTCTTTTTTTCCTCTTCTTCAGCTAAATGTTAAATAGTTTGTCAAAAGACCACTCCAGTAGACTTAATCGCCACCATTTGTTAGGAGTGGCGGAGATTGTAGGGTTCAGATAACCGAGCAGAAAGAAGAGATTGTAAGTCCCGCCAGGACAGAGAGAGAGAGAGGGCTTTGATAGCTTCAAGACATGACCAAATTATATTGTATGAGTTCAGAGGCACCAGTTTTTGTTTGTAAAATGCTTGAGACGCCAATACCCACCTGGGTAACACGTGAGCCCTTTCTTCTTCTTTTTTATCCTCTTTTTAGGCTGCTTGTTGCTTTAGGCCTCCTGTTATTGACTTCTTGTCTACTGTGTTATCAGTTGGTGGATATTACCCTGGCAGATATTTTTGTTGTTGTTAGACTTAGCGGATCTTCTTTTGCATATATAGTCTAATTAAATGTTTTTTTTATAAATTTTGATTGGTATTCATCAGATAATATTGTGTATATAGGAAAATTAGCTATATATATTTTTTGTGTGCATATTTACCCCATATCTTTGTTAATAATATTTTATTTTTTTGTGAGTAAAAGACTATATACAATCCGTTTCATTCTCCTTCAATTTCTCACATCTGAATTAGTGTAGGAAGCGTGTTGGAACGATTGGGATTAGAACATAGATTTTTGGCCTAAAACAACCCGACGTTTTTGAGCCGGCTGGTTTCAAACACTTCCTCGTTATTCGCTCCACTGATAGCAGCATATTTGCTAAGGGCAACATGATCTATCAGAGGACAGCTTTAGCTAGCGTTTTGGGTAGAGAGCCGAGGCGGCCATGATTAGTGCCCTTTGGACACTTCATGGCACGCCAGTGAGTGTGACGCCGCACTCTTACCATGAACTTTGTGAAAGTAGTTTATGTGAGGGAACTTGTGGACTACTCCATAGATGACATCACCTTAGAGCTCGCCGACCATGGAGTGGTCAAGGTCGAATGTGTGATGAGAAAGAGAAAACAGGGAGGGACCTCAAGACCCACCCCTACACTCTTCATCATGTTCGACAGTGACAAGCTCCCTGAGTCTGTACGTGCCGGTTGGTATCGCTACCATGTGAAGGCATTCGTGCATCTTCCATGGAGGTGCTACCACTATCACTGCTTTGGTCATACTAATCACTCATCTGACATGCAAGTTCGGGTTACCTGAAGTCTGTGTAAGTTGCTCCAAGGCTGCACACAATAAGTCCAAATCGTGTGTTGCAGGGTTTGTCAATTGCCGAGAGCCGCACCCCTCAATGTTAAGAAATACACCCTCTGCTCCTGGCCCCTCCATGCCTTCGTCATTTCCGCGCCCATTTGGAATCTTCTGCGGGGCTACCAACCCTGGGTGCTCCCATGATATAGCAGGTGGCATAAAGGGTTTCACACTCAACCCTGCTAAAACCAGAGTTCCCACTCCTTGCCCCAGTGTGACCTTATCGCCTAAGGTGAAACGTCCACGCACCTCCACCGAGTCGTTAGACTCAGGAGGCAACAGCCCTGAAGTTGCTCATGAGGCCATCTTCTGGGGTGCCTCAAGCTGCCCCCCTAAAGAAGCTTTTGCTTCTTCGCCCACACCCTGTGGTAGGCTGAGTGGCTCGGGGATGGTGGATCCGCATAAAAGAGGGGCTCCACCTCCAATGCCGGCCCACCTGCCTAAGGTTTCGAGGTGGAGGGAGGAAAAGACTTGCATGGTGAGCCCAACCTCCCCCGATAAGTAATCAAAGGTGACAACGCCTTCAGCGCATTGTCTGGCCGACAGCGCCCTGAGTTCTGCCTCGGGGAAGCATATTGCCATTCCTGTGAGGGTCTTCTCTTTGAAGAGGGGCTCCGCATCTCCTCCGAGCTATGCCTGGAGGGCATATTCCTTCATATACCCCCACTCTCACACACCCCTCTACTCACTCACACACCCCTCCACTCCCTCACGCACCCCTCCACTCCCTCACGCACCCCTCCACTCCCTCACGCACCCCTCCACTCCCTCACGCACCCCTCCACTCCCTCACGCACCCCTCCATTCCCTCATGCACCCCTCCACTCCCTCATGCACCCCTCCACTCCCTCACACTCCCTCACACCCCCCACACTCCCTCACACACACCCACACTCCCTCACACACACCCACACTCCCTCACACACACCCACACTTCCTCACACCCCCACACTTCCTCATACACCCCCACACTTCCTCACACACCCCCACACTTCCTCACACACCCCCACACTTCCTCACACACCCCCACACTCCCTCACACCCCCCACACTCCCTCACACACCCCTCCACTCCCTCACACACCCCTCCACTCCCTCACACACCCCTCCACTCCCTCATCCACCCCTCCACTCCCTCGTCCACCCCTCCACTCCCTCGTCCACCCCTCCACTCCCTCATCCACCCCTCCACTCCCTCACACACCCCTCCACTCCCTCATCCACCCCTCCACTCCCTCACACACCCCTCCACTCCCTCACACACCCATCCACTCCCTCACACACCCATCCACTCCCTCACACACCCATCCACTCCCTCACACACCCCTCCACTCCCTCACACACTCCTCCACTCCCCCTCACACACACCTACACCCCCTCCACTTCCTCACAGACCCCTCCACTCCCTCACAGACCCCTCCACTCCCCCACACATCCCTCCACTCCCCCACACATCCCTCCACTCCCCCACACATCCCTCCACTCCCCCACACATCCCTCCACTCCCCCACACATCCCTCCACTCCCCCACACATCCCTCCACTCCCCCACACATCCCTCCACTCCTCCACACATCCCTCCACTCCTCCACACATCCCTCCACTCCTCCACACATCCCTCCACTCCTCCACACATCCCTCCACTCCCCCACACATCCCTCCACTCCCTCACACACCCCTCCACTCCATCACACACCCCCTTCCACTCCCTCACACACCCCCTTCCACTCCCTCACACACCCTCTCCACTCCTTCCCACACACCCTCTCCACTCCTTCCCACACCCCCTCTCCACTCCTTCCCACACCCCCTCTACTCCCTCCAGCACTCCCTCCACTCCTCCAATCTTACCCCCCCCCCCTTCAAAAAAAGAACCATGCCTGCTGCCCATTTCGCCCAATTATTAGCTATTGTTCCCCAACCAAACCAATCCAGAACACTATAAAACACATACACACCCACTTTACCTCATAGCTCTTCAAAACCAAACACAAAAGGCCCTATTCCAAAGCTTACCCCTGTTTTTCACCAATTCAGACACTTAATCATGAACCAGTGTTTCACTGGCTGACCTGTGATAGGGCACTGCTGCATCATACATTAATACAAAAATAGATTAGACCTGTTACACACCCAACTACAACTCCCAGCAACCAGAAAACACTGCCCATCTCATCATATCCTGCCCCCTTTATGTCTATCTCAGAGACACTTTTCAATATAACCTATCTAGGAGACCTCTGGAAAAGACCATGTGCTACGGTATCCTTCTTGAGCAGTGCTAGGTTCTACTGAAGAGAACTGAGGGGCAATAAAAAGACCAGTCACAGCTTTCTCTTCCAACACATCCCTCAGCATATTTCTCACTGCAAACTGATCAAACTAATAAAATTAATAATTTTGTCCTGATATTGTGATGTATTATGGATCATTATCTTTCCCCTAAATCCAATAACTAAAGGCATGCATCACTCTCTTCGGGTGTAAAATATATAGAAGTTATATAGAATTGGGAAAAACAATCTACAACCCTTAACTCAACCATGCCATTTTTCAATTGAAACTCAGTGGTCATGGCAACCAAGATCAAGCATGAGTTTTGTTTCTCTCTAAATGTAAAATCCCTCAATCCTCGACAAATTGTTTACTTACCATTCATAATAGCCAATGCCTACTCTAGTGACATCTTTCTCACAAATAACCCTCCATTGGGGTCAACCTATCATTTTCTTGGCTAATCACCTTCTGTCTGCCATTATATATACCACCTCAAATCCCCCTCCCCCCCCCCTCAATTATTTCATTATATATACTAGTGATTATTTTTGGAAAATGTTAATATAATAGCCTAATGTTAGAAGGTATAGATTATTTTTTACAAATGTGTGAAATTTATTGGAAATCTCTTCAGAAGTTCATTATTAAACACTCAAATATGGACATTACTTTTCAGCATCATTGTAGAAGATGCGGGAAGATTTATTGTAATACTTGCTGTAAAACGAGACTTGCCCTTCCTAGAATGTGTTTTCTTGATCCAGTGAGGTTGTGCGCTCTATGTGCCAAAATAACAACAGAAGAAAACAACTTCTATGAAAAAGATCTTAAAATTCTTTTAGCAGGTTAGTTATATATTTTAATAGCATCTGAAAGTTCTCCTTCTTCACTGGCATGTTTCTTTCATTTATTCTAGTTCAATTCTATTTCATATATGTAATGGTATACATTTTTTATTTGTAGTTTTAATTCCTTATTCAAAATGAAGCATTATAAATATATCTAATTATTTAATAGTAAAGAAAGAAAGTATTATTTAAACATGAAATATTTCATTAGGGTGACAGAAAACAGCATACCCATACCATCCTCCAACGTGTGTCATAAAGAGGTGGATAGGGCTGGCCTGGGAAGCCCCTTCCTCCCTGAAGGCCTTGTTCTCAGGGTCTAACACGCATTGGCAGTAATGCTGGAGCTGTTATGGACTCAATCTTATCAGCCCGATTAATCAACATTGTGTAATATGAAGTGAGAAAGAGGTGTAGTAGCAGTGGTTTGCCAACCTGCCTTTATCCAGGTGGATCCTGACCGGAAGAATTATGTTTTGATACCAAATAACGTTCAGGTGGAACCTTTGTCACACCAGGGCAGAGGGACCTGTTCCATGTCAGAGGCATGTGGATATAGATACCCATCATCACGACTCCTTGGAACAGAGAGTGTGTGTGTGGTGAGAAGTGTAAGATCTACCAACCCTGGTACAGGGCTGAGCAAGGTGCATCCACCAATTGGTATCCAGATCTCTGCATGCACTGATCTTTGTGTGTGCTGATGCCTGGATCGAGCCCAGTACCATGATTTTAGTGGACCAATGTCATATCCAATCAGCTACTCTGATCGCTCTCTCTCCCACACAAACTTTTCAATCCCTTTCATGTATGTGTTGCATAGAGCAAGTGCAATCTCACTATTTTAAAGGGCATTACGAAAGAGGGTAATAGTAGCCAGGTTTTTAAAACACTGAGATTGAAGATGCTTGCTCTGTGTGACTCGTACATGAAAAGGAATGAAAGATTTGTGTGGGATAGAAAGGTGTCCGGATAGTAAGAGTATGTAAATTATGGAAGTGCTTTTGAATGATGTGTGATGCAATGATTTGATATGAATGTGTGTGCTTGAGAATTATTGTGGTGAATTTGACATTTGTGATGATGAAACTGTGTGTGGTTGTGGTATATGGGCCCTGTAATGATGGAAGTGAAGTTGAGAGGTTCTGAGATGAGTGGTGGATGGAATTGGGAATGGGTATTGGTTGTAGAAGATATACCCCACAGGAGGTTACCCTGTGTAGACTGTTACACTTGATACCCGGAGGAGCTGCAGGTCCTCCCAGTCTGAGTGCGAATTTGGGAAGCCCCGTCATCACTTGGTTGACATGAACACTCAGATAGGGCCTGGGAAAGTTGTTGGTGTCCTTTCCCCTTGCTCCATCTCATTATTTATTATTAGTAGTATAACTTATTAGTATTATTTATTATTATTATGGCTATCCCTTCAAACTTTTCTACCTGTACTCTGTACTAGGAGGACTTTTCCCACCTGGACAGAGTTTGGTCTGGTAGCCATGGTGAACTGTATGCCATCCTGGGATCACCTAGCACCAGGTTAAGATAATAATAGGTGATTATCCACCTTACTCAGTAAACGCACCTATCTCTATTTCTCTTTATTACATACCCGCCTACCTCCTTTCCACACTTGCTCTTCTACCCATAAAGGTTCTGGCTGCCCCATTCACTTTTGTGCTCTTATGGGTCCTTAGTCAAGTTGCAGAGTATACTGTGAGGTCCTTACCCCTAGCTGCGAGGGCCAAAAGCCAGCTAGCTAAGGCAAGTATTAGGTACGGGGTGTGCTGGGCCGTCGAATCTGCCACCTTCTTCTAGTACACATAGAAGGTCGCTATGCCAGCACCATCATTTATGGTTAAAGCTCAATAATTTTGCCTGAATGGTAGGCCTGGTTGTCAAAACCCATCAATGCAGAACCTGTGGACCGAATGTGTAATTTGATGATCCAATGGAGACTTCTTTAAACCTCCCATAGTATCTACTTCTCATTGGGAGGTCATAGTATCTACTTCTAATTGGGAGGTTATAGTATCTACTTCTCATTGGGAGGTCATAGTATCTACTTTTCATTGGGATGTCATAGTATATACTTCTCAATAGGAGGTCATAGTATCTACTTCTCAATGGGAGGTCATATTATCTACTTCTCATTGGGAGGTCATAGTATCTACTTCTCATGCATTTTTTTTTCTTTTATAAACTTATCATGGCTACAATAAAGGAGACTATTGGGTGATGGCAGGCACATGGAGATGCCTCCAAGCACGCCCTCATCTCACAACTTTCTCTGGTTGGCATCCAATATCACAGGGTTGACGCCGACCAGCTTCCTCTCACCCAGCCATCCCGGACCGCGTCTAGGGATGTATGGGGACAATGCCCCATTACCCCTGAGCTCCGGTTTGAGTAAGTGGGTTTTTAAAAACCTGCCTCACCACCACCCTCACGTACCCTTTCTCTCTCCTTTCGTTGTCTATCAACTTTATGCCCAGCCTGGAGAGTCGCCATGGTGATGGGCTCCCTGGTTACTGGGCGGGAGTAGTGGGCTACTGTGCGAGGTGATTATTGTTTGCACCCTGTGAAAATAATAGGGTCACCATGCCCAATGATGATTCTCAAAACAACCCTCTCTACTTCCCCTGTAACATCGACGGAGCCACTCTCGGGCAGCTCCATGGCAGAATAAGAGGTCCTCCCCCTCCTCCCTTGTGCTTTCTCTTGGGACCCTCCAAACTACTTCTTCCAGGGAGGAGGCTGAATCCACTCCTAGACTTACAGATGTGGTGGACTTCCCCTCACCCCCTTCTCTAGGGGCGTGCTTGTGTGACTCCCTCTTTCCAGTGGCAGTTCCTCCTTTGCTTTCACAGGGGACTGCCAAGAAAGCACGCAGGCGGCCCAATATTGACTACTCCCGGTTGGAGCGGCTTGATAGGGCCACACCCCCCTCTTGTATGAGGACAAAGGATGGCAGGGTCTGTTGGTCCGTGTCCCCTAATGTTGTGCACTGTGTATTCTGAGTTTACAGGGGGGGGGGGGCATACCTGCCCTTCTCTCTTCTCTGATGGATGCTTGACTCGCTGACCAAAGACAAGATGAAAATGTGATGTCTTGGGGAAGGATGGCCACTTAGAACCCCCCTCCCCTAAGATAGACATGGTCCCTGAGGTGACCCAGCCTCAGATGGTAGGATCTTCCATTGGGTCGCACCACAGTACGCCCCTATGTAAGCTTCTCCTCAGATCTCGCACCTCCGAGGACTCACAAGGAGAGGAGGGACCTCCTCTCCCTGCTGGTGCCCCTTTGACGGCCAAAACCTTCTTCATTTCCAAGAAGGATCTTGCTGAGGTCGGTCCATCTGGCCTAAGGGCTCCTTCCAGCGGTGGAGAGAAGCGGGTTCATTCCTCACTCTCCTCTCCAATCAAAAAAAAATATATATAAAGAGCAAAGATAAGAGGACTAAGGGTCCTTCTGCGGGAGCTCTGTGATCGGACGGGACCGCTGCCATTTCGGCAAGCGACCAGGCCAAGATTGGTATGTGCGGCCCCGGTGTTCCTCTGTGTGGTAACACCCAGACAAAGACCAAAATTGCAAGTTTGTCAATTGCAGAGAGCCGCACTCCGCTTCTTTGAAGCAATGTGGTGCGTATCTCCTTGAGAAGGAAATCCTGGCCGTTCAGGCCTGGGATCGTCTCTCATTTTACGAGGCTAAAGACTTGTTCCTCGACCCTCCAGGAGTACGAGCACGGTCATTTCCGCGCCTATTCGGAACCCTTCTGCGGGTTCTACGCACCCCGGCTGCTACCCTGGTACATCAGGCAGCACTAAGGGTTCAGACCCAGCCCCGGATAACCGCCCCCTCCTTTCCTTTTCCCAGTGTGACCATTTCACGTAAGGTGAAATGACCGCACGCCTCCACCTAGTTGTTAGACTTGCAGGAGGCAACACCCCTGAAGTTGGTTGCGAAGGCATCTTCAGGGTTCCTAAAGCTGCTTCCTGAAACGAGGACAGCACTAAAAGGGCTTCGGCTCCTACAGCCACACCCAGTGCTAGGCTGGGTGACTCAAAGACGGTTGATCCTCCAAAGGAGGGCGGGCCCCCCGGCCTGCCTAAGGTTTCGACGCAAAAGGAGGAAAAGATTTGCATGGCGAGCCTAACCTTCCCCACAAAGTCCTCGAAGGCGACCTCGCTTTCAGGGCATTGTCCAACCAACAACGCCCAGAGTTCTGCCTTCAGGAGGTGTACGGCCATTCCTCAGAGTGTCTTCTCTTCAAAGAGGGCCCCCGCATCTCCGAGCTAGGCCTGGAGGGCATATTCCTTCGATTGAATTGCTGCGGACTCCGGGCCAACTGGGAGGAGCTGCGGAGGCTCGTCTCCTCCCGTTTTTACTTAGCTATCTTCTTACAGGAGTCCATGCTGGGCACATGTTCCATGCCCACCCTCCTGGGATATAAGATAAGTGTTTTGGACCGCACCATCATGGGGTGAGGGCCGGGTAGGAGGATGCGCCATTTACATCCAGCATGATGTCTCCATTCTTTTCTTTTGCTTTAGATACATCCTTTCAGGCAGTAGCTGTGCGGCTGCACCTGGATAGCAAGTATACTGATATTTCTGTGTACACTCCACCCTCAGCCATCTTCGACACGAACGACTTCCGCCGCATCATGGCACGGTTGTCGAGACCCTTTCTCTTGCTCGGGGACTTGAACGGGAGACTAATCGATGAATCCCAGGTGTCAGGTCTTTGCCGAGCTGGAGATAGGTGTCCTAAATGTGGATGAATTTACGCATCAGTGCCCAAGAACCGCTTCCTTTCCCTGTCCTGATCTCTATCTCTGTGCTCTCCGGATGCACATCTTAATTCTGGGTGGGAGGTAGTTGAGGACCTCCATGGTAGTGATTGCTTTCACATTCAAATATTTTCTTGGTTGCTGCCGCCTGAGATCCCGCCCCGGGGGTGCTTGGCGCGGGCATGTTGGTCCGCATTTCATGAAATAATTGATTTCTCTGTCTCAGTCCAGGAGTTTAGTCAGTGGATGAGGTCGTTGAGTTCTTCTCCGGCAAACTCATCGCCGTTGGCCTAACTACTATTCCTAGAACGTCTGGCTCTTTTGCACACTGACCCCCTTCCGTGGTGGTCAGCCGAGTGTGAGATGGCCATCTAACAAAAGCGTTATGCCTACATGCGCTGTAAGCGCTGCCTGAACGATTTCACTGTTGGTGAATTTCGTCAGGCTAGGGCTAGGTTCTGGTATATTTCGAAGCATGCCCGCCTCTCTTCCTGGTCTGCATACTTGTCTTTACTTAACGGGAAGACCCCTCTAGCAGAGGTGTGGAAGTGAGTCAAATGAATTCAGGGCAAGTTCTCGCAGGACCCCCATTCCCGTCTCCAGGAGAATGGGACCGCAATCTCGGACCCTGCATCCGTGGCCTAGTTCTTCGTGACCGTATTCTCTAACCGGGATGCTTCTCCGCCAGCAGGCCTCCTCCTCCACTTTATTTGATCTTTTTTTGTTTCTTTTTGTAGGTCGCATGTTCCTGCGCCGGGAAGAGGTAGGCCTACCCCTGACATCGGACCTTTTTGCTTTTTCTCGTTATCTTTTTTAGCATCTGTACTTTTTTATCGTTATTTGTTATTTACATATTGTTATTTGTTTTTTTTTAATATAGCATAGTAGTAGGCTGTGTTGTGTACGGCGCCTTATGCCCAAGTAGGCAGTCGCCAGATGGGCTACCACAATAAAAAAAACTCGCCAGCATTCAATGCGCGTCGTGATGTCGTGAAAGGCCGCCAACTGGACTGGACTTCCAGAGGCGAAGAACCTTTCAACGCCAGGTTTCCTTTGAGTGAGTTGCGTTCCGCTCTCGCTTCGTGCGCAGACACCGCCCCTGGTCCAGACGATGTTCCGTACGCCATGCTTCGACACTTGGGTAAGCGAGGCATGTCTTTTCTATTGGATTTGTTGAACAGGCTCTGGGTAGAGGGTATCCTCACAGACTCCTGGCGAATCGAATCGCTACTGTTTTCGCTTTTCGCAAACCAGGGAGATATCACGCTACCCCGGCCAGCTTCCGCCCAATCTTTCTAACCGCCTGCCTGTGCAAGTTGATGGAGAAATTGGTAAATGTTAGATTAGCCTTTTTTTTCTAGACATCCGAGGCCACCTGTCTTATGGAAAGTGAGGCCTCAACGTTAGATGCTCTGCTCTGACTGGAAAATGCCGCCTGCAAGGCCTTCCTTTGTAGACAGCACTACTGCATGGTGTTTTTCAATCTGGTGAAGGCCTTGTCACGCTGGAAGCGTGCTAGTATATACTGATGGCTCCAAGTCCCAAGAGAGGTCAGTGTCCACTCCGTATCGTCTCTTTTTGAAGTCAGCGGGGCTCTGCCTGGCGCGACGTCTGTATTCACGGCCGAGCTGGTTACAATAGACCCCTTGTTACGGGAGATAACGCCACGTGCCCAGTACGGAGACCGGATTGAAATTTATAGCGACTCACAAAGCACCCGAGTGCTCTCGCGGCATTTGAATCTCCGCACCCCCTGGTTTTCGATATCCGTAACCCACGTTTTTGGCGAGCTGGGCGGATGTCTAGATTATCTTCCGCCGGTTCATGGACATGTAGGAATTGCGGCGATTGAGGGTGCCAAAGAGTCCATGAGGACTCGGCGACCAGACCAGCGTTTCGTTCTTCCTCACACCGATTACGTGGCAGGAATACGGGCAGCCCTCCAGGCTGCTTGGCAAAGAAGATTTGAGATGGTCGAGGGGAACTTAAAGTTGCGTGCCTTTGCGCCGCGACTGTTCCCATGGACCTACCCCCCAATGCCGCGACGGCTTCAGTTGTTCTCGATCGTCTCCGAATTGGTCACACTCGCGGACGCACCGCCATTTGATCGAGTACTTGCCCTCACCTTATTGTGACGACTGCGTTGTCCCCCAAAGTGTTCGGCACATTCTTGTTGAATGACCCAGTCTGGGTGATCTTTGCGCACGATACCTGGATGAGCGGGGTCGCTTTTACTTATCCCTTGTACTCGGGACTGATCTGTGGACACAGACTTGCGGACTATACGAAAAATAAAACAAATATAACAACAAATAAAAAAATAAAAGCAAATAGAGTGCTTTTGCTTTTTTATTTGCTACCTTTTTTACCTTGTGCCTTGCCTTTGTTCCTTTTTTTAATATAGCCTAGTATTAGGCTTTCTGTTAATTTCGGCGACCTTTGCCCTAGTAGGCCGTCGCCAGATGGCCTCTTAAAATAAAAAAAAATTCCGTCTCAGTATCGAGATGAGCCAGGTCACTGCCGCTTGTCCCTTGTACTCAGGACGGATTTGTATTCACTGACTTGTATACCTTGTGACTTTTTCTGAGGGGGCTTCTGCCCAGCATTGAACCTTGACTGAATGAGATGCTACATCATATGGCACTTCGGCACTATGAAGTGCCAATGTGTCAGGAAAAAAATGTGTGGCCTTGCGTTTAATAGAGTGTAAAGGGGATTGGAGGAGCAGGTAGTTTTTAAGGTCATTTTAAACACACCAACCTCACTTTGTAGTAAATGGTTTGAAGATTAAGTCAGTAAAATATTTTTGGCATTATTTCAACCACAGAAGCTTTCTTGGACTTGAAGCTCCCCTTCTCAACCTCCGCACTAAAGGTTATAGAGGTTTGCTCTTGCAACCCTTTTCAAGTTTGAACCATTTTACTATTCATGCTTCCATTTTTCTCTGTTCACTTTCCATCTTTTATTGAGTGCACCCTTTTTTAATGATACTAGTACCCTTCTCTACCTCACTAATTAGAAACATTAAAATCTTTACAAATTTCCTTTAGTCCCATATTAATTTAGTTCAGTACAGGTTGATACAAAAGAAAATCACTGTACCATTTGCTTCAAGTTCCTTAAGAATAACCCTGCGAAGAAAACTTGTTAAAAATCTAAATTGCATGTTAATGATAACTGTGCCTTGATTTTATATATGCATTTGAAAATAGTTAAAACAATTTTTAGATTTCCTTTCAGCATCAGAATAACATCAGTGACATCACATTTCACCTGCATTTTTACATACATCTGACTTCAAAGACTTAAAGTTAAAACAAACATGTAGCTACAAATACGCCACAAAAATCTACTCTTTACCTTTTAGCCCCATGTTTTCCAGTCAAATGCACAGCAGTCGGGAATGCTGCTACATCTTGTCCATTCCAGCAGTCTCCTATAGAGGTTATATAGGAAGATTCTTAAGGCAGGATTTGATGAGATGGGTAGTGTTTGATGGTTACAGGAAATTGCAATGCTGGGTGTTGTGATTTATTCTATTTTCATATTTGTGTAGATTATTTATCATGATGACTTAGGTTTAATTAGTTTATTAATCTTAATAATCTCCTGCATGCCTCTATCGATTTAGCCTGATGAAGATGAAATAAAAGGTTTGTGAAATAATAGAGAAGAGCAAAGGAAAGACAAGAAGTTAGGTTATTAACTAGGGCTAGGCTAGCCCTACTATGGAAATATGCAAATTTTACCAGGATCAAACAGATTATAATAACTTTTTTTATAAACAGATTAGTTATAGCCTAACTAGGCTAGCCTAGTCATGATTAGGGAGAGGCTCATTTTGCGCTCAAAAGTTTTGTATAGTAATTATTACTTTTTTATTTTTTCAAACTAATAAAATTGGAAAAGGTTATAGAGCAAAATTGGTGTCAATATAATTATTTAAATTTACTTTAAAATATATATTTAAAGGTTTTTCCAAAGTGGCATGAAATTTTCAGACAACATAATATAAAGGGCTTATATGACCTAATATGGCTTATATAGTAGGATTCTGGTCTCCAGCATTGAGCAACAAAATTAATTCCTGCCCTTGGAAATTAGGCAGGAGAAAGTTGAAGCACCTCTACTTTTACTGAAAGATTGGCATTTGCAATTCCAACTTATTGAAATATTTAAAATACTAAACAGGTTTATTAATATAAATTATGACTTCATATTCGGTCTAGATAACTGAGTGACAACCAGAAATAACATTTTCAAACTAGTATACAAAAGATTTAACCCTACAATAGCACAAAAATAAATTCTTATAAAATATCATACTTGGAATAGTTTGCCTACAAATGTCACTAAAAGCACTAAAGTAAAAAAAATTTTAAAATAGCATCAATAAATATTACTTTAAATTATGATCTTGCAGAAATAAGAGTTGTGAAACTAATTCTTAACCCCTTCCGCAGTACTCAGCTGCAGTAACATACAGTGCAATATATGAAATTTGATTAAAGTTTTAATTTTGAATGTTCTGCATTATATGTGTTAATATTCAAATTTTGTTTATTTATATCTTCAAAGATTAAAAAAAAAATCATGTGAGGTGGGTGGCCCTTAGAAAGGCAACTATGCTGCCTGAGTGAATTCACAGGTCTGTAAGAGAAGAGATGCGTGTAATGCTTTGGCAATCTAAGAGTAGGTGTTTGATATTTTGTTGAACTTTGGCAATCTAAGAGTAGGTGTTTGATATTTTGTTGAGCTTTGGCAATCTAAGAGTAGTTGTTCGATATTTTGTTGAGCTTTGGCAATCTAAGAGTAGGTGTTTGATATTTTGTTGAGCTTTGGCTGCATCTGATTCATGTTGGTGTCAGGGCAAGATCTTTTCTGTGTTTGTATTGTTGGAGTAGAATGAAGTGGCCTGACCTGAGTTGAGATAGGATTACTGTTTTCTATTTAATGCTTTCTTTGATTGATTTATTAAGAGGGAGGCTCGTTTAGGATGTTGCTTGGTGGTAATATTTTTAAGTGTCTTGGGTGAAGATAGTGTGGGTGTGTTGATTTAAGTTAGGGTTTGGTGATTGGGGAGGAAGGTTATTGTAGAGTTTTTGGAATACTATGCTGGGGCTTTCATGTGTCTAGCTGGTGGTTAGGGTGGGGATGTGCCAGTGCTCTGTTGAAGTGATGGGTTACAATCATGTCCATGTGCTTTGATTTGTAGTATTTTTGTGTCAGCTTGTAGGTGTGCAGTGGGTATGCATCCTGTGATTGGTATGTGTGGTTTGGAGTTTGTTCATATGAGATTTGGCTGTGGTTGATTGCCATACTAGTGCTGTATTGCCGCATGTAGCTTTAATTTTTTTTCCTTGAAATCGGTGAAAAGCACCAGTTCTGGGGTCCCTTGAATCATATTTTGCACTATAACTTTTTCTCTAAAGAAACTAGAGCAACAGAATATGCCCCAAATAATGTGATTTTAATCCTCTTTCTAACTTATACAATTTTGGTAGTCTTGGAGCAAGAAATAGCACATTAGTAGATATAAAGTTTTCAGAAATATCACAAAATTCATTTTCTCTCGGGCAAACAAGGCGTGTTATTCAAAATACAAATTTGAGATTAGCATTTTGTCACAAGTCTTCAATTAAGAAGTGAAATCATTATATGATGATTAATTTCATAATGACATTTACAGTTGTCGAGACTTTGATTTTTTAAGCTCTCAAAGCAGCATCTGTTGAACTCTTCAACTTGAAAGGGATAGTCCCTTTGCTTAGCATCTGTTATGACATTTGCAAAGCTGCTCATTATCTTGATACCAGGTTTAGCACTGTTAGTCCTCATTCTGTGGCCAAGACATGACAGATTCCAGAAGTAACTCAGATACAATGTCCAGTGTGTCCAACAGGAAATATGATTCTGGGCCAATGAGATCTACCAGGGTGGTCTTAGCTGTGACTCTGTTCAATAGAAACATTCCTGTTCTGAAGCTGTGTGGCTCTCATTGACATATAACTGGGCATCAATGTTGTGCTTCAATGTTTCACTCAATCTACTGCTGAACAGAGCATAAGACACAACTTCCTGCTTAGGTAGCATTTGTGGTTTTCCATCTTATTAAGTACTGCATCAGCAAACTCTCGCTCAGTTTCAGCATGACCTGGATTAGAATTAGATCATTCATTGGAGCATCTGCAGCAAACATTGATATCTTCCATACAGGAGTATAGAATAGTGCAAGGGTGTTAAGTCTTTCCAGCTTTGATTATAATGTATTCATTGTACTCAAGTCTTGGCTACAGAAAAGTGTTGGACTATATTAAGAATCTGGAAGCAGTGAATGACATTGCTGGTATCAATCAAGATGAAAAGCAATTCTGCAAAGATCAGCATTTTCATGGTGTACAAGCTTCTGGTCTGATAAGTGGTGCCTGGTTGACTCCATTGAATACCTCGAGGGGGTGTGCTCCTCCAAGAATAATGATTGCCAGTTCAGCCATTTTCCTTTCAGCTTTTGAATGTCTTGGACTATTTTTTCACTGTTCTTTGTTTGCTTTTAATAGCCAGTATCTTTGGGTTTTCCTTGGATAAGTCCATTCAAACATCCTTCAGATGCTCAAACCAGGGATTATCTGTCCCCTTCAGCTTTACCCAAACTGCCCCTACCAGGATTTTCAAGATATCATGTCATAGCTCCTCTATGAACTCCACTCTTACTGAAAATGGTGTCAAAAACATGGGCAGTAGCATTATCCTTTGTTCCCATGTCTCCAGTAAACCCATTGAAGCCTCAGCCTGAGCTGTGCCAGAAGACTTGTCAATGACAGGTACTCCTAATAACTTTGCTTTAGTGTCTGAAGGTGGGCTAGACACTATCATAGCTAAAGTTTCTTAGCTACTTCCAGGTTCACTTCCCAAGACATCTTTAAGCAACTTTCCATCTCAGTGTAAGGTCGTGAACAGTGGGTGGTTTTCACAAAATTTAGACATACGACTCTGGGTGATATTATATCTGGATAGCTTTCTAGGTTGAGATGACAAAGTTATCCAGACTAGCCAGTGTCTTAATGGTGAGAACATCCAGGATGAGGTTGATGGTAATCCATGTCCTCTATGTTAGCATCGTTGTCAGTTGAATCACCCTATGTAATGTCTTCCACATGAACAACTGCCGCTTGCTCTGCTGCAGCTGTAAAATAGTACATGGTAACAAAGTAATTGTTTAGGGCTTCTTATTAGTAGTATTGTTGTTCTTGTTATTATTACTATTATTATTATTATGGCTATCACCTCAGCCTTCTCCCTACATGCACTTCATACTAAGAGGACTGTTCTCACCTGGACAGAGTTCAGTCCATTTTCCACTGTCCCTTAGTGGACTGCATGCCATCCTGCGATCAATGAGCACCAGGGTATGATAATAATGGTGATCACCCACCCTGCTCATTGGTGGACCCACCTATCTCTACTTCTCTTTATTAGATACCTGCCTACCCCTTTCCCCACTTGCTCTTCTATCCAAAGAGGTTCTGGCTGCCCAGCGCACTTTCCTCCTCTTATGGGCCCTTGTCAAGGGGCAAGATATAATGTAAGGTCACTACCAGCTGTGAGTGCCAAAAACCCTCTGGCTAAGGCAACTATTAGGCACAGGGTATGTTTTTTGGGCCATCAATTCTGCTCACCTTCTTCCACTACATATATAAGTTGGCTACGGCAGCACCATCCTTTATGGTTAAAGCTCGAGGACAATTTCGCCTGAATGGTGGGCTGGGTTGTCAAAGTCCATCTTAGCTGGTCCTGTGAACTGAATATGAATATGTGGAAATTATTACATTCTGGACTTTTCTGATCCTATGAAGACTTTTTTCTTAACCTTCCAAGTCATTGGGTGTTCATAGTATCTAATTTTCATGCGTCTATTCATTTTTGACTATTCACACAACAGAAAGAAAAAGTGGGCAACCTCAGATGCATGGAGATCCGCATCCAAGCATGGCCTCATCCTCCCAAGATTTAGGGGGTGATAAGGTAAAAACCAAACACACCCTCAGTAGCTGAAGGGGTTCCCTTCTCATTATTTCTATGTGCCATCTTTGGAGCCGCCCTTGGGCAGCTCAATCTTTGAAAAGAGGTGAACCTCCCTTTGATTTTCAGGGGCTAATCCAAACTTCTTACTGCAGAGAGGTTTGCTTCTCCCTCTCCTTTCTTGAAATGTTCAGGGGTTTCCCCCCTGACCCCCTTCCTCGGAGCCACCCTTGGGTGACTCCATCTTAGGAATAGTGGCAGTCCCCCTTTCCTATCATAGGGGATTGCCAAGAGAGCAGACAGGTGGCATAAAATTGAACCCTCCCAGTGGGGCTTGATAGGGCCAACCTGCTTAGAAGGGCAAGTGATAGCAAGACCAGTCACTCTGTGCCCTCCTACCACCCTGCAGGGGGCCAACATGCCGTTCCCCCTCACTCCCTCGATTAAGGTGGGTTCACTGCCAGAGATTAGACAGTAACTAAAGGTACCTGCAAATGGGATCTGTGATGCCTTGTGGGGGAGATAGCCATATGGAGGTCCCCCTGAGCTGGACATTATCCCGGAGGTTACCCAGCCACAGATGGTAGGATCTTCAATGAGGGTGAACCTGGGCTCCTGCCAAACACCAAACCTGAATCTGACCCTGTAAAAGCTTCTCCTCAGGTGGCTCAGGCCCCCAATGACTCAGCAAAAGCAGAAAGACGTGCTCGTCTGGGTGTGGAGAGAAGTGGGTTCACTCCTCACCCTCCTCTCCCAAAGCGAGAAAGAACAAAAGGAAGACTAAGACAACTAGGGGTTCTCCCTCCACAAGTGCTCTGTTGAAGAATGGGTTCACTGCAGCTTCTGCAACATTGTCATGTCTGACCCTGAGGCGCCTGCGGGTGGGGAGGCATTGACAAAGACCAAGGTCACAAGTGCATGGGGTGGAGTCTCAATTATGTCAGGGCCCCCTCATTCAGAGATTACCTGGCATTTTTTAGCCCGCTGGCTTCAAATGCTTTCTAGTTATTCACTCCACTGATGGCAGCATGTTGGCCAAAAGCACATGATCCATCAGAGGAGAGCATTAGTTGGCTTGATTGGTAGAGAGCTAAAGTTGGCCCGTTTCTTGGATAGGCACCTTCTAGCGAATGTATCAGACTTTTCCGAGGTGGCCATAATTAGTGAAGCAGCCTGGTGTGTGATGAGTTTTCTATAGGTGCTCTCCATGGTTATCAAATCTGTATCGTGTTTTTTTGGGGGGGTTTTACTTATCTATTCGTTTCTGTTTTCAACTTGTTGTTTTGAGATTTAGTTAATGGTGTGTTGTTAGACATGTTGTAACTGTTTTAATTAAAGTTTCTCTATTCCATCAGGATGGTTTGGGGGGGGAGGAGTAATCCTGTTGTTGATGTGGTGCATTGTTTTGACCATTGTTTGTCAATTGTTTATAGAGAAGTCTTGTAATTTATCTTCTATGTACATTTGTTTATAATTTTGCCAGTTTGCTTTCTTGTAGAATATGTATCTGGATTTGAAGGATGATATTGAGAAGGTTGTCTGAGGGCAGGTATGTATTGTGCTCTATGTAGTTCTGGTGTGTAGATGAGGTAACCTGATCAGTAATTTCTGGGTATGTGTGCTGGACAGGCGGGTGGGAGTTGATTGGGGTGTGTTGCTTAGTGTGGTTAGGGTATGTAGCTATTTTGCTATCTTGGTGCTTCATTTGACTGGTGTTTGTGAGCTGAACTAGGATGAGTAGTGTGCATTGAAGTCGCTGCAGATAAAAAGGTTGGGAAGTTATGTGAGTGGTTCAACACTCGGTATGTAGTTTGTAGCTAATCTTGTGTAAGTAATGTATGTATACATTTATACAGTTATATTTGGAACCTTTAATGTTGATCCCGAACGATTGTAATTTTGCAGGTGTATCATTGTTTAGGAGAGTTTGTATATGAAGCTGTATTGGTGGGTGGTATAGAGTTGTGAATTATTGTTAGGAGTCTGTGTCCTTTGGTAGAAAGGGGGAGTTTTCTTGTATGAATGCTATTACTATGTGTATGTTGTATTTATGCAGGAAGTTTTGTATTTCAGTCTGTTTGCAGTAGATGGAAGTTTATTTTGAGTTGTAGGATGCTCAGGGTGTTTTAGTCTGGTGTATTGTTTGCAGTGGTGCAATAGAATGCAATTAGGCTAGAATGTTTCAATCTCCTTTGGGTACCTTGATGAAAGGGAAACGTAATATCCCACCACAATGCAACTCAATGGCCATAAAGTATCTCAATATAAGAAATATTTATCCTAAATTAAGGAAGTGTCATATACCAAGCTTAATGCTCGTTAACCTACACCAAAAATTTATTTTTTAGTAACTGTTGAAACAGAAAACATACCTGTTATGAATATTCAACACCTTACCCCAAGAAAAAATGTGAGGCAGTTCTTCAAGCCTTTAATTTACCTTTAAGATTAAGTAGTGTTAAGCTGAAGGTTCAAATGACATAAATCTGGGAGTCACAATAACAACCACCTAACTTCACCACAAATAGCTCGGCACCAAAAGGAATGAATTATACACAATGGACACTTTAATGAGAACTGGATCACATTGACCCTTGAGCAAGAATGAATCCCAAGAAGTAACACTGACTGCAAATGAAGTGGAACCAGACCAAAAATATGAATGAAATCCACTAGGCAAGTACTAAGCCAAGAATGAACAAGATATATGGGAGAGGTTTTATCACTGACCTGCTGGCATTTAATGTGCCTTCTATTTCTCAGTAGGGACCTATAGTTCACTACAATGTGGAATCTGAACCACAGGCATCTATAGTGTATTGGCAGCAGTGTTGAAAGCAATATGAATCAGTATTCCATCTAGCAACTTGGGTGATATAGCTTAACTTTGCTATAATCAGAAGTAGTTTCCACTGAGGTAAGCTTTAGCCTTCCCTTTCTGCACCTATCTTTTAATATTACCTCTTTAAGAGAGCTGGCATCATTCCTGAATGCTGCCAGGTTTGACAGAAAAAAAGAACCTGGCAGCAACAAAGTAAAGTAAGTGACTTGTAGATCTTTTAAAATTCTAAAGGAAAAAAAAAAATTGAACAGACACCCTAGATAATGCGCTGATAATTTGTGTTGTCCATTATATCCCATAATCCCAAGTCCATTTCTGCTACTACTAATTTCCTATCCGGCATTCCTTTCAGGCGTTAACCTCCTAGTCAATGGCTTTGCCTCTGCTTCTGAGCCTGAACTTGTCTACTGTTGCCTTTCAAGTAATCACCGCTATCTTTTGCTCTCGGGAAATGTCTCTCAATCCATTCCATTGGTTAATGTCTCCGCTTTTTCTGCCTTGAAAAATGTGAGTCAGCCCCCAGTTGCAACTCAAAAAATAACACATTTATTAGGAAAAACTTGGTGTGGGGGCTAGCTTTAGATCTGCCCCCACCCAGAAATGTGGTAGCTTGACTTGAATGTATCAATGTCAGAATTGAGCCACATTCAAAAGAGTTTTGTTAATTTTCAATGCATTCCAATACAGCTATTGTACAATATATTTGTGATAATGTGAACTAGTCTGATATTCTTGAACTAATAGTAAATTAGTGGTTAGTTGTGTGAAGGGCTTTTTTCGACACATTTTTGTTGAATGTCCCAGTCTGGGTGATCTTCGCGCACGATACCTGTCCCGGTACCGGGATGGGCGGGGTCGCTACCGCCTATCCCTTGTACTCCTGACGAGTTCGTGCACATTGACTTGTTGCACGCTCCTGCACCGGGGTGAGGGGGACCTCCCCCCGATGCCGGAGATTGCTTCCTAATTGTTAAGTTTTTCACATTTTTATCATTGTTATGTTTTCATATTTTTATTTTAAAGTAGCCTAGTTCTAGGCTGTCGTGTTTCTGGCGACTTATGCCCAAGTGGGCAGTTGCCAGATGGGCTCTATAAAAAAAAAGAAAAAAAAGTGTGAAGGGCTTCACTGATGAAAGGAAATGGGCCATTAAAAATGCAAAAAGGATGAATTTTGAGATGTAATATCATTTAGAGTGTAGAAGTTTCATGAATAATATGCATGATACAAGCATAGACGCGGAAAGGGGAAAACTAGCTGTCTCGGGTGATTCCACCATGCAGGCGTGAAAGAAAAAAGGGCATGTAGATTGACTGTGCATTGTAGAGGAATATTTTATTCAAAAGCTTTTCCTGGATCTTTCCAAGTTACCCTCTGATTCTCTGAAGGATTGCACTATTTGGTACCCACATAAGAGCAATGGGAGCATGGCAATGATAATCACTTGCACTCTAATTTTTATTTGCTTTACAACTCAGTGCCTCTAGTAGTCTCCTTTTGGCCAATAAGACTGCGACTTCCTCTTCTTTTCACTCAGCACCAGCTTAGCCTCTTCCCCTTCTTTCAGACAGCTTGCATATCTACCCTACTTCCGCACTTTCCCTACAACCTCTCCTTCAATTTTCTCTGGTCAGCCTCTAATTTCACAGATTAAATGCCGACCAGCTTCCTCTCGCCCAACTATCCCGGATCAGGGCTGAGAGGGGAGGGGACAACATTCCCTCACCCCTGACCTCCAGTCTGGGTGGTGGGTTTTTAACATCCTGCTTCCTCCCCAGCCACACCTTACTCGCTTCCCTTTTCTTTCTCCTTCTAATCTCTCCATTTTACGCCATGCCCAAGGTGGAGCCACCAGCCCACTAGGTGGGAGGAGTGGTCTCAAATGGTGGCAGCTGGTTCTGCCGGCCCTGTACTCACCCCTTGCAGAGCTGACTACTGCATTAGGCGATTTAGTGTTTGCGTGCCACAAAAAGACCTGAGTCACTATGCCCATGAATGAAGAAAATACTATCTTTCCCCTTTGCTCCCCCTTCACCAGCGATGGAGCCACCTTCGGGCAGCTCCGAGAAAATGGAGTTCATCCCACCTGTCCTTTCGCAGGGGATCCTCCAAAACTCTTCAACCAGAGGGGAGGCTTATTCCTCTCCTTTGCCTATGGGTGTAGGGGACTCCCCTCTCACCCCCTTCTCTGAAGGTGCCCTTGGGTGCCTCCCTCATTCCAGCGGCAGTCCCCCCATTATTTTGTAAAGAGACTGCCAAGAAAGGCAGGTGGCTCGTAATTGATCGCTCTTGGTGGGAGCGGAACAATAGGGTCAACCCCCTTAGGGAGAAGAGGGAAGACAGGCCCTGCCCCCGTCTCTTCCCCAACAAAAGACTGTGCTACCATTGGGACCTGTGATGTCCTGGGTGGGGATGAAATGGACATGGTTCCTGAGGCAACCCAGCCCCAGACGGTAGGACCTTCCACAGAGATGAACCTGGGCTCGGTGCCAAGCACCGAGTCCGCCCCTGTGCAAGGTCCTCCTCAGACGGCTAGTGTCTCCAAGACTTTAAAAGGAGAGGAGGGATCTCCTCTTCCGGCTGATGCCCCTGTGACAGCCAAGACCTCCCTCTCCAGAAGGATCTTGCTGAGGCTGGTGCATCTTGTCTCGGGGCTCCTTCCACGGGAGCCGCAGAGACGTTCGCGGCCGCTGCCGTTTCGGTAAGTAACAAAGACAAGATCGTCACGTACGGCCCCGTTGCTCCCCCGGGTGATGAGTCCCAGAAGAAGACCAAAACTGCGCAGAGCGGAGCCTTGATTAAGTCGGGGCCCCTCATTCAGAGGCTACCTGGCGTTTTCGATCCAGCTGGCTTCAAACGTATCCTTGTATTTCGCTCCACTGATGGAAACATGTTGGCTAAGGGCAACATGATCCATCAGAGGAGAGCTCTAGCTAGTGTGATTGGTAGAGACCCAAAGTTGACCTTTTCTCGGACGGGAGCCTTTTGGCGAATGCGTCGAATCCCTCCGAGGCAGCCATGATTAGTGCCCTTTGGACACTTGATGGCACGCCTGTGGGTGTGACGCCGCACTCTACCATGAACTTCGTGAAAGGTTTAGTTTATGCGAGGGAACTCGTGTACTACTCCATAGATGACATCACCTTAGAGCTGACCAACCATGGGGCTGTCAAGGTCGAGCGTGTCATAAGAAAACAGGCAGGGGCCTCAATACCCACCCCTACACTCTTCGTCACGTTAGACTGTGAAAGCGCCTTGAGTCGGTGCGTGTCGGTTGGTATCGCTACCGCATGAAGGCATTCGTTCCACTGCCGCGGAGGTGTTATTACTGTGACCGCTTCGGCTATACTCATCGCTCCTGTCGATGTGCAAAGTCGGGGTTACCCGAAGTATGTGTAAGTTGCTTCAAGGCCGCACACGATAAGTCTAAAACGAGTGTGGCCAAGTGCGTCATTTGCGGAGTCTCGCATACCGCTTCTTCTAAGCAATGTGTCTGTATCTCCTTAAGAATGAAATCCTGGCCGTTCAGGATCGTCTCTCATTTCGCAAGCCTAAGGACTTGGTCCTGGTGGGCCTTACACTGCCCGAGACGTCCTATGTCTCAATGTTGAGAAAGACACCCTTTGCTCCTGGCCCATCCAAGCCTACGAGCATGGTCGTTTCCGCGCCCATTCGGAACCCTTTTGAGGGTTCTACCCACCCCGGGCGCTATCCTGGTAGAGCTGGCGGCATAAAAGGTTCACACCCAGCCCAGGCTAAAATCAGGGCTCCCCTTCCTTACCCCAGCGTGAATGTTTTCCGTAAGGCAAAACGGCCGCGCGCCTCCACCAAGTCGTTAGACTCAGGAGGCAACACCCCTGAAGTTGGTCGTGAGGCCATCTTCCGCGGCTCCTAAAGCTGCCCCCCAAAAAGAGGACAGCACCAAAGGAGCTTCGTCTCTTTCGCCCACACCCACTGCTACGCTGGGTGGCTCTGAGACAGTGAATCCGCCAAAAGAGGGGCGCATGCCTGCCTAAGGTTTCGAGGCGGAGGGAGGAATAGACTCGCAAAGCGAGCGCAACCTCCCCCGATAAGCCCTCAAAGGCGTCAGCTCATTGTCCGGCCAACAGCGTGGGTAGTTCTGCCTCCGGGAAGCGTACGGCCATTCCCCTGCGGTTCTTGTCTTCGAAGAGGCAACCCGCATCTCCTCGTAGCTAGGCCTTGAGGGCATATTCCTCCAATTTAATTGCCTCGGACTCCCGGCCAACTGGGAGGAGCTGCGGAGGCTCGTCTCTTCCCGTTCCCCGTTAGCAATTTGTTTGAAGGAGACCATGCTAGGCGCGTACCCCCTCCACCACGCCCCCACGGGATGGAGGACGGGCAAGAGCTTCGCAATTTATAACCGGTATGATGTCTCCCTTCTTCTCTTTGCCTTAGATATCTCCTTTCAGCAGTAGCTGTGCAGCTACACCTGAATAGTAGGTATACTGTTATTTTTGCATACATTCCACCGTCAGTCGAATTCGACACCCGTGATTTCCGCCGCGTCATGACACAGTTGCCGAGGCCCTTCTTCTTGCTCGGAGATCTGAACGGTAGACATCCTCTGGGGAGACTACTCTACTTATCCCAGAGGTCAAGTCCTTTCCGACCTGATCGACGAGCTGAAGATTGGTGTCCTAATTGTGGATGAATTTACGCATCACTGCCCTAGAACCGCTTCATTTTCCTGCCTCAATCTATCTCTATGCTCTCCGGATGTACAGCCTGATTTTGCGTGGGGAGTAGTCGATGACCTCCATGGTAGTGATCACTTTTCCATTCAAATATAATTTTCTGGGCAGCTGCCGCCCGAGAGCCTGCCCCGGTCGGTCTTGGCGCGGTGGTCCTTGTTTCAGGAAATTATTGATTTCTCTCTCTCAGTCGAGGAGTTTAGGTCGGAGATTAGGCCGTTGAGTTCTTTTCGGGCAACCTCATCGTCGTGGGCCTAATTACTATTCCTAGCCGTCTGGCCGTTCTGCACGGCAACCACTCCCGTGGTGGTCAGCCGACTGTGAGCCGGCCCTTAAACAGAAGCGTTATGCCTACATGCGCTATAAGCGCCGCTCGAACGACTTCACTCTCGGTGAATTTCGTCGGGCTAGGTTCCGGTATATTTCGAAGCACGCCCGCCGCTCTTCTTGGCGGGCATACGTGTCTTCACTTAACGGGAAGATCCCTCTAGCAGAGGTGTGGAAGCGAGTCAAAAGGATTCAGGGCAAGTTTTCGCAGGACCCCCTCACGTTCTCCAGGAAAATGGGACCGCAATCTCGGACCCCACGTCCGTGGCGAAATCCTTCGCGACCGCTCTCTCCGCATACTCTAGTCGGGATACTGCTCCGCCAGCATTCAATGCACGTCGTGATGTCGTGGAAGACCGCCGACTGGACTTTACCTCGAGAGGCGGAGAACCCTTCAACGACAGGTTTACTCTGAGTGAGTTGATTTGTTCAACAGGATATGGGTAGAGGGCATCCTCCCAGATTTCTGGCGAATAGCTACTGTGCTCGCTTTTCACAAACCGGGGAGAGTTCACTCTACCCGGCATGTTTCGGCCCAATCTCTCTAACCTCCAGCGTGTGCAAGTTGATGGAAAAATTTGTAAAGGTTAGATTAGTTTTTTTTTAGGGACCCCGGAGGCAATCTGTCATCTGCACAGTGCGGCATCCGCAAGTTCCACTCCACGTCGAACTCTCTGCTCCGACTGCAAAATGCCGTCTGTGAGCCCTACCTTCGCAGACAGCACTACACCATTTTGTTTTTCGATCTGGAGTCGCAGGAAGAGGGTGTCCCGTAGGGAAGTGTCCTCAGTGTCACACTCTTTGCCCTGAGCATCAATAGCATCACTTCAGTGCTGCCCGAAGATATTCTCGCTACGCTCTACGTGGACGACCTTTCGATCTCTTTTGGTGCCGCCCATATTCCATCTCTGGATCGTCGACTCCAACAGGCATTGATTCGCGTCTCTCGCTATGCCGAAACGCACAGGTTTTCCTTGACCAAGACTAAGGTGGTGCACTTCTGCCGCCATCCATGGCTCCACCCTGAGATCCAGACTTATTTCTCAATGGGTGCGCCTGGAAGTGGTGGACTCGCACCGTTTCCTTGGTCTTGTATTTAACAAACGCCTCACTTGGGAGGCTCATATTCGTAGCCTTAGGGTTTTTTGTACCCGCGCCATGGACATTCTCCGTTCCGTGACGTTCAGCGCCTGGGGCCCTGATAGGGCTACTCTTACTTTTTATCGATCCTTTGTTCGTTCGAAGCTCGACTACGGATGCGAGTTTTATGCATCCGCAGCCGAGCGTTTATTGCGGAAGGTGGATTCGATCCACCACACCTGCCTCCGCTTTGCGACCGGTGCCTTGCCCCCATTTTTCCCTATTGAGAGCCTACTTGTCGATGCTGGGGAGATGCCACTCGCTCTGCGCCGTGCTAAGTGCATTATTTGCCAGTACGCGCGAGCTCGGCTCCTCCCTCAGTCGTTAACAGCTATCATTGCATCCGCAGCTTATCTCGATGGTGCCTATGCCGCCGAGAGACGCCAGTAATGCCCAAAGCCCTCTGGTTT
Organism: Ceratothoa steindachneri; assembly: GCA_963969495.1. NCBI lineage: Eukaryota > Metazoa > Arthropoda > Malacostraca > Isopoda > Cymothoidae > Ceratothoa > Ceratothoa steindachneri. The sequence goes on along the minus strand of OZ018335.1, from coordinate 17,382,102 downwards.
AGGGCTAGGAAACTCCCTCGAGAGCTAGATCTAGATCTTGTTCCATTGTCTCCCCTGGTTCTGCGCAGGACGCCACGCCTCTGCTCCCAAAGCTTGTACGGCGCCGGGAGTATTGCGTTCGGCCTTTTTGGAGCACAGTTCGTGTCACGCCTGAACCGTGCCATTGTATATGGATAGATCTAAGTCCCAAGAGGGCGTCGGTTTCCACGCCGTATCCCCTCTGCTTGAAGTCAGCGGGGCTCTGCCAGGCGCTGCGTCTGTCTTCACGGCCGAACTGGTTGCAATAAACTCCTCGTTTCGGGAGATAATGCCACGTACTTGGTTTGGAGATTAGATTATGATTTGTAGCGACTCATTGTAATCTCCGCATCCCCTGCTTCGCAATATCCGTGACGCCACAGTTTTGGCTAGCCGGGTGGAGGTCGAGATTATCTTCTACTGGGTTCCTGGACATATAAGCATTGCTGGGAATGAGGGCGCAAAAGAGTCCGCGAAGTCTGGGCGACCGGACCAGCGCTTCGCTCCCGCTCACACCGATTACATAGCACGTAACGGGCAGCTCTCCGCGCTGCCTGGCAAACAAGATGGGAGACGGTCGAGGCGAACTTAAAGTTGCGTCATTTTGCCGCGACTGTTCTCATGGACCTACCCACCAATGCCTCGATCGCTTCAGGTTGCTTTCTGTCGTCTTCAAATTGGACACACTCGCGGGACGCACCGTCATTTGATGGAACGTTCGCCTGCGCCATACTATGAAGATTGCGTTGTCCTCCAGACTTTTCGGCACATTCTTGTTGAATGTCCCAGTCTATGTGATCTTCGCGCACGTTACCTGTCCCGCTACCGGGACGAGCGCGGTTGCTACCGCTTGTCCATCGTACTCGGGACTGGTTCGTGTACACAGACTTGCGGACTGTATGACTTTTTGGAGGAGGTTGGCCTCCTCACCTTAATTTCTTAATTTTTTCAACTTTTTGGAGGAGTCCAGCCTCCTCCACTTTATTTCTCCTGTTTTGTGTTTCTTTTTCTAGGTCCTATGTTCCTGCGCCGGGGGGGGAAATAGGCTTACCCCCGATGCCAAAGCCCGCTCCTTCCTGCCTTTTGCTTTTTCTTGTTATTTTTCTTAGCCTTTGTTCTTTTCTATCGTTATTCTTTGTTAGTTACATATTTTTATTTGTTATTTAATATAACTTAGTAGTAGTATGTGTCGTGTACGGCGACTTATGCCCAAGTAGGTAGTCGCCAGATGAGCTACCACATTAAAATAAAAAATTCTCTCTAACCTCTTGTGTGTTCAAGTGGTGGAGAAATCGGTAAATATTAGTCGAGGCTTTTTTCTGGACACCGCAGACCACCTCTCTTCCGCAAATTCCACTCCACGCCGGATGCTCTGCCCCGAAGGAAAATGCCGTCGGCGAGACGTTCCTTCGTAGAGAGCAATACGCCTCGGTCTTTTTCGATTTGGAGAAGTCCTAAGATACCGTATGGCGATACGGTATCAAGGAAACTCTCCACACAATGGTGGCATGGGTACGCCTCCCAATTTTCATTTCTTATTTTTTGCGAGATCGTTGATTCTGCGTACGGGTAGGGGAAGACCTTTCCGGCCTAATGGATCAAGAAGATGGTGTCCCACAGGGAAGTGTTCTCAGTGTCGCACTCTCTGCCCTGAGCATCAATGGTATCATCTCGGTGCTGCCGGAAGATGTTCTCGCTACACTCTACGTGGACGACCTTTCGCTTCCTTTTGGTGCGGCCAGATGTCAACCCCCGAGCATCGCCTCAAACATGCATTGAACAGCTTCTCTCGCCATTCCAAATCTCACAGGCTTCGGTTTTCTTTGGCCGAGACTAAGGTGGTGCACTTCAGCAACCATCCAAGGCTCCACCCTGACCCAGACTTCTTTCTCAATGGGGTGCGCCTGCAAGAGGTGGACTCGCACTCATTCCTTGGCTTATATTTGACCAACGCCTCACCTCTGAGGCTCATATTCGCAGCTTTATGGTGTATTGTACCCGCACCATGGACATTCTTTGTTCCCTGACGTTTAGCACCTGGCCTGCTGATAGGACTACTGCCTTACTTTTCCATCGATCCTTTGTTCGTTCGAAGCTCGACTACGGATGCGAGTTTTATGCATCCGCAGCGAGCTTGTATTGAATTTACGGCGCGGAAACTCCTTAGAGAGCTCGGTGTAGGTCTTTGGCCGCTGGCCTCCCTGGTTCTGCCCAGGACGCCACCCTGGAGGGTACCACCTCTGACTATTTGTCGCCATGCCTCTGCTCCCAAAACTTCTACAGCGCCGTTATTATTGCGGTCAGCCTTTTTAGAGCACACTACGTGTCAGGCTAGAATCGTGCTCCAAATCCCAAGAAGGGGGCGGTTTTCACGCTGACTTCAAACTGAGGCGATACCCTCTGTTTGAAGTCAGCTGGGCTCTGCCAGGCGCTGCGTCTGTCTTCATGGCCAGCTGGTTGCAATACACAGCTTGGTACGGGAGATGACGCGTCGTGCCCGCTTCTGAGACCCGATTGTGATCTATAGCGACTCACAAAGCACCCCGAGTCCTCTCGTGGCATTGGAATCTCCACATCACCTGGTTCGCGGTATCCCTGCCGCCACAGTTTCTGCAAGCAGGGCGGATTGCGAGCTTATCTTCTACTGGGTTCCTTGACATGTAGGAGTTGCTTCGAATTAGCGGGGCAAAGAATCCGCGAGGACTGGGCGACCAGATCAGTGTTTCGCTCTTCCTCACATCGATTACATGATAGGAATCCTGGCTGCTTGCCTAATAAATGGGAGACGGCCGAGGGGAACTTAAAGTTGCGTGCCATTGCGCCGCGACTGTTCCTATGCACCTACCCCTAATGCATCGACGGTAATAGGTTACTTTCTTTCCTATCCTAATTGATCACACTCGCGGGACGCACCGCCATTTGATGTAGCGTTGTCCCCAAGATTGTTCGGTACATTCTTGTTGAATGTCCCTTTCTGAGTGATATTCGCGCACGTTACCTGTCCCGATACTGGGATGAGCGGGGTCGCTACCGCTTGTCCATCGTACTCGGGACTGGTTCGTGTACACAGACTTGCGGACTGTATGACTTTTTGGAGGAGGTTGGCCTCCTCACCTTATTTAACTCTCGTTGTAGATAGCATTTTCCTGTGCCGTGGGATAGCCGGGGCTACCCCCGACCCCAGAGCACATTTCCTTCTTGTTGCTTTTTTACTTGTTTTTTTAGCTTTTTTCTTAGCCTTCGTTCTTTTTTTTATATTTTGTTATTTACTCTTGTTTTAATCTAACCTAGTATTAGGCTATAGCGTGATTACGGCGACTCTTGACCTAGTAGTCATTCGCCTGTAGCTGTTCGATTATGGGGGAGCTTCTTTTTGTTTGCGGAGTGGTGGGAATCAAAATGGCCTCCTAAGAAGAGATTGGAGAGTTGTGGTAGTGGGGCGAGGTTTGGTGAGAAGCCTGCTGGGCAGTGTTTGGATGAAGATGGGGGATGTATCTGCTTCTAATGTTATAGGTGTTTTTTGTTGATTTTGATGACTATAGATTGTAATTTTGTGGTGTGGTCATTTAGAAGAATGGTTTTTGTTTGTCTGGTAGTGTTTGTGAATAGTATGTCTTTGTGTATTAGGATTAACATGCGTCCCTTATTGTGGTGTAGTTGTGGAAAGGTTTGAAGTGGGTGTGGGGGCATAGATGAGATTCCTATTTCAGGACGATGTGTATGTTGTATGTTCGTAGGGTTTGCTGGGTTTTTTATGATTTGTGTTGAATTGGGGTGAGGGATATGTTGGAGTGGCTGTGCATTGGTTGTAGGTCCACTATGCTGTGTAGTTATCGGGTGATTAGAAAGGGTGGTGCTGCTATTTGTTGCATGAGGGACATGTGTAAAGGGGGGGGGTCTATTTTCTATCTCTCCTGCTAAGATAAGTAGGTTTTTGGCCGGGGTGACATAGGCCCGTTTGGAAAAGAGAGGAGAGGCGTGGAAACCCTCGGGTTCCAACCTCTGGCCGGGCCACAAACAGCCTGAGGCTGCAACCCTTTATTGAGATGCGGTGTGGTGATGATCTTTCTTGGTCGAGAGTATCAATCGCGTTGGAAGTGAGTGGAGGTCTTCCCTCGACGTTTCTCGAGCAGGGGACTATCGTAGAACTTGACTATGTGCTTGTTGTGTCCCTAAGGGAGGTGGGTAGCGCCCCAGTGGTACCCGGGCGTGCCACATATTATTGTCTTTTTAAATTAGCAGGAGTGAATATGGAGGTTTTCTTTGTGCGGCAGCTATGTCATCGTTCTCCGCTGCCTGATCGAACCATTACAATTGAGGGGGAAAGATCCTTCACGTTTTCCCCTTTACACCTATAGTTTTCCTCGTTTCTGGTTACCTTTTATGAAGTCAGCGAAAGTAGAATTATTTTGTGGATGAAACATGTGTAAATGAAGGTGATGAATAAGGTACTTCTACCCTAATTGTGTCTGGTTCTTATTTCTCTAATCTTTGTACCTATTTTGCTCAGGGCGAGAACACAAACGCAACTCTCAAGCGGCTCTCCTTCGTCCTCAACGATGAGACCACCACGAAGACCGAGCTCGCGCTGCCTTCCGACGCCCTTCCCGAAGCCCTTCCCGAAGCCGCCCAAAACTTTTTGCAGTCGCTCCAAAAGGCATTCCATATGGCGAACGAGGCCAAAGCCGTAATTGGAACCGGAAATTGACCAATGAAACAACCCAAATCGATGGATTCACAGTTATAGGAGGGAACAAAATAATGAAAAACACCGATAGATTATAGCATATGGTTAAAATTGACTAAGACTGCCTTTGGTGGCAAATTGATCTGACAAATCGATTTATATAACTTCCGAACACCATTTAGTGAGAACCTTAGCCATCATCCACCTGCATTGCTAACATTATCTGATCACCTGTTACTCCAGTCATCACCAGTGCCATAACTCATTTACCTGCCTTGTCCCCCCCTTCCCCCCTCCCCCTCCCGCATCTAATACTGAGCTGGTCTCTTTCAAGCAGCAGAGAGTAGGCGAACTTTAACATCTTTCATATCAATGATTTTTATGTCAAGTGCAGAAAGAAATTTAAGAGAGATCGCTTTTAAATCCTGGGTACATTATGGATTTAATCGTATTGAGTAAAGTTTAGCGCATTTTCTAGCTATTTAGCATAAGTCTCAGAACCACTGTAAAGGTGCTGTTCCCTCGACGGCCGTGATAGCAAAACCTGCCCACTCACTTCATATCGTACATTTGTACTGGGAATATAAATGAATCGAGCTATGATTTTCTTTTGTGTCTTCACACCACGTCATATTTACTCTCCTCCGTTTGGAAGCCTTGCCGATGGGGTATTCATATCCACTTAACGCTGACGCTAACGGGTTCTCCCCACCCCCTACTCAGGAAGGGTTCCACAATTTCCGGCTGGTGTACCCCCCCCCCCCCCTCCAAAGATTGCCATTCTGATTTTTATGTAAATTTCATCCGGTCAGGGGGATCTCATCTTCAGGGCAACGCGGGTCGTCCACAAGAGAAAGAGGAATGCCGCACTTGGTAATATGGCATCGTGCTTTGTGAAAAGTGTGCGCTCAGAAAGAGAAAATCCTGTCCAGAATATAACAGCGCACGCAATCACACACACCAACAACGCAACATATATTCTTGAGGGCTTTGTGGGAAGCCATAGCCTTCCTCGGGGGCTGCTCGACCAGACACTCTGAGGATCAGCAGATACGTTATCTTGCCACCATTGTTTGTTGTTGCCTGATGATAATTCAGAGGTGCATTACCATTTGGCAAATTATGTCCCGTTCAATGCACCATAGGATGCATTTTGGTCTTCCTAAAATAGTAGTGGTTTACCGTGCAGTATACGTGTTACTCACACGCACAAGATGAAAAAGGCGTACGGTTAGCATGGACAACAATGCCCCTGACATCTGAATGATTGCCTGCCCTAACGGCCACATGTGGCTATATGTATTGTGCATATGTTTTCACTTCATCCATCTTCACTTTCTTTACAAACTTTTGGGCCGAGATGCCTTTTTGGGGTTTCACGTTTTAGTTTTACGTAACCACTAACAGCCATAAGTCGCATTTTGTTTTGGTGGATACTAGTAGAAAGTGTTAATTTACTTTTGGGGTATGTATGAACTAATATCAGTTTTAAGTATCTTAAGTTGTTAGCTCTTTGTGTGCGATTCATTTGCCACGATTATAACAACCGAGTTTGATCTGAATGCCCCCTTCCCCTCCATTCATCACTTTTGCCACTTCTCAAAGTTCTTGACACGGTTGCATCTTCCAGGTGGACCTCAACAATCTGACACCTTTACCATGAAAATTAAAGAAGGGCGCCAATTTCCAACATGTGGTGAACCTTCCTTTTGTCCTAAGATATCCTAAAACTTTATTGCACAAAGCTGGCGTCTGTATTTCATTATTTTATCTACTTTCTGTAGGTCATCTGAAGTAGAATAAAAAATAGCGATTCCGCGAATGTTAAGATATTTTTGTTTATTTTTTACGACTGAGTATTTAGAATGAAACTCAATTCTACACTGGTTATATATTTTAAGCAGAGATAATATATATTGAGTGACTGTTAAGCGCCAGGCAATGGCACACTATGAGAGAATATCTATAAGTAAAATTTCTCTCCAAACTGAGAAGGTCGGAGGCATACTTTGGTCTAATCCTGCAAACTCTGCGCCTCCTCAGAGCACTTATTTGTGACTTCCATTTGCTGGAAAGTTTGCACAAACATAAGATTATAGAGAGAGAGGTAAGCTATATTTTTAACATCACTGACGTCTCTAACTGGCTCCAGCCTGTTAGAAACAGGTTGCTGTTGTAAGTGCCTATTGTTAGCTTTATGTATGTCCTTTATCAAACGATTTTAACATTCTTACCTCGGTGGTTTGGGATTTGTTACCTTTTAATTTATTATAATTGTATGCATATATGAATATATATTTTATCAACTGTTTTAATTGCCTTTGGAGAGTGGTTTAATTGCACTCTTAAAGATATTTTCCTGTAGTTACTCATAGAGAGGCTATCTAAATGCAGGGCGGAGCTTATCGAGTCTAAGAGTGGTAATGTTTTTCAGCTATATTTGCTCTTTTGAGGTTTAAATAGTACCACGGTAGCCAGAGCCAATGCGGTTTTATGTGATAGTATTTTTCCTTTAAAAGTATTCCATTGGTTTAACTCTATTTTTGCCAATAAGTAAAGTGCCTTGCTGCAACAATCAGTTTATCAATAAACGGGCTCTTTTCTTTTAAAGATAATCGCCCATTTTTCAGGTTGTGCCCACCTCTGCAAATAGCTATTATAGAATTGAATACCTATAATTTAATATAAGTAAGAAATTTGTATCGGTGATATAACTAAACGAAAATTCTGTGAAAAAGCAGGTATAATTGTAATGGACCCAGGGTTAATTCGGAAAAGGAAATGCGAGATGGATGCAAGAGAGTAAGAGGACACAAGCGAGACTACATCCGCGGAAGGAAAACGGGTTATTTGAAGACAATCGGAGGGTGGCTTCGGCCAGAATCAGCCGTGAATGTTAAGCTTAAGGGTACAATATGAGGAGAGGAAAGAGAAGGGAGATAGAGTGCGTGGGGTAAAATGAGTGGTATGACATCGGTTGAAGGGGCCGGGACACATAACGTAACTGTAGGTTAGCCTGGTATCACCCAGACGGGAGGCACGCCAGCGCCAACTTTTTTATAGTGGGAGCGGCGGAAGGATGACAGTAGCCGAGGATAGGCTTAATAGAGTTGAGTTTAGTTAGTGATGAGCGGAGTTTGCCAGGCAGCAACCCATTGTGAAATAAGAATCTTCACGTGTGGTAGAAGTATAATATGTGCAAATGGGGTGACAGGGCTAAGGCGGACTATATTTTGTGAGGGATAATTCGCCAGTCTTCTCTATCCTTCGAGGGGTCACCGGTCATGGAGTCTACCTCCTTGGGATAGGAGCACCCCCTAACCGATAGCAATGCCTACTTAATGTTCAGGCTGTCCTTGTGACCACCTGGCTGTCTATTGTGGGTGGTTTACTTGATGGTGATACTATAATAATCAGGATGAGAATAATAAGAATGTTTCTGTCCGTCTATTTATACTAACACCAATTAAGGGGGCATGACTTCTCTTAATCTAAATGTAGGGCGGAGCTTATCGGGTCAAAGGTATTTGCGTATATTCTCTATAAGACTGCTGGGCGGAGTTTCTATGGTCAAAGGGTGTGTGCACCAAGAGAGTATTTGCATTTGGAAACCTGAAGGCTTTATAAAGTCAACATCCATAGTGAAATTTATTTCTTCTTTTCACAGGTTCATGTAGCTCTGGCGGCTCAGAACAGATTCCGTTATGTGTGTGTACTGCTGTGTTCCACTTTCTTCGTTATCTCTGTAGCCAGACCGTTGGATTGCATCTGTTTCCTAATGTGTGTATGTCTGTATATTCGCGTGGAAACAGTAAACACAACGGTTTCACTTGCATCATTACAAAATATTCTGCTTTGCATTGATACATATTAAATTACGATTTAACATTATTTACAAGTATTTGCTTTCTTTAACATTAATTAATTGTTACAAGATGGCATATTATTTAAATGTTCGATTTGTGGTCCCAATTTCAAGATTTCATAGGGCCAACGGGGTGCTCATTTGTGATGTTCCTTGTTGGTTCTACTCCACCTGACAATTGGGAGCTCAAGAAGATTGTTAAAAGGTAGTGGGAATGGGTGTGATTGAGTGGAGACTGACAGGGCAGATGTTTCGTTGCCAGGCACCGAAAGCTCGTGTAAGAGTTGTCGGATTCCACGGATTGAAAGGTGCGAGTGAGAGTAGCGGAAATGGAAAAAGATCGCACTTCGTGAATCCGTGAATAAAACGAAGTGGTGGGAAGGATTAGGCAGGCGATACGGAGAGCCTTGAGAATGGCATATGACTACTGAGTATAGAGAACAGCCAATAATAATAGGGAAAGGAAGATGATTTGTGGCGCTCGAATTGCAAGGAAAGTAGGCCTGTGACACCCAAATTGCAGGATAGGTAGGCCCAGAGAGGAACACCCACAAATGGGCGCTCGGTGAATCTATGAAATCCAAAAAATTGATACTCGCATTAATTAATGAAGTAATATACCATATAATAGATAGTGAACCAAAGAAAAATAATATATCAATTGTATATTTATTAAGGTAATATGTATAGAGCAAGGGGATCGCCAGAGTCTCATGCGGACACACACTAACACGCACGTGAGGGAACAACTGCTAGACGAAAAGGTCTGAATGATAGATAACGGGAACAAGCTGAACAAATACAGGGTAATGTATGCTTTGACTGGTTAAAATTTTCAAACTAATGTCAAAAGCAAGCGATCTCTCTGATACGAAATAGGCCCAAAACTTGGAAAAATATGCAGTTCAATAGTTGCACATAACTCTTGTAGCTCCGCCCACGAAAGAGCCAATGAACATTCCTGATCTTTGGCTTCGCTCCGCGGCTAGGTCAAATAAACAAGGTCACGCCCCTTGGAGACGGGATGCATATATATTAAAACGCACATATGGGAAGACGTGTGACGAAGAAAAAGAGAGAATCAATCAAGTCGTTCGTCAGCAGCCTGTTGCCATTAGTAGTGTTACGAATCCGTTCCCTCATCCTTAAATCCTACCACCTTTAAGAACCCCGAAGAACTCTAACGTTTCCTCTTGTTCCCATTTCATTAGGCACAAGCTAAGAATAAAGCCCATTTATCACCCCCTTCTTTTTCGAGGTCATTTTCTTTACTTGCGATTACTGAGGCACCTTCGGGAACCAAGCCTAAACGAGTATTACCTAGTGAGGAACTTAGGGAGTCAGAATAAATTCGATTGGAAGACATAAGTAGATAAAGGAGAGTAGGAAAGGGGACAAAGAAAAATTAATAGCATAGGCGAGTTGCAAACAGCTTCCGGCGTTGCTAGACAACTGTTAGCTAGCGGCAAATCCACTCAGTTATCCTGAGTCTCAAAAAGACTCGTTCAAACGAAGCTTTTAAGCCGCTCGCCTGCACTTCTCGTACGCTAGACACGCACAAACGCCAAGGTTACGTTCTCCGTGGGCATCGTGGGTTTTGCGGGTGGCATGGAGTCAGGATAGATCGCCGGTGAGCAGATCATGTGGTGCGAGATGGGTTGGTGAGGGTAGTACGTGAGAAGACATTGACATAAGAGCCAGAGGAGCCGTGGTGTGTAAGTAAATGCTCATGTGCCTCTCGAGAAGTCAGAAAAGCAGAATACCAGAGGTCTTGCACCTACGACTTAATTAGTTGTCCCAGGCAGTCGCGGTGAAGAGACTGAGTGTTTCCATAGCAAATTTAGTAGTGGTGGTTGCTTGGCAAGTAAGAGTATATGGCGCAGAACCACAATTCGGGACAGAGATACCTTCGCCCGACATGTAGAGTTTACGTGCACGAACTTGTTGCATTTAGAGAAACGGATTGGAAATGTCACTTATGAGTGGTTACCTACCTTATTTCCCAATAAATCTAAAGGGGGTATAATCAAGGGTCCTAAGGTGAGTAGCGACATGGTTGTAAGCATTTTGGTATTGCCGACCTTCTGTTGGAAGCGGTGACCTTTGTGAATCCCTGAGGAGAGAGAGAGAATCTTGTAATGGCTTAACACCATCTAAAAATATCTTACAATTCCTGCAAATATAAAATCACTTTTTGTCAACCGCGCTTTAAGCATTCACTTTTTCCGTTACCATCTTATATATATATATATATATATATATATATATATATATATATATATATATATATATATATATATATATGTATATGTATATGTATATGTATATGTATATGTATATGTATATGTATATATATATATATATATATATATATATATATATATATATATATATATATATATATATATATATATATATATATATATATATATTGTGTATTTTGCCTTGATTAATTTCCTTTGGCAACTTTCTTTTCTTCTCACTATCTTTTTTATTCCATCTTGTAGATGGTGGATTACTTCTCTAGGATTCATTTCTTGTTTTATGAATGTGTTTGGTAAAGAAACAAACTGAATTGCTAATCTTTCAATCTTATTCGATCATCTTTAGAGCGTTCTGAAATGTTCTTGCCTCCTTTACCGATGTAATGAGTGGAGTGAGGATCTGGCAGAGTGAAATAAAACGATTTTTAAGGGGTATTTATTCCGCCTTGGTTAGACGTAACGTTAGAGGTAATGGGCCACTATTGTGAGGGGATATTTTAAAATAGTTTTAATGTCCGATTCCAGTTTGTCGCTTGACTGTTGATGGCCGGCTTATCTTCATTTATTAATATGGCTTCTAAGATGTTAAACCTCGCTTTATTAACCTCTTTTCTTTTAATAATGGTGTTGTCAACGAGCATATATCTCGTTAGGTTAATATTATTGACACTCTCCATATGTTTCTTAGGCCCTCCGCTTTGGAGATGCATAGTTAAACGTCTCGAAAGTGTAATAGTTGCCATGCCAATATATTTTGAGTTTTTATAAAGCTTACAATCTTTATCGGAGCAGATGAACTCGTGAACTAATTTGGTTGACTTGAGATGCGAGGAGTTTAGGCAGATGTTGTTTTAAATCATAAGATTGCTGGCTTTTGTTTTTTTTATAATAGATGATGAGTTGGATTTTATCCGTTTGATTTAACTTTAATGTTACGGTTAATAATCTCCTTGATGTTTTTTTCATCTATTTTATAGGCCGTTGACATCTGGTTTCTGCAATACACCTTGATGTTGTTGACTTTTCCATGATTACTTTCAGTTTTATCCGCATGCTTGTAATGGTTATTTAAAAATGATTGGAGTTATTTGTCAATCATGCTGTTTGAGAAACCATTATTCACGAGTATCTGTTTTACTCGTGAAATCTCTTAGTGGAAAAGTTCCCACGTATAGCAGCATTTTTAAGCTCAGCGGATGTATGAGCCAATTACGCTTATTTTATACCTATAAGGGCATTCACTCTCCGCATTGAGGCATCTTCCCTTCTCCGTACTTTTCCTATGTACTTTAGTGATGTAGCTGCCATTAATGTTTTGAACCTCAAGGTCCAAGAAAGGGAATTTATTGCCCGTGCTCAATTCATTGGTGAATTTTAGCACATAGTTCTCCTCAAAAGGCTGCTCGATGTTAACCAGATGTTCTTCGTTTTGGACGTTGATGTAGATTTCATCTACGCATCGGAAATATGTGTGTGGCTTATTTTCCATGATGTCCAATAATCTCTCCTCAAGTTGACCCATGTAATAGTTGGCGAAGGTCGGCCCTAAGGGTAACTCCATAGCCACTCCATCCATTTGCCATGAGAGGTATAAAATAAGCGTAATCGGCTCATACATCTACCGAGCTTACAAATGCTGCTCTACGTGGGAACTTTTCTACCAAGAGATTTCACGAGTAAAACAAATACTTGTGAATAATGCTTTCTCAAACAGCATGATTGACAAACAACTCCAACCATTTTTAAATAACTAAAGTATATGGATATTCTGTTAATAAATCAGCCTAAATAGTGTTTCGAAAACCACACCCATAAATTTGTTTGATCGAAGTTGTCGGCTGATAGTTTTTAGGCCTAAGACGACAGCGAAATAAATTTTGAAATAATGAACTGGGTTTTAAGAAAAACAATTAAACAAATATAAATATATTCATAGAATCAACGAATGTACAATGTTATAAGTAGATTAGATATACAATGCAAGATATTGTAACATATGATTTACAGTAACACGATGCGAAGAGAATTTAATATGTGAAATAAATATGAAATAATATTGTAGAATGATATGGTGGAAAACTATGGTGACTATGATGGACTGTGAATTAGGGGCTGCAATATGAGAAGTAAATATAATTAGGACCTACTCTCGTATGGTCATTTGCAAAGAATTGTGGGAAAAAGTGGAATTAAACTAAATATGATTTGTTTGGAGGTAAATGACTAATTGTAGGAGGAATGATTACCGACCTTTATACGGAGGATGTTGAGAGTCGACTGAGAAGGAATAGTGTGCTATTTGGTCAAGCTGAAAGCGTGCGTTTGTTGGTTTGTGTGTGAAATATTAAGAGATGTTGTTTGGAACAGTAGGACGTTAAATGAATTGACAAGTAAAATAAATGAATTAATTAATTATTTAGTTGTACATAAATGATTTAATTTACAAAAGTGAATTAAAATAATTGAAAGAAAAAATTGACAAAGTTAATTAAATTAATTGCATATAAATTTTACATAATAATTGATGTATACATATATTTAAGTTCCCAGGAGGTTTTTATTATAGGAATGCTCAGAGGCGTTGATATATAACCATTACAAGCATGCAGATAAAACTGAAAGTAATCATGGAGAAGTCGCCAACATCAAAGTGTATTATAGAAACCAGATGTACCCGGTCTATAATATAGATGAAAAAAAAACCAGCAAGGTGATTATCAACCATAACATCAAGGATAAAAATCAGACGGATAAAATCTAACTTATCATCTATTATAAAACAACAAAAGCCAGCAATCTTATGATTTAAAACAACATCTGCCTAAACTCCTCGCATCTCAAGTCAAACAAAATAGTTCACGAGTTCATCTGCTCCGATAAAGACTGTAAGCTTTATAAAAACTCAAAATATTATAGCATGACAACTACTACACTTTCGAGAAGTTTAACTATGCATCTCTAAAGCGGAGGGCCTAAGAATCATATGGAGAGTGTCCATAATATTAACCTAACGAGATATATGCTCGTTGATAACACCATTATTAAAAGAAAAGAGGTTAATAAAGCTAGGCTTAACATCTTGGGAAACCATATTAATAAATGAAGATGAGCCGACCATAAACAGTCAGGCGACAAACTGGAATCGGACATTAAAACTATTTTAAAAATTCCACTCACAGGAGTGGCCCATTTCCTATAACGTTATGTTTAACCAAGGCAGAATAAACACCCCTTAAAAATAGTTTTATTTCACTCTGCCAGATCCTCATTCCACTCACTACATCGGTAAAGGAGGCAAAAACATTTCAAAACGCTCCTAAGATGATCGAATAAGTTCGAAAGCTTAGCAATTTAGTTTGTTTTTTTGCCAAACACATTCATTTAAAAAAGAGATGAATACTGGAGAAGTAATCCACCATCTACAAGATGGAATAAAAAAGATAGTTAGAAGAAGAGAAAGTTGCCAAAGGAAATTAATTAAGGCAAAATACACAATGGTCTTCAACAAAATTTGCATTTATGAAAGACTGCTACCCGACTACACTAATATATATATATATATATATATATATATATATATATATATATATATATATATATATATATATATATATATATATATATATATATATATATATATGAAATAATGGATAACTCACAAAGTAGCATCTGAGGTGTTCGCAATGAATGAAATGTCGCGCAGGGAAAGGTACTTCTAAGTACTTTCTCGTGGACGAAGAGGGAGACGACACCACGCTTATATATATATATATATATATATATATATATATATATATATATATATATATATATATATATATATATATATATATATATATATATATATATTTTATATATATATATATATATATATATATATATATATATATATCTTATGAGCCCGAGAGAATGATGAAATAAATCCAACATACCAAAAGAAAGAGACAACGGACTAATTTTTTCTTTCGAAATAGTTATTTCCTATGATTTCGCTACCACAGGAAATCATTATTCTTGTGCTAGGGTGGGATTCGAACCAAGCACACTAATGCAACGAGCAAGCGCTTTGATTTCAATTAAAGTCAGCCTTTAACTATCCGGCTACGTGGTGACCAAAAAATCTTTCTAATAGACAAGCTTTTAAGCCACGCTTCGCAAGGTCTATCGGAACTGTGATAGAGAGATAAATAAACTGGGAATTCAAAGAACAGAGGAGAAATTAATTTAAACACGCGGCGAATATACAATGTATATCTCTCATGAGCACTAGATAATGATGAAAAAAATCCAACATACCGCAAGAAAGAAGTAAAGGATAATTTTTGTTTGGAAATAGTCATTTCCTACTTCGAAAAAGATCCGTGCTAGAGGTTGGATTCGAACCAAGCCTCCTGAAGCAGCGAGAAACCGCTTTGATCTCAGTTATTGTGAGTCTTTAACCACTCAGCTTCGCGGAATACCATAAATATTTCAAATACACAAGCTTTTAAGGAATGGATCAACCTTTTAAAATAATCATTTGTTTTTATAGTAGAATATCTCTTTTATCTCTTTTATCAACAGCCTGCTTGCCCCCCCCCCTAAAAAAAATGTAATTTATTAAAAACTTTGAAAGTGAATGATTGCATTGGAAAATTCTATTAATAACATTCCCTTTTTTCATTTGTAATATTTATTTTTAAATTATAAATAAACTTAATGCGCTGACATCCTCTTGAATCCATATATAACATTACAAACCGTTGTTCCAAAAGCTTGTGTTGGACAAATCATCGTAAGGATTTTTTGCCGACCTTTACGGCCTGGGATTTGGACAAAGTTTTTTGAGCTTTTACTCGATTTTGATACACATTAGGCTTACCGATACATATTATTCCAAAGTATTTTTTTTTGCTAATTTTGTATTTGAATGACTATTTTGAATTCAATACTAGTTACACAAGAACAAATACTTATAAATTAAGGAAGACTGAACATATTAGAACGGTAAATATGTAGATTAGCGGCCCGGACGAAAAAAAATTTTGTTTGTAAATATTATCGTTCACTCCTGTCGGAATATTCATGCGCGTTTGAGTCCTTTTCGAATTATTATTCTATAAACAATTAGGATTATATAGTGGGGGGCTGTGCCCCCCAGACCCCCCCTCAATTTAATGGAACTCAGGATCATCGTAGTGTAGTCCCCCCATTGTGTTTACCCCCACACGAGCCGTCAACTTAAATGTACTCCAAAAACGTGAAACATTTTGGAACACGGACAAAATAGTAGTCCCATCGTTCGCACCGATAATCTACATATTTACCATCAGAACTGTTTCTTGAGCAAATGCATTTAGTATTTGTGTTGTCAATCCCTGGAATGATCTCCCAGAGTATGTTGTCAGTGCTTTCAAGAAGAGACTTGGGTAAACATGTAGACGAGCGGAGCGGCCTGGGCGTAAAAAATGATTTTTGTGTAAATATTATCATTCACCCGTGTCTTAATATTCATGCGCGTTTGAGTTTTCTTTGAATGATAGCTGCGCCATTTTTTGTATTAAAAATCTCTTGAAAGTAAACAAACCAAAAATGGTGTTTACGTTGGCCATTTTTTTTTTACAAAATTGCCCGAAAAAAACAAACGAAACACGCTGTTTCCGTACTTAATTGCAGTGGTTATACTTCCGGTAAATATGTAGATTAGTGGCCCACCTGAAAAAATAATTTGTGTGTAAATATTATCGTTCACTCGTGTCGGAATATACATGCGCGTTTTAGTCCTTTTTGAATTATTATTCTATAAACAATTAGGATTATATACTGGGGGGCTGTGCCACCCAGACCTTCCCCAAATTAATGAAACTCAGGATCATCGTAGTGTAGTCCTCCTATTGTGTTTAGCCCCACACGAGCCGTCAATTTAAATGTACTCTAAAAATGTGAAACATTTTGGAACATGACAAAATACTACGTCCCATCGTTCGTGCTGATAATCTACATATTTACCATACTTCTGAAATAGCGAAGAGGAAAGCCTATTTACTTTGCGCGTCCTTGTCCTATTTGAAATCTGACTGACTCGAATCACGTTTTATTTTAGAGCATCTAAATTCAAACTGAGGGGTCATAACATAACATAATTTCACGGATGACAAAAGCGAAAGGGCCTATTAAGGCACCCAAACTCCCAGGAAAACTGCGTCCAGAAACAAGGGTATCACCAATCAAGGCTTGTCAAAAACTAAATCATGCAGCTATAGATATATACAAAACTTAGGAACCATCACAACCTTCCCTCCCCATAAACTCATCCAACCTACTCTTAAATACATTTAAGTTTGGACTACCTACCTACTACTGGTAATGTCTTGATTTAGATCCAGTTTTTAGATCGTGGTGATCGATCATACTAACGGCGAGCTCTCATTTCACTAGCATTTTTGGGGGGGGGATAAGTTTTTCATATTTTTGTGATTTTTTTTGGTTGTTTGGAAAGTTGTGTAAAAGGTGTATTTAAAAAGGATTATAATTGTTAACAAATACAGTTAAAAAGATTCTAAACTCAGGAACCATCACAACCTTCCCTCCCCATAAACTCATCCAACCTACTCTTAAATACATTTAAGTTTGGACTACCTACCTACTACTGGTAATGTCTTGATTTAGATCCAGTTTTTAGATCGTGGTGATCGATCATACTAACGGCGAGCTCTCATTTCACTAGCATTTTTGGGGGGGGGATAAGTTTTTCATATTTTTGTGATTTTTTTTGGTTGTTTGGAAAGTTGTGTAAAAGGTGTATTTAAAAAGGATTATAATTGTTAACAAATACAGTTAAAAAGATTCTAAACTCGGTATAAATTGTGGTTATTTTGTTTTGGGGAGTAAGTGACTTTTGTTTACTTCCGTGGCCATCTTGATTAGCAGGTTTTAAACTTGCGCTCACAAATTTGGGTCAAATTCTTGTTGTTTTTAAGTTTTTGTTACTATTATTGTTCTTGTTTAAGTATGGCTGACTGTTTAGAGAGTATGCCTTTTGAAAGTATTGTGCGATGTCTGTGGTGTAGAGAGGAGAGTGAATGTGTCTGAGTGCCATGTATGTGCTTTGACTGAGGAGGTGAGTTGATTGCGTGCGGAATGCTTGAGACTGAACGATTTAGTGTCTGAAGTGAGAAGAGATGCCAGTGTACATTTGAAGAGTCAGATTGGGACCAGGAGGGAGGAAGTTAGGCCTAGAACAGGGACTGGAGAGAAAGCAGTAAGTGATGATGAGTGTTGGGTGAAAATTAACAGAATAGATAAGTTAGGACAGGTTAGGTGTGTAAATGAGAGGGACATGGAACCTGTTAGGCTAACTAACAGATTTGATGCCCTGAGAGAGGTAGAATTTGAAAGAGATTTGTATGGTGTGGCCGTGCCTGAAAGTAGAATAGGAGGTCGAGTGAGTGAGAGCAGGAGAGAGGGTAATACTAGGCCTAGAGAGAATAGGAGAATGACTGAGGTGATTGTGATGGGTGACTCTCAGATTAGGTATTTAGATAGGAAGTTGAGTGAAAGTAAATGGAAGGGAGTGAGAGTTTGTCTGCCGGGTGATGGTGTAAATGATGTGTGTGAGAGGTATGATAGGTTGGTGTCTGGGTGTGAGAGGGAAGCAGTTGTGATTACACATGTTGGAGTAAACAATGTAAAGAAGGTGGGTACTTGTGAGTTATGACACCAGTATAAAAGGCTGATTGAAAGGATGTGTGAAAGTAGAGTAAAAGGCGTTGTTTCAGGTGTGCTTCCGAGAATGGATGTGGGAATGGAATGGTTGTCTCGTGCAATGGGGTTAAATGAATATGTGAAAGGTTTGTGTGAGGAGTCAGGATTGGTGTTTGTAGATGTTTGGAGTGGGTTTTATTAGAATAAGGGTTTGTATGCGATGGATGGACTCCATCTGAGCCGAGATGGGGTTGAGGTTTTGTGGTGGGAATGAGATAGTGTTATTAGGTCTTTAGAGGTGGGAAACTAGGTTTTGATAGTGGTCAGGGAAATTTAATGGCTCAAAGTGAGGCAGGGAAAGGAAGCAAACACAGATTTGTAGAAGGTAGGCAGGCTAATGGAAGTGCTTTAGGGTTAAATTACTTGAGTAGTGATAGTGGTCAGGGAAATACAAGAGTACAGGGTCGGGGAAGGAGAGAAAGGAGATGCAGAGGAGATAGGCCCTCAGGTGCTTCAAGGATAGGTGCGCTGAGTTGTCTTTACACAAATGCTCTTAGTCTTAGAAATAAGAGGGATGAATTATTTAGTTATATCATTCATGAAGATATAGATATAATATGTATAGTTGAATCATGGGTTATTGAAAATATATTTAATGATAATGTGAGTGAATTTGAACTAGAAGGTTATACCATGTACATTAGTCAAAGGAGAGATAGGACTGGTGGTGGGTTATTATTTATATCAGAAATAGCATTTCTTCAAATCTAAATAACTTTATAAAGCAAAGAGAAGGTGAATCATTATGGATAGAATTTAAGGTTGGTAAAAATAGGAAAATACACTTGGGAGCTTTTTATAGACCACCAGGACAGACTGATTGTATTGATGAGTTAATTTTTAGGGAAATAAGTAATGGATGCAAAGAAGATACAGTTATTCTTGGTGACTTTAATTTAACTTCTGTAGACTTGGAAAATATGATAGGTAGAGATAGAGCAAGTTGTAAGTTTATGGAGTGTTTTGAGGATAACATTTTGGCCCAATTTGTTAATAAGCCAACAAGGGGTGCCAATATATTAGATCTGATTCTTTCAAATGATGATCACTTAGTTCAAGGATTGAGTGTAAGGGAATCATTGGGAAACAGTGATCATCAAATGGTTCGGTTT
Organism: Ceratothoa steindachneri; assembly: GCA_963969495.1. Lineage (NCBI taxonomy): Eukaryota > Metazoa > Arthropoda > Malacostraca > Isopoda > Cymothoidae > Ceratothoa > Ceratothoa steindachneri. The sequence goes on along the minus strand of OZ018335.1, from coordinate 17,362,413 downwards.
AATTTGCAAATAGTTAAGGGTAGAACAATGACAAACTCGACAAAAATTCCAAATTTTTATAGGGGAGATTATGATAAATTACGCAGCATGCTAAATCAGATTAGGTGGGATATAGAATTCAATGGAAAGAATACTTATGAGATGTGGGATATTTTTAAGACTATATTAAACATGGTTCAGGAACAGTGTATTCCAATGAAGTCTATTAGGAAGAAATGTAGGAAACCATTATGGTGGAATCAAGAAATAGCTAATAAAGTTTCAGAGAAAAAAAGGGCATACCAGAGATTACAAAGTGAGAGTAGTTTAGATAATTTAAACCATTATAGGTCAACCAGAAATGAAGTAAATAAGATTATTAAGAAGACCAAAAGGACAGCAGAAATTAATTTAGCTAAAAATAATAATAAAGATCCTAAAAAATTCTTTAGCTATTATAGAATCAATAACAAATCTAACAGTGATAAAATAGGGCCTATTAAATATGAAGGGGTTTTGAAAGAATCTGATGAGGAAATAGTAGAGGACCTTAATTATCATTTTGCTTCAGTATTCACAGAAGAGAAACCAGTTAGATTAATTGATGATAATTCTAGGTCAAGGGAAGTAGTGATAAATTCTATTAATATAGACAGAGAAGAAATTAAAGGGCTTATAATGCAGTTAAATACTAGTAAGGCATCTGGCCCTGACAACATTCTTTCTAGGATACTCAAAGAAGGTGTAGAAAGTATTGCAGTAGCTCTTGAGAAGATATTTATTAGATCACTAGAGTCTGGAGAAATACCAAATGATTGGAAATTGGCAAATGTAGTGCCAATTTTTAAAAAGGGAAGCAAAGAGGACCCAAATAACTTTAGACCGGTAAGCTTAACTTCTATAGTCTGTAAAATTCTTGAGAAGATGGTTAAGAAGGGAATTTCTGATCATCTAGAGAGTAGCAGGTTAATTAATGATGCTCAGCATGGTTTTAGAAAAGGTAGATCGTGTTTAACTAATTTACTGGATTTATGGATTATGTAACTAAATAATTAGATAGGGGTGAGAAAGTTGATGTGATCTACTTAGATTTCAGCAAAGCTTTTGATAAGGTTCCACATAAAAGACTAGTTCATAAATTAAAGCTGCATGGGATATGTGGGAACGTTTTAAATTGGATAACTGAATGGCTGAAAAATAGGAAACAGAGAGTTGTACTGAGTGGAGGAATGTTATTAGTGATGTACCTCAGGGATCAGTTTTAGGCCCAGGGCTGGGCTGGGTGGAGCACTCGCCTTGAGAGATTCTTCTAACATAACATAACATAACATACATAACATAATTACACGGATGACAAAAGCCACAAGGGCCTATCAAAGGTCATCCGACTCCGTCAAAACCCACCCACAAAAAGCACCATCACCAGGGGAAGACAAAATCAAAGTCCCCCACAATATAATATAACGGATGACAAAAGCCACAAGGGCTCATCATAGGTCATCCGAGTCAAGCGGCCTCTTTTTCAAGGCACCCGAACTCCCAGGAAAACTACATCCAGAGGATTGCATCCAGAAACAAGGGTATCACCAATCAAGGCTTGTCAAGAACTAAATCATGCAGCTATAGATATATACAAACAATATTAATATATACAAAACTTAGGAACCATTACAACCTTCCCTTCCCATAAACTCATCCAACCTACTCTTAAATACATTTAGATTTGGACTACCTACTACCCTCTGCGGCAATTTGTTCCAAAAGTCTACCACTCTATTGGTGAAAAAATATTTTCTTAAATCCAACCTACACCCTTGCTTTTTAATTTTCAAGTGGTGACCTCTAGTCCGATTTCCATCATCTAACTCAAAAAACTTGCTAACATCCAATTTATCTATCCCGGAAAAAATTTTAAACAGCTCAATCATATCCCCTCTCACACACCTCCTTTCGAACGAGAACATATTTAATACCCTCAGTCTATCTTCATATTCAAGGTGCCTCAGGGAAGGAATAATCTTTGTTGCCCTCCGTTGCACTGACTCAAGAAGGTTAATATCGTGTCTAAAATGTGGGGACCATGCCTGTATACAGTACTCTAGATGTGGCCTAACATAAGAGTTATAGAGTTTAAGAATAACCTCCTTACTTTTGTAACTGACATTTCTCTTAATAAAACCCAGCACTCTATTTGCCCTATTTCTTGCTTCAATACACTGCTTAGAAAACCTTAATGACTTATCTATTACTACTCCTAGATCTTTCTCATCCTCTACTGAGCTCAGCCAATGCCCATCCATTTCATAGTTAAATTCTCTATTATCTTTTCCCATGTTAATAACTTTGCACTTATCAAGGTTGAAAGTCATTTGCCACTTATGTGCCCAGGATAACAATTTATTTAAGTCCCCCTGCACTTTAAAATTATCATCAATATCTTTAACTACAGCTGCTAATTTGGTATCATCCGCAAAAATTGACACTTTATTATTAACTGCCTCCCCAAGATCGTTTATATAGATGACAAATAATAATGGACCGAGAACTGATCCCTGAGGAACCCCACTGATAACATCCCTCCACTCTGACTTTACACCATTTAGCACTACCCTTTGCTTCCTGTCTTTCAGCCACTCAGCTATCCAATTTGAAACACCCCCACATATCCCAATCATTTTTAATTTATGAACTAGTCTCCTATGTGGTACCTTATCAAATGCTTTACTAAAATCTAAGTAAATTATATCTACATTCTCTCCCTTATCTACTTGATCTGTTACAAACTCCAGAAAGTCTAGTAAGTTAGTCAAACATGATCTACCTGATCTAAACCCATGCTGAGCATCGCTGATTAACCCCTCCCTCTCTAGATGTTGGCAAATGCCTTTTTTAACTATTTTCTCAAGAATTTTACAGACTACAGGAGTTAGGCTAACCGGTCTAAAGTTATTTGGATCCTCTTTACTACCCTTCTTGAAAATGGGGACTACATTTGCTCTCTTCCAATCATCGGGTATTTCTCCATATTCCAATGACCTAGTATATAACTTGTCCAGAGCTATTGAGATACTTTCTACCCCTTCTTTAAGTATCCTAGAATGAATATTATCAGGGCCGGAGGCCTTGGTAGTATCTAAATCACCTATTAGTCCTTTTATCATCCTCCGATCCACACAAATGTTAGTAAACACCTCTTTTCCTGACCTATGAGTACTATACATAGGACTATTTAGTTTCTCTTTTGTAAATACTGATGCAAAATGACCATTTAGTACCTCAACTATTTCCTCATCAGTTTCTCTCACAAACCCTTCATATTTGATAGGTCCTATTTTAACTCTGCCAGACTTGTTATTAATTTTATAGTAACTAAAGAACTTTCTCGGATCTTTGTTGCTATCCTGAGCTAATTTAATTTCTGACACCCTTTTGTTCTTCTTTATAATCTTATTTAACTCATTCCTAGCCATTCTATAATCACTTAAATTTTGAATATTATTTTGTACCTGTAATTTTTTATATGCCCTTTTCTTCTCTGAAATTTTTCTAGCTATCTCCTGATTCCACCATAATGGTTTCCTACTTTTGTTCCTAATGGTCTTCATTGGGATACATTGTTCTTGGACTACATTTATTATATGCTTGAAAGTATCCCACATCCCATAAGCATTTTTACCTCTGAATTCTATATCCCAGTCTACCAAATTTAGCAAGCTTCGAAGTTTTACATAATCTCCCTTATGAAAATTTGGAACTTTTTCAGCATTCTCAGTTATTTTACCCTTCTCAATTCCCAAGTTAAAACGAACTATCTGATGGTCACTATTTCCCAATGCTTCCCCAACAGTCAATTCTTGAACTAAATGATCACTGTTAGAAAGTACTAAATCTAATATATTGTCCCCCCTCGTTGGCTCATTAACAAATTGATTCAAAAAATTATCCTCAAAGCATTCTATGAACCTGCCACTTGTTCTATCCCTACCTATCATATTTTCCCAGTCCACAGAGTTTAAGTTGAAGTCCCCAATAATAACTGCATCTGTTTCACATCCCTTACTTATTTCCCTTATCATTAGTTCATCTATATCATCAGTCTGCCCAGGTGGCCTGTAAAAAGCTCCCAAATGCACCATTCTATTTTTACTGAACCTAATATCTATCCAAAGTGACTCAACTCCATCCTGCTTTATTGAAGTATTTAAACTTGAAACAATGTTGTTTTTTATATAGATAATTATTCCTCCACCAATCCTACCTGTCCTTTGACTAATGTACATATTATAGCCCTGTAAATCAAATTCACTTATAGTGTCACTAAATTCTATTTCATTAACCCATGATTCAGTAACGCATAATATATCTATATCCTCATTGCTAATATAACTAAATAGCTCATCCTTCTTGTTTCTAAGACTACGAGCATTTGTATAGAAACAATTTAACCCCCCTATCCCTGAAGCACCTCTTGAAACTTGAATGACCTCACCTCTATCGCCTTGGAACCTATTTCTGTTATCTGCCAAGTCCATTCTACTTTCAGTACTATAATGTCCTCTCATAATTCCCTGACCACTATTAGTATCTAGTTTCCCGCCCGCAAAGACCTAATAACACGATCATACTCCTCCCACAACACATCTACCCCCCTCCTACTCAAATGCAGTCCATCCATCGCATACATTTCTTTCATTCCAACAAACCTATCCCACACATCCACAAACATGACACCTTCCATCTCACACATCCTCCTCACATAATCATTCAGCCCAATCGCACGAGACATCCATTCTACCCCAACATCCATTCTTGGAAGCACACCTGTCACAACACCTTTCATTCTACTTTCTTTCACCTTTTCAATCAACCTCTTGTACCTCTCACGTAACTCACATGCACCCACTTTCTTCACATCATTCACTCCTACATGTGTAATCACAACCGCATCCCTTGCACAGCCAGACACCAGCTCCTCATACCTATCAGACAGATCTCTCACTCCAGCACCCGGCAAACACACCCTCAAACCATTCAATCTACTTGCATTCAACTTCCTATCTAAATATCTAACTCGCGAATCACCCATCACAAGCACTTCAGTCAGACTCCTATTCCTAACCCCCACAGACCTAACTCCATCCCCACTCCTATTCTCATTCAAACTACCAGTCACTCTTCCTCCACCCCCACCCCCATCAGTCATATCACTTCCAGTTACTTCCTCTCTTAGGGCACTGAATCTATTAGTCAAGCTAATAGGTTCTGTGTCCCTCTGACTCACACACCTATTCTCCCCCTGGCTAACAACCTCAACAGAGGCAACCCTATTCTCACAAAGAACAGGAGAAGCCTCCCTAGCTTCATGTTTCCTAACCACTCTCCACTGTCCCCCATCCTCACTAGGCCTATTTCTAACTAATCTAAGGGGGCTAACTTCACTATCACTAGAACTATCATATCCTACCTCCTCCACCGGCCCTCTACCTTCACCTGAAACATCTAACTGGCCTACCTCACCACCTAACCTATTCCCAAATCTAGGCCTAACACTAAGTTCCCTCCTGAGCTCAGCAACTAACCCCTCCAGCCTACATATCCTGTCTAAATCCTGCCTTCTCATCCCCTCTAAATCTACAATGCATTCACGCAGCCCACATACAACACATGTATACCCCTCACCAAATACACCACAACCAATGCATACATTCCGACACTCATGCTCACTTTCATCCCCAAACTCCATCACTTATTCAAACAAAGAAAGAACTTAAGTAGCAATAAGAAAAAAAAGAAGAGCAACTTAGCTTTCGCTGATTGTGGTGAGAAAAAAACAAAAAACAAACAAACTATAGAAAAATCTGAAAAATAGATCAACAGACTGAGAGCTCTATAAAACAGGTGCTACCTGTTCGAAGGTCAGTGCATAAAAGCTTCCACTCTGTAGAAGAGATGATATCCCCTATTTATAATTTATTTACCATAAAGAGAAGGGAAACCAACACGTGGGCACTCGACCCGAGGAAATTCTGTTAGCTTCTTACCTCTAAGTGAACATCCAAGTGCACACGAAAAATTCCTGTTTATAACTTTTATTCTTCGCTTTATAAAGGATTTCAACAAAATATATCTTTCATTAAATTTACTTATGGCAAAGTAATATCTCTGAAAAGAGAATACAATTGGTTAACATTATTCATAATAAAAAATCGGAAGGCAAATTATACCCACAAACTCACACAGGGGTAGGGAAAGTTATATGTAAAGGGGGGTGGGAGAATGGCCCTACAAACACACACACACACACACACACCGCTACCCCACAATCTAACTCAAAAAACTTGCTGACATCCAATTTATCTATCCCAGAAAAAATTATAAACAGCTCAATCATATCCCCTCTCACACACCTCCTTTTGAACAAGAACATATTTAATACACTCAGTCTAATATATTCAAGGTGCCTCAGGGAACGAATAATCTTTGTTGCACTGACTCAAGAAGGTTAATATTGTGTCTAAAATGTGGGGACCATGCCTGTATACAGTACTCTAGATGTGGCCTAGCAACAAGTTAATCCACTTTGCTCTTTTCATGCTACACTTGTAGTATATCTATTATCAGTTAGGTTATAACAACTATTTAGAATACTCACTGAGGATGATGTGGGGTAAATATGTAGATTAGCGCCCTGGCGGAAAAAAATGGGGGGGGGGGGTAAATATTTTTGTTCACTCGTGTCGGAATATTCATGCACGTTTGAGTCCTTTTCAAAATATAGCTGGTGCCATTTTTGTTATAAAAAAATGCTCGAAAGTAAACAAATGGAAAACGCTGTTTAGGCCATTTTTTTTTAACAAAAATGCCCGAAAATAACCAAATGAAAACGCTGTTTACTTACTTTATTGCAGTGGGTATACTTCTGAAATAGCGAATGAAGAAAGCATATTTTGTTCTCGCGTCTGAGTCCTATTTGAAATATAGCTGATGCCATCTTTGTTAAATAAAACTAAAGATCGAAAAACGCTGTTTACTTACTTTATTTCAGGGATAGGGGGGTTAAATTGTTTCTATACAAATGCTCGTAGTCTTAGAAACAAGAAGGATGAGCTATTTAGTTATATTAGCAATGAGGATATAGATATATTATGCGTTACTGAATCATGGATTAATGAAATAGAATTTAGTGACACTATAAGTGAATTTGATTTACAGGGCTATAATATGTACATTAGTCAAATGACAGGTAGGATTGGTGGAGGAATAATTATCTATATAAAAAACAACATTGTTTCAAGTTTAAATACTTCAATAAAGCAGGATGGAGTTGAATCACTTTGGATAGATATTAGGTTCAGTAAAAATAGAATGGTGCATTTGGGAGCTTTTTACAGGCCACCTGGGCAGACTGATGATATGGATGAACTAATAATAAGGGAAATAAGTAAGGGATGTGAAACAGATGCAGTTATTATTGGGGACTTCAACTTAAACTCTGTGGACTGGGAAAATATGATAGGTAGGGATAGAACAAGTGGCAGGTTCATAGAATGCTTTGAGGATAATTTTTTGAATCAATTTGTTAATGAGCCAACGAGGGGGGACAATATATTAGATTTAGTACTTTCTAACAGTGATCATTTAGTTCAAGAATTGACTGTTGGGGAAGCATTGGGAAATAGTGACCATCAGATAGTTCGTTTTAACTTGGGAATTGAGAAGGGTAAAATAACTGAGAATGCTGAAAAAGTTCCAAATTTTCATAAGGGAGATTATGTAAAACTTCGAAGCTTGCTAAATTTGGTAGACTGGGATATAGAATTCAGAGGTAAAAATGCTTATGGGATGTGGGATACTTTCAAGCATATAATAAATGTAGTCCAAGAACAATGTATCCCAATGAAGGCCATTAGGAACAAAAGTAGGAAACCATTATGGTGGAATCAGGAGATAGCTAGAAAAATTTCAGAGAAGAAAAGAGCATACAAAAAATTACAGGTACAAAATAATATTCCAAATTTAAGGGATTATAGAATGGCTAGGAATGAGTTAAATAAGATTATAAAGAAGAACAAAAGGGTGTCAGAAATTAAATTAGCTCAGGATAGCAACAAAGATCCTAGAAAGTTTTTTAGTTACTATAAAATTAATAACAAGTCTGGCAGAGTTAAAATAGGACCTATCAAATATGAAGGGTTGTGAGAGAAACTGATGAGGAAATAGTTGAGGTACTAAATTGTCATTTTGCATCAGTATTTACAAAGGAGAAACTAAATAGTCCTATGTATAGTACTCATGGGTCAGGAAAAGAGGTGTTTACTAACATTAGTGTGGATCGGAGGATGATAAAAGGACTAATAGGTGATTTAGATACTACCAAGGCCTCCAGCCCTGATAATATTCATTCTAGGATACTTAAAGAAGGGGTAGAAAGTATCTCAATAGCTCTGGACAAGTTATATACTAGGTCATTGGAATATGGAGAAATACTCGATGATTGGAAGAGAGCGAATGTAGTCCCCATTTTCAAGAAGGGTAGTAAAGAGGATCCAAATAACTTTAGACTGGTTAGCCTAACTCCTGTAGTCTGTAAAATTCTTGAGAAAATAGTTAAAAAAGGGATTTGCCAACATCTAGAGAGGGAGGGGTTAATCAGCGATGCTCAGCATGGGTTTAGATCAGGTAGATCATGTTTGACTAACTTACTAGACTTTCTGGAGTTTGTAACAGATCAAGTAGATAAGGGAGAGAATGTAGATATAATTTACTTAGATTTTAGTAAAGCATTTGATAAGGTACCACACAGGGGACTAGTTCATAAATTAAAAATGATTGGGATATGTGGGGGTGTTTCAAATTAGATAGCTGAGTGGCTGAAAGACAGGAAGCAAAGGGTAGTGCTAAATGGTGTAAAGTCAGAGTGGAGGGATGTTATCAGTGGGGTTCCTCAGGGATCAGTTCTCGGTCCATTATTATTTGTCATTTATATAAACGATCTTGGGGAGGCAGTTAATAATAAAGTGTCAATTTTTGCGGATGATACCAAATTAGCAGCTGTAGTTAAAGATATTGATGATAATTTTAAAGTGCAGGGGGACTTAAATAAATTGTTATCCTGGGCACATAAGTGGCAAATGACTTTCAACCTTGATAAGTGCAAAGTTATTAACATGGGAAAAGATAATAGAGAATTTCACTATGAAATGGATGGGCATTGGTGAGCTCAGTAGAGGATGAGAAAGATCTAGGAGTAGTAATAGATAAGTCATTAAGGTTTTCTAAGCAGTGTATTGAAGCAAGAAATAGGTCAAATAGAGTGCTGGGTTTTATTAAGAGAAATGTCAGTTACAAAAGTAAGGAGGTTATTCTTAAACTCTATAACTCTTATGTTAGGCCACATCTAGAGTACTGTATACAGGTATGGTCCCCACATTTTAGACACGATATTAACCTTCTCGAGTCAGTGCAACGGAGGGAAACAAAGATTATTCCTTTCCTGAGGCACCTTGAATATATAGATAGACTGAGGGTATTAAATATGTTCTCGTTCGAAAGGAGGTGTGTGAGAGGGGATATGATTGAGCTCTTTAAAATTTTTTCCGGGATAAATTGGATGTTAGCAAGTTTTTTTAGTTAGATGATGGAAATCGGACTAGAGGTCACCACTTGAAAATTAAAAAGCAAGGGTGTAGGTTGGATTTAAGAAAATATTTTTTCACCAATAGAGTGGTAGACTTCTGGAACAAATTGCCGCAGAGGGTAGTAGGTAGTCCAAATCTAAATGTATTTAAGAGTAGGTTGGGTGAGTTTATGGGAAGGGAAGGTTGTGATGGTTCCTAAGTTTTGTATATATTAATATTGTTTGTATATATCTATAGCTGTATGATTTAGTTCTTGACAAACCTTGATTGGTGATACCCTTGTTCCTGGATGCAATCCTCTGGATGTAGTTTTCCTGGGAGTTTGGGTGCCTTAAAACAAGGCCGTTTGACTCGGATGACCTATGATGAGCCCTTGTGGCTTTTGTCATCTGTTATATTATATTGTGGGGGACTTTGATTTGGTCTTCCCTTGGTGATGATGCTTTTTGTGGGTGGGTTTTGATGGAGGCGGATGACCTTTGATAGGCCCTTGTGGCTTTTGTCATCCGTGTAATTATGTTATGTTATGTTATCTTATGTTATGTTATGTTATGTTATACTTAAGAAATAGCGATGAGGAAAGCATGGAATCTTTCTTTAATTCCTGTTTTGGTCAATGGGAAGCGCTTGCAAGATAGGCGTCAAACTGTTCAGTTTTTCTTCCGTATTTAGGGATTGAACTACCGACGAAATAGTACGTCCCATCGTTCGAGTCACTAATCTACATATTTACCAGATGTGGTAGTAATTGACACAATAAGTTATTAGTAGGGGTTAGTAAATAGAATAATGTAATATGTAATTTAAGCTATGATAGGAAACAGTAGGCTAGAGTTGTTGTGTCTATAGCCTTTTCTTAAGTAGGTCATTATCTTGATAGAGTGGGTGATGGGTGTGGACTGACTGGTTATTTCTACTGGACCCTAAGAGGTCACCTAGTATTGAAGTATCGACAACAAGACTATAGTAAACCACAATAATAGATGACGTCATTACAACACTTTTTACAGGAATTCTTTAACAGCCCTAATCATCCCATCTGTTGTCTTATTGCATAGTTCTAGTAGCAAGGTCATCCATTCCTTTCCAGTTTTTTCAATCGCTTCATGTATTTCACAGCCACATTCAGCCAGGATAACACGCATTATCTCCATTCTATCTCTATCATACTTCTCACATTCCAGTACTACATGTTCCAGTCTCATCCTCACCTAATTCACACATCTGACATACCTTGCTTTAAGTTGCAGACCATCTATAGTTTCTTGCATTCACATCCATACATTGGGCCCTCACTCCGAAAAGTAGGTCACCACCCAGGATTCCATCATACCACCTCACGTACTCTGGGGTCCCTTCTCCTTGTACCATTCCAGGGTTTGCTTTTGTTCCATTTCATTCTTCCACTTTCTAAGTCCCATGTTTTTCACTTCTTTAATCAATCTCAACCTTCCACTTTCTTGCATCCCACTCTAACCCTTCTCTATTCCTGCTCATCATTCTCCATTTATCCTAATTTTCTCTACCTACCATACCATTCATATTTGCCATTTTTTTACACTTCTTTCCCCATTTACTGTGTCTTTCATTCTGCAGATATACTTTCCTTGCCAGTCTTTCATCATCCATTCATTTCAGTCTTATTTTGTACCTAAGGGTCGCTTTCACAAATCTTTCTCTAAATGTACTCCATCCCATATCACTTTACAAAAAAATACAGTTTATATTTACAAAAAAAATAAATAAACACCGGTGCGCATTCAAAATAAATATTCTATACAAATTGCAATTTTCCCAACCGAAAACAAAAATAAAATATGACAGGCACAGAGAACAAATTTCAACAACCCTAACAAGGTCCACACAACAAATCAATCAAAACAACACCTGAACACTAATTATGCTGCAGGAATTTAGGCAATTTTGAATAAAATGGGTGCAAGTATTTTGGCTACTAAATCATGTCATAGTTCTTTCTATCATTGTGTTAGTTTTCCTAGGAGTAATATTTTGATGGCGGAGAGGTTGTGTCACCCCTTATAAAGGACATAGCCTTAGGCTTTAGTTCAAAATACCTGATCTTTGTGACAGTTGTGGTACAATGGTTCTTTCATTCTCTTGTCAATATTAGTTGTTAATCTGTTAAATTACCAAAAATAAATCTGCTTAAATAATGTATTATCTCTAACTTTATGGACAGCCATCCTATAAAATGTGTGTACAGAATAACAAACCTGCTTTTCCAAAAGCTTGTAATCGGAATAATCATCAGAAGGATTCTTTGTTGAACCTTGTTGTGCTGCTTCTGACAATGGATGTCTTGTGTGTAATTGGCCTGAATGAATATGTGAGAAGCCTGTGTGATAGGTCAGGATTGTTGCTTGGAATGGGTTTTATGGAAATAAGGAAATGTATGTGATGGATGGAATACATTAGAGTAATGACATGGGTAGAAGTGTTACGGTAATCCAGTTAGATAGTTATTAGGTTGGTACAAACAGGAAACTAAATAATGATAGAGGTAAGGGTAATACAGGAATAGAAGGTAAAGGAAATATAAGACATCGTTGCACTAAAGGTCGACAAGGTGGGGTAGGGAAGAGAAATAGGTGCATAGGGGTTATAGGAGAGGGCATTCAGGCATTCATAATTTGACATGACAAAAGCCACAAGGGCCTATCAGAGGTCATCCAAGTCAATCAAACAGCTCTGCAAGAGTGGATATCCACCACCCTCAAATACTGCTTCTTAATCATCATGAATTAAGATTAATGTTATTATAGGATGACAAAAGCCACAAGGGATTATCAAACAGCTTTGCAAGATTCAGTCATCATCCCCAAATACTGCATGTTCATTGTGTAACTCTGTGTTCTGATATCATCAGAATATCTGCATCAATTTTCTTCAGTATCTTCCCACTAATCCAACCAATTATATTTAGTTGCATTGTCCTGCATGCGCTTTTCATTGTAGTTTGCTAACTATAGGTGTGTTTCTCTAATTCCTTGTGCTCGGTTGATTTTCCTTTCATTTTGTGGCCAGGATTTTCACAAATGTTTCCTTGTTTGGTCTGGGGCTGGACATCTTTGACTGAAGGCATGAGTTCCCCCGAAAATTGATGGCAGTCACCAGGTTAGCTGTTCTAGAAAAAAAAACCCCCCATTCAGACTGGAGAAAGTAAGAGTTAAAAAGCAGACTCAAGGCATAGTAGTGAAAAAAGGGGGTAGAAATATACAAATGTTACACATTCACCGCTTAGCACAGTATCATAAGTGAAAACAGCCATCACATTTCATTACTATTGAGTTACACATTATTTATATATAAATCCTGCTTAATATTGCATTCAAGATAAAATTTTAACTTTTGAATTACTTTTCCAGATGCGCCTTTTATTTATTTCATCTTTTGGCTTTCTTTTATGTGCGATTAATTATAGCAAGGCTACTCAAGGTAGTGAAGGTTATAATGACATTGACTTTGCTGAGTTTGAAGATTTTGAAGATGAACTTCCCCCAAAAGAATATAGAATGAACAAATCAGATGCTAAACCAAAAGTAGGTATAAAATTTGATAATAAAGATGAGGCTGAAGTACAAGTCGAAGATGACATAGAATTTGAAGATGATCTGGAGCCAGAAACAAAGGAGAGGGGGCCCTTTCCCCAAGAAAGAAATATTGATGAAGAGGAAGCTGTTGTTGAGGTAGGTACAAAGCTCTTTGATTTCTCTTTTCAGCAAGACTTAACTGCCAATTAGTATAGGATAAAATATGGATAATCATTCAGAGGGATGCCACTTGGTAGACAACAATACAATGAGGTAGATGCTTCATTATCCTAAAATAATTCTTGGAAGACTGACTGCAAGGGTAGTGTAGTAAGTAAATGGTGGTGTTGGTCTTTCATTTTAATTGGTCAGTTGTTACCCAGCCTATAAATAATTGCTTTGGCAGAGATGTATCCTTGGAGGCCTAATTGCAGAATTAAAAATTTTATTTATAAATATATATAGTGAAAATGATGAGATGGCACCTGGGGAGTCCATTTTAAACCTTAGAAAAACAGGAGGGTACAGTTATATTGATAACCTTGACCACATTTAACAATATTTGTAGATTGGCATGCACCATTATGACAGGATGAGGAAAATTGTTTAGGTAAAATTGAGGATGCCTGCCTTACCCTCTCCCCTATACGTCTTCCCCAGATCCTGGCTCATTCAAAACATTTTCCAGCTCTAGGCTTCATTGGTCAAGGACTAAGGCATCTTTCCATGTCAGGTTCATTGCCCTAGCCATAACTACTATACTTGATTCTTCATATTTGCACAGATTTTCTAAGTAGAGCGACAGCCAAAAGTTCTTGGACTCCTGGAATTTTCATTATTCCTTGGATATAGCTATGAATATTTTTTTTTAAATATCTAAAATGGTGATGCTATTGAAATGTATTAAATTTGGGTATCAGGATGCAGTATGTTGGTCAAAAAGTCTTCATTTTACACATCATATTTATTGATTAATATGATATTCCATGTCACCATGATCTAATAATATATGATAATGGTCAAAATGTGTAACTGTACCATGTAGGAAAGAAATTTGATTTACCTGCTGCAGGGTTGGCCGTTATGATGATTTAAAAAAAATCATTGATTTAAATCAATATTTACTTCTGCCCAAACCAACATGGTATGTAAAGGAAAAATATAAAAACAAACACATAATTACACCTACTTTATATATTTCTGAGGAATAAAAAACTAAAATCTTCCTTTTACAATAACAACAAAAATTTCCACATTCCATTAAAAATCAAATCAAAGGGTTTTACTTCTAATGAACTCTACTTATTTCTGAGGAGTAGAATACTAAAGCACTTCCTTTTACAATACAGTACCTATAAAAAAATTCCCCATGCTATTGAAAAAGGATATCATTATTCACCTCTGCAGAGGATTCAAGATAATTGCTGGCAAGTTAACTGAATCATATCAGCTAAATGCATCTTATTTAACTTCCTTTTATTGTTTGATTGTATTGCATTTGAATGCAATCTATGCACTTTCATTCAGTGCTTCCAATGACCAAGTCCCTGCTCTTGAATTCTTCATCTGAATCCACAAGGTCCTTCAAATCTTCCCAACCTCATCACTTTCCAAAATCCTTTTCACACATGTTGAATACAACTTCTGACCTGGTTTGAGGCTTGGATACTTTGGGGCAGTGGCTTTATTGACAATCACCAGAGATTCTGTGGAATAAAAACCTTTTATATTATAATTTTGAATTCTTTTTATGCAGAAAAATATTTTTAATGAGTAGAAATTAACATTCACATCAATATAAATTCAAAACTGCAAAACAATAGAAATACACATTTTGTAGTGCATTTTTTTTTTTTAGAAGAGTCACTACAATGACAGTTTTGAAAATTGACCTGGTGAGCACTACATAACCTCATAAATTAAGGCAACATAGTTTAGGATTTAGCTGACTGAGGGATTTGAGGCACGGATACCTGCATTGGTAGCGTATCAATTGAACCCAGGATCTCTTGGTCACATTTAACCAGATGATCTAGCCATACATTACATCTCTCAGCTACTCATTCTATACAAAGTACATAAAACAACTTACTTTTTATTTGTTTCTTGTGAACAGCAAGAGGATCAGCACTGCAATTCTGTAAACTTTCATAGTGTGTTGGGTACATTTTCTCATGATGAAAGCTAACTTGGTCATCACTATGAAACTTGTATCTACATATTTACTGCAGTAAATCTTTAATTTTTCACTGAAGTCCCTCAAATGTATAAGTGAAAAAGCAAAATGAGGAACTAAGTTCTCTCAAACCAAAACAGAAATAAAGAAGTCCAACAGGAAGGTGCTTAAATAGGGTATAATAATACAAGGAATGGTTCAAATATATTAAATAAATACACTGCACAAACTGGTTCAAATGTATTAAATAAATACAGTGCACAAACAGGTCACATTAAATAGAAATGTATTAAATACAGTGCACAAACCTATTTATAATGACATGTCATTATAAAATAAGCACTGCTACTCCGGACAATTGGTACAGGAATATACCCCCTCATCTTACGTCCTTTATAAATAACTGTAGGTCTTGATAATACGAACCTTAGAATGGGGTGCAAGATGAAAAAGAATACTCCAAATACCTGTCACGGAAGTAGTGAGGCAATACACAGATGGTGGTTGTCCTGGAAACAGGGGAGAGTCGTAATATGCAGAGATGTATCTGACTTCCCGGTGAGAGCGACAGAGATGAATAAATCGGGAGCTTGCAATCAGTGCAGCCGCAGAGGTAATAGCGACAAGTGCTGGCAGGGGTCGGGTAAGGCTCTGGAGGTAACAGTTGGTCCTCGCTGTACAAACTCCTGATTGGCTCTGCTTCTTCAAGTCAGGGGGTCCCTATTTATACCCATCACTGTGAGTGTCTACATGACTGAATTCGTGGCGGCTTTCAACTAGCCGACCCACACTTCCCAGCCTCCACAACGTAATTTAGAATTTGTGTTGTAAGCCACGTAGTAAGTTATCCTCACACCACTAGTGAGTAGTTGACCTACGCTTCCCAGCTGCTACGACGTAATTACAGATTCCAACGTAAACCACGTGGTAGGTTATCCTTACAATAAGCCCTGTCTTACAGCAATAGCTAAACTAGTGGCATTTCAAGACAAGTCCTAACAAACAAGAAGTAAGAATTGTAACTATAATGTTCACCTCCTGAAAGGAATGAAAAGTTTAGTTACATCAAGGTACATTACATGAGACCATGACATAGATGTGCCTTGAACAGGTCTTTCAATAATATGGTGAGAAAACTAATAAAATTTTCAAATAACTGCCTCTGTTTACTTTGCAATAAAAATATCAGTTAACATTTAAAAAAAACATACATGTAGTGAATTAAAGGTGTACGTGTCTGTTAATTTATACCTGGGAGAGTAAAAGGTAAATTGAATGAAAAAAGTAACTGCAGAGGTGAATTATCATTTTGTACTGCTGACTATTTCATTATATTTAACCAAAGCCAAGTGAGCACCTCACACATATCAGTTACCTTTTAATTGAAAAACCCTGTATTTATACATAACTGCTGGATAGTTCTAATTGTAAATGACAAAATCATTACATACATTTTAAAAGATTCATACTCTCCAAATATTATTAGTACAAGACTAATGTATGGAAGACCAAGATTCATGATCACAATTAAACTGAAATGTCCATTTTCCACATCTTACTGCTGTGTTAATATCATTGTCCTGAGTAACTGTCTATACAGCCAATGGACCCTCACAGAAAGGGGTCTAAAAGATCTTTTTTTAGTTGTAACCATATTCAAATAGCCATTAAATATTCATTTGAGGTTTGTTTTGGAAAATCTTTGATTTGTATATAGTTTCATTCCTATATTACAATATTCAAACAGAATATTTAGTCGAGCCCAACAGTTCATCCCATACAATGAAGTCAAAGTGAAAAAAAAAAGCCTTGTCTGCCAAATCAAAAGGTGATTATGAATCGCTGTGTAAAAATTACTGGGTAAATATTTCATAGCAAATTGTGTTAAGATCATACTTTAGTTTCTGATTTTAACCCTCCTACATATGTAGTTTAGACAAAAAAAGACATCCTTTAATCATGATAGTACTAGTTTATACATTTTTTTGCAGTAATGATTTTTTAACATAACAAATGAAGAACCACACATCACTCTAGTGAAATTTGCTTTTTGAAAAATTAAATTTCTTTGATCATTTTTACAGGAAGATGATGATAATGATGAGTTCAGTCATTTTGCAGATGAAGAGGAATTCATTGGTTATGATAGTGAAAAGCCACAAGGTGCTGGTAGCAGATCACCAAGAAATCAGGAGGAACCCAAGATTACAATTGCAAAGGTATATAAATATTTGAGTATAAACAATCCAGGGCAAGGATAGAGGAATGGAGTGGGACCTTTTCTGGTACCTACAGTAAATATCCATCATTGGAAGTGGAGTTCCTGATGCCTCTGTTGTTATTGAAGTATACTTGATCCCTGTACATAGGATAAATATCTATTTCTAACTTGGCCCTCTGATTATTTGCCCCTCATTCTCTTTTGAGTGTGATGCTCATTTGTCTCTATGGACTAACTCCCTTGATTAGCTATTCTTAGAAGAGTGACTCACTGATACTGTTGGGCCTTTTTTTTTTTATGGTGCCCCTCGGTATTACAGAGCAAGTCAGCCCTCCTCCTCTAAAATTTGGTTTAACATTTTTTTTTTTCCTATATCTAAATGTATTCTAGTTGGGAAATATATAGTAGCTTTGTCAAGTATGATTTTATAGTTGCTTGGAGGTATTGTTAAAAATACACCTTGTATACTTTGATAAGCTTTTAATGACTAAATTTTAATTTAGCCACTTTGTTATTGTCAATAGAAATGCTTGCTCTGCCTTCTTAGGAGACACACATTGTGCTAATCTTCATTTAAATTTTATATATATCATCTGGCTTTCATCCAGGAAACAAAACTCTAAATATAGGATCACATTACAAAAATACTGCTAAATGCACATTAGGTAAGGCAGACACTAAAACAATGGAGGCGATGTCCTAATCACATACATCAGAAATAATACCCCCTTCACTTTTAGCCCCAGTCCTCTCAGCTTCCATCCCATAGCTGACTCAATGGAAATCTAACCTTGCATCCTTCCCAGCAAACTATAAGTCACCACCAGACCCCCAACCCCCAACACAGCAAAATAACACTCTTGTTGTGGGTGACTTCTTCATTGCCCATAACCAAGCCTGTACAAGAGTGTGCAGCCTCCCAGAATACCAAAGCTGCCTATTCACCCGCCCCCTCCTTCCTCCAACACAAACAAACTTTCAATACCTACTCTCAAGATATCACCCTCTCCTGACCAAACCATGTGATCCAAAACTAACCAGAACCCCTATACTACTATCCTCTGACCATCTCCCAATCCTCATACTCTGCCACTAGACAGGGTATTCTCAGACATCCAGCACTCTATCTGCAGGTTTGGTCTCATTTGTGCTTGTGTTGGGCAAGTTAAGAATGTCTCTGGTTCCTGGTTGCTTTGGAAGTGGATTCCTGTATCAGTCATACCATTGCAGTGTTTGTATTCCAGAGATTGGATACTATGCTGTGTTGAATATATGGATTGTTTTGTGGTCTGGGTTTAACCAATAATTGATGAGCACTGAATTGAATCGTACTTTTTTCCCCTTAACTGGTATCAAGGCCAACTCATGTCGTCAATGAAAGGTGTCACTGCAGTGGGCCAGACTGTGTGTTTGTTCGAGGGGTGCCAAGATTTGGCTGTGTTTCAGTAGGTGTTTGAAATTATCAGTGTTGGTCATTCCATGTCAAATCACCCAGAGGGTCCCAAGTCACCCCCACAGCTCCTGTAGTTATATGATGGAAAATATCAAGTATTAGGTCAATATCTTTGATAGTTTTGAAATTGTAAGCCCTTTAAAATATTAATTAACTTTTCATCTCAGACCAACTTGAGACGGACATTTTTCTTTTTATATGGCAAGCTTAACTGTGAAATTGTGTGTTTAAGGATAACTTTTTCTGTAGAATTCCAATATCCTATCAAATCGAGTGTATCTTGTATACTTTTCCATCTACAGGCCTCTGAATATTGCCAAGAATTAAACATACAGCAAATGTATGCCTCTCTTAGGTATTTTTATCTCAATAGGTATACTAAATAAAGCAATGGCAATTTATTTCCTGTTATTTAGCATATAGTAGACCATTTCTGAGCAGTAACCATGCTAGTTACTATTATGGGAGTGTCAGACTAATTTTTTGAAATATATGTATTTTCAAAATTTCTCAAAAAATGCCTCAAGTTGGTCCAAGAGGCTCGTTCAGAAAAAAATGCGTAAAAGGAGAGTAAAAAAGACAGATTAAAGAAAAGTAATTAAACTGTGTAAATTTATTTTTTTAGTTTTGAACATATTTCAAGGGGGATGACAGGGGTCTTGCATGAGTGGTGCTGGATTTCATGTAATATGGAGAAATTGCATTCCACAGAGCTCTAGATAGTGTAAGCATTTTATTGGGCTGCTAAAGGGACATCCTGTGGTTCGCCAGATTGCTTTTCTTTTGTATTTTCTTTATCGTGCTATGAGATTGGGTGCCCAAGGGTTTAGGGGATAGATGAGTAAGGTATGGATACACTGCTTGTATGTGTGGATGATTAGTTCTTTGGATTGTCTGTGTTTGTGTGAATTCATTTTTGTCAACATCAGTTTCTTGCCTTTTGTCAGAAAGTTAGTCCTGTGTGATTCTGGGCTCTTGAAGTGTTTTATTTAATGGGATTTGGGTGTTTGATAGAATGATACAGGAGGAGTGTTTGTTCTAATCCTGTTTGTGGGTTGTAAAGTGGGTAATGGGGTTTTGAAGGTGAGACAGTCATTAAGTTTTGTTGCAACAAGCTTTTATGTTTTGTGATGTTGAATCATTATCACAAGCTACTTGGGTGCACTTAGTGTGTGGAAGGATGGTGATGTTATCTGCATAGCTGAAGAGTGATGTTGATATTTTAGGAGGGATGTCAGGGAGGAAAAGGTTGATGCAGTTGGGGACAGAATTGATCCCTGCAGGACACCATTGTGTATATGATGTATTTGTGACAACTTTCTATGGTGTATTACTTTTCCTTGTCCGACTGTGAGGAAGTTGGACAGCCATTTTGTGTAGTTGTGTGTGTTTAGTATTTTGTTAACAATCTTAGTTCCGTGGTGAAGGCTTTGCTTGTCTCTTGTTGTCATTTCTCGCTTATGTAGTAGTGTGAATTGGTTGAACCCTGCTTGTTGAATGCAATTGGTGGAATCTGTGTTTTGTGACATATAGTAGAATGTACAGGTTGATTTTGTTTAGGATTATACATTGTATGATTTTAGAAGGGAAGATATGGTGGTATGATGCAAGATTGGTGGTGGTTTGTTTGGCTTGAGACTGTCTATTATGTTGGCTTCTGTTAATAATTTTTGTGTAGTATTGTATGAGGGTGTTTGTCTGTTTGGTGAAGGTGACTGCATTCAAATAGATGGGTTCATGCATATCTGTTGTTATAGTTTGCAAATCTCCCGATAGTTTTGTTGAATTTCTTGCTGTTTTGTGTGTGTAAGAAGGCTTGCCAGTGCCATTTTTGCTGTTGTTGATTCAGTGCTTGAATGTACCTTTTTTTTTGTGAGCTGTCTGATTTTGGGGGGAGAAAGTTTTGGTTGTAGTGTTTTAAGTTTCCCTTACAGATGTACTTGTGATTGTGGAGTGTATGTGTAGAACTTTGTAATGTTTCAGAATTGGACAACAGAGTAGTCTTGGAGTTTTTGTTTGATATTGTTGATGAAAGGCTCTCACTCAGCTCTGTTGTAGGTAGTATAAGTGATTGAGGGTTAGTGGGTTATGGGCTTCTCTAGGTTAATTTATGATTAGAAGGTTTTTGGAGAATAATGGTGAGAGGTTGTCAGTTTGGTTTGGTAAGAAGATGGGTGATACCTGAGGAGTTGTTGAAGGAGGACCTATTGGGCTATCTCTAGATACCAAGAGCTGGCCTAAAGGCTGCATCTTGATGCTTTAGATTTGATGGGAAGGTTGAAGTGACCATTTTTCATCATTCATTTTGATTGATGATCAATTTAAAAGAGTACCCTGGGGTACATTGTTTGATTTGATTTATTGGATTTTAGCTAATTGATGTTTTATTCAAGGCAAAACTAAGGTCAAAGATTAGACTTAATTAATTAAGACAATAAAATAGGGATTAGACCTCTCTTTTGAACCAATAAATAACAAAAAAATATAAGAAAATATAAATTTAGCTAAACCTTTTTCTCACCAATTTTCTGTACAATGGGTTGAAAAAGAGATTCAAACCTTTTGAAATCTCTCATCTTATTCATACCTACAAAGGATGAAAAAATGGGGAGAAGGGCTCCCACATCCCAATCATTCACCCCTTACGACTCACCACATTTCAAGACCTATACCATCCTGAACATAGTACTGAAGATACTACAAGAAATTCCACCTCCCCATGACCAAGAAACCACCACCCATCAAACAATCCACACATGCAAACGCAGCATCTCAGTGCGGTCCCACTGAATATCACCCAAAAGAAGCATCCTTCCCATGCCACACATGGGTCGCCCTGGCAAGGTTTCATTGCAGTCACTGCCATAAATTAGATACACAAATACCACACAAGCGTTATCAATGCAGACATCTGCTCTTGTTGAAACAAGTAACCCAACACAGTTCAACACACATTCATATCAATCCTGACTCTAGAATAACTTATACAAATCCTGCAAATACATATTGCTGGAAGTCTGGCAGAACCCTGTCAAGTCGACAGTTTATTGAGGCTGACTGGCTAAGGTGCCATCTCTTAGGCAGGCAGCCTCTAAATTGCAGACTAGATGGGGTTCTACCAGACATCCAGCAATGCGTATTTGTCGTTTTTTTGTTATTCTTGTCTCAAGATTGATATGTGTGTTTAACTTTGTCTGGTTACCTGTTGCAACAAGAGCTTAGCCGAGTCACCTTGACTATGTAAGTGCGAAATTTGAAATATACTTGGTTATTATATTTTCATTTTGTATTTAAAGTTGATCAAAATAGATATTTCAAACTTAATCCAGATTGATTATCAGGAGCCCATTATAAATGAGTGACAATCCTCTTTTCTAGGTACCTTTGCATCTGAGAAGTAATTGGGACAGCTTTTACCTTGAAATGTTAATGATGGCTGGGCTTTTGGTCTATTTTGTCAACTTCATCTTTGGGAAAGGAAAAAATCAACGCTTAGCCACTGCTTGGTTTGAAAAGCACAAGACTTTGTTTGAAAGCAACTTTGCACTTGTTGGTGAGTTTTAATGCATTTCATTGTGGAAAGTGTTATTTTTTGTTGTTTGTGAGAAGCAAAGGTTTTATTTTTAAGAATCTATAATAAAAGATCACTATTTTTAATATTATTGCATGGAATTTGTGTACCAAAGCTTGATTTTTTTTTTTTTGCTAATCGATGTTGGTGATTTCATGTTTGCACAATGTTTAACTTTACCAGAACCTTTTTTCATAAGATGGCAGGAAAAACAGAAAGGATTTAGCCGGAGTAAAATAAAAAAAAGGAAAAGGCAAGTGTCTAGCATCAAGTGGAGGGCTTTTTGCTATCTATTTAACTCATGACTTCTTATCACTATCTTACCTTTATTGCAAAACTGTACTGTGCTTGAGATAAGTGTGTTGTGTATGCCTACCAGATTTCTAGTGCTCCAGTAGTATCCCCTGTACTCTGGTGATATATAATCCATACATTTTACTTTCCCTACTTCATTGACACATTTCCTCTTTAAGTACTATCTGACAGTGATGTTGGTAAGGGCCATTAAAAAAAAGCCCTGCCTACAAGAGATAGCTTAGATCAGAAATATGAATTTTTTTTGTGTCAGGAGGTTAAATTATTTAAGAGGGTGCATTTGTAACATTTCTCTCGCATCTTGCACATAGTGGCCTTGAATACAAAGGAGTAAAATATCTACGTGGTAAACATTGCACCTAATGTGTTGATACCCGAGTGTATTGATTCGCTTCACCATAAAAACTAGGTACCTATTAATAAACTATTAATGACCTGCCCATATGTAGCAGCAACTGTGGCAGCAGGCGCTAGACTTCCTGCTGACACACTGCCTGCTGATCTAGTAGAGCCACCTGGGTGTTTGATGGGAGGACAATGAGAGGTAATCTAATTATTACTTTATTTATACAGGGAACAAAAACAGAAAATACAGACAAAAAATAACAAAATGATAATCCAACTATCACAAATGATATATGTATAAATTTGAAACCCCCAAATATATATTCAGCTTTACAATATATCTCAGCATTATTGTACCAATAATGCCCCCCCAAAATTGAGGGTGTGTGTGTGCTTTCTTTCCAGGAATTCCGTATGGTTCTGGCTTTGGGACTCGCTGGACTCCACAGCCACTCCATACAACTCATGAAAGGGGACTTAGTATGAGTGCTTCTAACTTACAGGGAACTGCGAGGTTCAACAGTTCCACCATATCTTGTCAGGCTTTGTCTAGCTAGTTCCAAGGAAGTGAAAATGAGAAGGCATTTCAGTCAAAGATTCACTGCCACACTCAAATATTTCTCTCACTCACACAGACCATCACTCATCTGTTCTTCTATCCAACTCCCTTTTCTTATTCACACCAGTTATTCTTTAGACATTATTTTCAATGCTCAGTCAGCAATCAATCTGTTAATGTCCACACTATTATTATATTAATTAAAAAACAAAGGTGCTGCAAGATAGTACTTTGTTTAAATTACCTTTTACAAAGTGTATCTTGCAGCACCCTTGTTTTTTAATTAATATAATTGTGTGGATATTAAAAGATTGATTGCTGACCGAGCATTGAAAATTAGTTTCCGAAGAATAACTTGTGTGAATAAGAAAAGGGAGCTGGATAGAAGACAAGGTGATTGATGATCTATGTGAGTAGAAGAAGGTACAAACAAGATATTATTATTATTATTATTCTGAGAGCTACCAAAGCCTTCCTCCAGGGTGAAAAAACAACTGCTAAATTGATTCCACACAAAATACCAAAATGGTACTGAAAAGAGCCAAAGGTAGCCATGAAGAAAGTGAAGAGCTAATAGTAAACCCAGAAGAATAAGAAATATTAGAAGATGAGAAAAAGCTACCATTTCCAAAATGCATTCACACAGGACTTAAATGAAGAAATATCCCTGAGTGTACAATCTCGTTGGGTAAAGCATTCCATGTCTTAACTAATGATGGTATAAAACACTGTGAAAACTGTGTTGTATTAACATTCATAAAATTCATAGCCAAGTCATTAAGATTAAGAGCAAACCTTGTCAAGCAAACTGGATTAAAAGAATCCAACAACTTGAGATGGCAATTAGCAGCAGACATCCAAACAGGAGCACAATATTCAAAATGAGGCAGAATGAAGGTATAAAAAGACTTAATAACTGTAGAGTCACAAGCAAAAGTTCTGTAACACTTACAAAGTAATCCCCCCCGTAAGGGGCGCGGCGATTTGCCATCCTGGCCGCCGTGCTGACGGGATCCAGCGCTCCGTCCGGCCCCAGCTTAGCCTCTCTTCCTTCCTTCAAAACACTTGTTTCCTCTCTTTTCACACAACCTCTCCCACAACTTTCTCTGGTCAGCCTCTAATTTCACAGGGTAGATGGTGACCTTCCTTTCAGCCAACCTTCCCGCATCGGGGCTGAGGGAGTGGGGGACAATGTTCCCTAACCCCTGAGCTCCGGTCTGGGGTGGCTGGTTTTTAACAACCTGCTTCATCCCCACCCATACCTTCCTCAAATCCCTTTTCCTCTCCTCTTCACAATCTATATATTTTACGCCGTGTTCAAGGTGGAGCCGCCATGCCGATGAAATGCCAGGCCACCAGGCGGGAGGGGTGGTCCCAAATGGCGGCACCTGGCTCTGCCGGGCTTGTAAGCACCTCTCGCAGTGCGGGCTACAGCGAGAGGTGTGCGCTATTGCATCCCGTGTTAAAAAAAAGGGTCACCATGCCCAATGATGAAGACTAAAAAAAAAACTCAACCCCCAACTTTCCCTGAAACATCAACGGAGCTGCCCTCGGGCAGCTCCAGCAAAAAAATGGAGGTCCCCCCACCCTTCATATTTCTCTAACCGGAGAGGAGGCTTACTCCTCTCCTTCGCCTACGGGTGCAGGGGACTCCCCCTCACCCCCTTCTCTGGAGGTGCTTTCGGGCACCTCCCTTTTCCCAGCGGCAGTCCCCTCTTTTCTTTCCAAGGGGACTGCCAAGAAAGCCAGCAGGCAGCCCTTAGCCAGCCGCTCCCCATCGAAGCGGCTCGGTAGGGCAAACCCCCTTAGGGGGGAGAGGGAAGCCAGGCCCCTTCGGTCGCTTCCCTCAAAAGATCTGCTGGCAAGAATTTTAAACCTTGCCGGGGTCAAGGCCTGTGCCTCCCCACACAAGACTGGCGACACTGCCAAGGGGACCTGCGATGTCCTGGGAGGGGATGGCCAACTGGAGGCCCCTCCTGTGATAGACATGGTCCTTGAGGAGACCCAGCCTCAGACGGTAGGACCTTCCATGGGGGGGAATTCGGGCTCGGCGCCAAGCACCGAACCCGAATCCGCCCCTATGCAAGGTCCTCCTCAAATGGCTGAGGGCTCTGAGGCAGTAAAAGGAGGGGAGGGATCTCCTCCGACAGGTGCCCCTACGACAACCAGTACCTTCTCCATTTCGGAGAGGGGCTTGGCTGAGGCCGGTCCATCTGGCATGGGGGCTTCTGCCGGCGGAGGTGAGAAGCGGGTTCATTCCCCGTCCTCCTCTCCAAAAAAGAAAAAGACGAAAAAGGCTCGGGGCTCCTCTCCATCCGCGGGGGCTGCGGGGACGGATGGGTCTGCTGCCCCTTTGGTAGGCGACCAAGCCAAGATCGGCACATCCGGCCCCTCTACCCCCTTGTGTGCGGAGCCCCTGACCAAGACTAACACCAAGAGTGCACAGGGCGGAGCCTCGATTACATCGGGGCCCCTCATTCAGAGGTTACCTGGCGTTTTCGAGCCTGCTGGCTTCAAACGCTTCTTCTTTATTCGCTCCACTGATGGCACCATGTTGTCCAAGGGCAACATGATCCATCAGAGGAGAGGATTAGCTAGTGCAATTGGTAGAGAGCCGTAGGTGACCCGTTTCTCAGACGGGAGCCTTCTGGCGAATCCCGCCGAGGCGGCCAAGATAAGTGCTCTTCGGACACTTCATGGCACCCCGGTGAGTGTGATGCCGCACTCTACCATGAACTTTGTGAAAGGAGTAGTTTATGCGAGGGAACTCGTTGACTACTCCATTGAGGACATCACCCTAGAGCTGGCCGACCATGGGGCGGTCAAGGTCGAACGTGTGATGAGAAAACAGGGAGGGGCTTCGAGACCCACCCCTACACTCTTCATCACGTTCGACTGTGACAAGCTCCCTGAGTCAGTGCGTGCCGGTTGGTACCGCTACCGCATGAAGGCATTTGTGCCACTGCCGCGGCGGTGCTATTACTGTCACTGCTTCAGCCATACGAATCGCTCATGTAGAAGTGCAAAGTCGGGGTCACCCGAAGTCTGTGTAAATTGCTCCAAGGTCGCACACGATAAGTCCAAATCGTGTGTGGCCAAGTGTGTCAATTGTGGAGAGCCGCACCCTGCTTCTTCGAAGCAATGTGGTGCATATCTCCTGGAGAAAGAAATCCTGGCCGTTCAGGCCCAGGATAGACTCTCATTCCGCGAGGCTAAGGACTTGGTCCTGGCGCGCCCAGCTCTGCCTGGGACGTCATATGCCTCAGTAGTTAGAAAGGCACCCTCTGCTCCTGGCCCATCCAGGCCAACGAGCACGGTTGTTTCCGCGCCCATTCGGAGCCCTTCTGCGGGCTCTACCCAACCCGGGCGCTCCCCTGGTAAAGCTGGCGGCAAAAAGGGTTCATACCCAGCCCCGGCTAAAACCAGGGCTCCCCCCTCTTCCCCCAGCGTGACCGTTTCCCGCAAGGCGAAACGGCCACGCGCCTCCACCGAGTCGTTAGACTCACAGGAGGCCACACCCCTGAAGATGGTCGCTAGGCCATCTTCCGGGGTTCCTAAAGCTGTCCCCCGAAAGGAGGACAGCAACAAAGAAGCTTCGGCTCCTTCGCCCACGCCCCGAGGTGGAGCGAGTGGCTCGGAGACGGTGGTTCCTCGAAAAGAGGGCCCCCCGCCTCCGAAGCCGCAGTGCCCGCCTAAGGTTTCGAGGCGGAGGGAGGAAAAGATTCGCATGGCGAGCCCAACCTTCCCCACAAGTCCTCGAAGGCGACAGCGCCCGGGGTTCTGCCCCCGGGAAGCGTACGGCCATTCCCGTGAGGGTCTTCAGTTCGAGGAGGGCCCCCGCGTCTCCTCCGAGCTAGGCCTGGAGGGCATCTTCCTTCAATGGAATTGCCGTGGACTCCGGGCCAACTGGGAGGAGCTGCGGAGGCTCGTCTCGTCCCCCTCCCCGTTAGCTATCTTTTTCCAGGAGACCATGCTAGGCGCGTGCCCCCTGCCCGCCCTCCCGGGGTACAAGGGTCTTGCGACCCCACCACCGCGGGATGGCCGAGCTGGGGGATGCGCGGTTTACACCCGGCATGATGTCTCCGTTCTTCCTTTCTCTTTAGATACCTCCTTTCAGGCAGTGGCTGTGCAGCTGCACCTGGATAGGAGGTATACTATCATTTCTGCGTACATTCCACCGTCAGCTGACTTCGACGCAGGGGACTTCCGCCGCGTCGTGGCACGGTTGCCGAGGCCCTATCTCTTGCTTGGAGATCTGAACGGCAGGCATCCTCTCTGGGGAGATTACTCCATAAATCCCAGGGGACAAGTCCTTGCCGATCTGATCGAAGAGCTTGAGATGGGTGTCCTAAACGTGGATGAGTTTACGCATCACTGTCCGAGAACCGCTTCATTTTCTTGCCTTGACCTATCTTTGTGCTCTTCGGATGCACAGCTTGATTTTGATTGGGGGGTGGTCGATGACCTCCATGGTAGTGATCACTTTCCCATTCAAATATCATTTTCAGGGCAACTGCCGCCTGAGAGACCACCTCGGTGGTGCTTGGCGCGGGCGCGGTGGCCTGCATTTCAGGAAATGACTGAATTCTCTATCTCAGTCGAGGAGTTTAGGTCGGTAGATGAGGCCGTTGAGTTCTTCTCCGGCAACCTCATCGCCGTGGCCCTGACTACTATTCCTAGGACGTCTGGCTGTTTTGCACGCCGACCACTCCCATGGTGGTCGGCCGAGTGTGAGACGGCCCTCAAACAGAAGCGTTATGCCTACATGCGCTATAAGCGCCGCCCGAACGATTTCACTGTCGCTGAATTTCGTCGGGCTAGGGCTAGGTTCCGGTATATTTCGAAGCACGCCCGCTGCTCTTCTTGGCGGGCATACGTGTCTTCACTTAACGGGAAGACCCCTTTAGCTGAGGTGTGGAAGCGAGTCAAAAGGATTCGGGGCAAGTTCTCGCAGGACTCCTCCCGTTCTCCAGATGAATGGGACCGCAATCTCGGACCCCGCGTCCGTGGCGGAATCCTTCGCGACCGCTTTTTCTGCATTCTCTAGCCGTGATGCTGCTCCGCCAGCATTCAATGCACTTCGTGATGTCGCGGAACGCGGCCGGCTGGACTTTACCTCCAGAGGCGGAGAACCCTTCAACGACAAGTTTACTGTAAGCGAGTTGCGTTCCGCTCTCGCTTCGTGCGCGGACACCGCCCATGATCCGGACGATGTCCCGTACGCCATGCTTCGACACCTAGGTGAGCGAGGCATGGCCTTTCTTTTTCCGACGCCTCACCTGGGAGGCTCATATTCAACAGGATCTGGGTGGAAGGTCTTCTCCCAGACTCCTGGCGAATCGCTACTGTGCTTGCCTTTCGCAAACCGGGGAGAGATAACTCTACTCCGACCGATTTCCGCCCAATCTCTCTAACCTCTTGCGTGTGCAAGTTGATGGAGAAATTGGTAAATGTTGGATTAGCCTTTTTCCTGGACAGCGGAGGCCATCTGTCTTCCGCACAGTGCGGCTTCCGCAAGTTCCACTCCACGTCGGATGCTCTGCTCCGACTGGAAAATGCCGTCTGTGAGGCTTTCCTTCGTAGACAGCACTACGCCACGGTGTTTTTCGATCTGGAGAGGGCCTATGATACCGCATGGCGATACGGTATCATGAAGACTCTCCAAACGATGGGAGCGAGGGGACGCCTCCCAATTCTTATATCTGAATTTTTGCGAGATCGTCGATTCTGCGTACGGGTGGGGGGAGCCCTCTCCGGCCCAAAGGAGCAGGAAGAGGGTGTCCCGCAGGGAAGTGTCCTCAGTGTCACACTCTTTGTTTGCCCTGAGCATCAACGGCATCACCTCGGTGCTGCCGGAAGATGTTCTCGCTACGCTCTACGTGGACGACCTTTCGATCTCTTTTGGCGCGGCCCAGATGCCAACTCTGGAGCGTCGACTCCAACAGGCATTGAACCGCGTCTCTCGCTATGCCGAAGCGCACAGGTTTCGGTTTTCTTTGGCCAAGACTAAGGTGGTGCACTTCTGCCGCCATCCACGGCTTCACCCCGACCCAGATTTGTTTCTTAAAGGGGTGCGCCTGGATGTGGTTGAGTCGCACCGTTTCCTTGGTCTTGTATTCGACCGACGCCTCACCTGGGAGGCTCATATTCGCAGCCTTAGGGTCTCTTGTACCCGCGCCTTGGACATTCTCCGTTCCGTGACGTTCAGCGCTTGGGGCGCTGATAGGGCTACTGCCTTACTTTTTTATCGATCCTTTGTTCGTTCGAAGCTCGACTACGGATGCGAGTTTTATGCATCCGCAGCCGAGCGTTTATTGCGGAAGGTGGATTCGATCCACCACACCGGCCTTCGCCTTGCGACTGGTGCCTTCCGCACTTCCCCCATTGAGAGCCTGTTGGTCGATGCCGGGGAGATGCCACTCGCTCTGCACCGCGTGCAGTGTATCACTCGACTGTACGTGCGAGCCCGGCGCCTCCCTCAGTCGCCAACAGCTCTCAATGCATCCGCAGCTGATCTCGATGGTGCCTATGCCGTCGAGAGACGCCAGTCATACCCTAAGCCTTTTGCGCCACGCCTCTGCTCCCAAAGCTTGTACTGCGCCGGGAGTATTGCGTTCGACCTTTTTGGAGCACACATCGTGTCACGCTGGAACCGTGCCAGTGTATACGGATGGCTCCAAGTCCCAAGAGGGGGTCGGCTTCCACGCCGTATCCCCTCTGTTTGAAGTCAGCGGGGCTCTACCAGGCGCTGCGTCTGTCTTCACGGCCGAGCTGGTGGCAATACACCACTCGGTACGGGAGATTACGCGACGTGCCCGGTTCGGAGACCGGATTGTGATCTATAGCGACTCACAAAGCGCCCTGAGTGCTCTCGGGGCATTGGAATCTCCGCATCCCCTGGTTCGCGATATCCGTGACGCCACGGTTTTTGGCGAGCCGGGCAGATGTCGAGATTATCTTATGCTGGGTTCCTGGACATGTAGGAATTGTGGAGAATGAGCGCGCCGATGAGGGCGCCAAAGAGTCCGCGAGGACTCTGCGACCGGACCAGCGTTTCGCTCTTCCTCACACCGACTACATGGCAGGAATACGGGCAGCTCTTCGGACTGCTTGGCAAAGAAGATGGGAGACGGTCGAAGGGAACTTAAAGTTGCGTGCCATTGCGCCGCGACTGTTCCCATGGACCTATCCCCCCAATGCCGCGGCGGCTTCAGGTTGCTTTCTGTCGTCTTCGAATCGGACACACTCGTGTGACGCATCGCTACTTGATGGATCGCTCGCATGCGCCCTATTGCAACGACTGCGTCGTCCCCCAGACTGTTCGGCATATTCTTGTCGAATGTCCCAGTCTGGGTGATCTTCGCGCACGATACCTGTCTCGGTACCGGGATGGGCGGGGTCGCTACCGCCTGTCCCTTGTACTCGGGACGAGTGCGTGCACCATGACTGGTGGACCTATTGACTTTTGGGGGGAGGCCGGTCTTCTCCCCTTTATTTAAGGTTCCTTTTTTTTATTATTGTTTTGTTTGTAGGTTGCACTCTCCTGCACCGTGGTGAGGGGGACCTCCCCCCGCTGCCGGAGATTGCTTCGATTGTTAAGTTTTTCCACTTTATATCATTGTTAAGTTTTCATATTTTTACTTTAAAGTAGCCTAGTTCTAGGCTGTCGTGTTTTTCGGCGACTTATGCCCAAGTGGGTAGTTGCCAGATGGGCTCCATAAAATTAAAAAAAAAAAATACAAAGTAATCCAGTCATATGTGAAATTGAGGAGGACAAGAAACGAATGTGCTTCTCAAAAGTTAGCTTTGAGTTAAAAATTACTCCAAGAAGATGTAAATCATCCACTTCCTCAATAAGTTCACCTGATGTGTACAAACTAGGATGAGCTGGATCCAGTGTACAAAATCTACTAATGGTAATAGAATGCATCTTATTAGCATTAAGCTTCATGCCCCAAAATTGACACCAAGAGATAATCTTGGCTAAATCCCTATTTAAGATGCTGCAACTTCTCCTCTGTTATTAGTTTATTTTCAAGGTTAATGCCCAAATCAGAGGTGAAAATTATAAAAAATAAGGGAACAAGAATGCTCCCTTGTTGAAGCCGATGCTTCCTTTGGAATGGGAGTAATGTTGGCTTTATGCCAACAAGAAGGAAAAGAACCGGTCTTCAGAAGCAACCTAAAAACAACAGCCAAAATGGGGGCAATCTTCTTGAAGAAGAGGGGGCAGGGAGCCAT